>LR812519.1:15216183-15440378 GCA_903798195.1 Danio kyathit
AGGTTGGACGTGTTGTGCATTCAGAGATGCTCTTCTCCATACCTCGGTTGTAACTTGTGATTATTTGAGTTACTGTTCCCTTTCTATCAGCTGGAACTAGTCTGGCCATTCTTCTCTGACCTCTGGCATCAATAAAGCATTTGTCCCCACAGAACTGCCGCTCACTGGACATTTTCTCTTTTTTGGACCACTCTCTGTTAACCCTATGGAACAATGCCACATTCAAAGTCACTTAAATCACCTTTCTTTCCTATTCTGATGCTCAGTTTGAACTGCAGCAGATCGTCTTGACTATGTGTATGTGCCTAAATGCATTGAGTTGCTGCCATGTGATTGGCTGATTAGAAATTTGCGTTAACGAGCAGTTGGACAGGTGTACCTAATTAAGTGGCCGGTGAGTGTATACTGCTCGATTAACCATTTCAAAAAGATGACAAATTAAATATGAAGGTCAGCTAAATTGCAAACCTTATTTGGTGGTCTAATCTGGGTGGTGGTCTAATAAATGTATTGTCAGTGTGCAGGCTACTGTAAAGTCTAAACGTTTTTGGTTTCAGAATGAAGATTTCAAAAATGAAAACCCCCAAAATAATGCTGCTATAATCTAATTCCCCACAACGGGGATAATAACAACCTGCCAATCACCCCACCTCCCCGCACACACCCTCTCAGCGTGTGTGTGTGTCTGACAGCATCTGACTGGTTGCTGCTCAGTCCACCGCTTGGTGGTGAGAAGTACAGGCACTCTGACTCAGAGCGGGATAAACACGGGACGAAGGTGGAAAAAATACCAACTCTCCATCACGCGTTAGACTCGAATTAATGACCGTGTGCTCCTCCGGACCGGGAGATTTGTAGCTGCCGCAGTGGTTCGTTCCAGCAGCGGGCATTTGCTGCTTGATGCCCGGACGCGTCCGCAGTGCTGGATTTTGCAGTTCCGAAGTGGATGAGATCCACAGACCAACACTCTCTCATCACAAAACCTTGTCGTCGTAAAGGTAAGGCAGCAAGTTGATTCTAATAAAAGGCGATGAACATTCCTACTAGTCTTCTAGCTAACTCTGTATGCCGATAACGCATTGATCTCTTGTATTGATTTTCACTCATCGATTGCACATCTGTTTCAATGGATTCGGCGCACCGGTCCTAGGCAGTTGGTCTGTTTAGCCTATTCCTATTCCATTTCGGCTCTCTACCTGTATCAAGGCCGTCTTATACCGAAGGGCATGAGCAAATTAGTATTCAGAGTTGGGCTACTCCTTTGCGACTGCTTCCGATCCAAGCGAGACCACTGAGCTTCTCGATACAGTGCTGTCTCGTCATGCGATACCAATTAGATTTTAAGCAAGCGGCAAATGTAGGACACAAGATGAAACGGGCTGAATGCAAAAAGTAAGCTGCTGTTTAGTAAAGGGGCCGTTCAGACGGGACGCGTTCTTGCGTTGGAAAGCACCAAGGAGGAGCGCAACGAAACGGAACGGATCGCAGGTGTTTTGAAGTTGAGCAGTTGAACTGACTTAAGACGCAGCGTTTATGCTGAAAGCGAGATTTAACTAGCAAAAAAGAGAGTAAACTCGTCTGACATCCGTACTAAAGAATTAGGAGGTTGGTGGTTAATCTCAGAGCTTTAACACCCCTCTCCAAGGCTGTCAATCAAACAAATTGTCAAGGGATCTTACAGAGTAGGCTAGGCTACATGTAGGTGGTTTAATTGTATATAAAAGATAAGGAACATGTAAAAGCAACTTTTCATAATCATGATTAACCTCTGCGTTCTCCCGAGGCAGTAACCGTAGCAACAGTACACCGCACTTTCCGTTAGAACGATTCATGTCACCAGAATATAAGCAGGGACTGTAATTATCACTTCACCTCAAGATTAACATATCGCACATACAATAAGACATAGGCTTGTTCTCCAGGGGATGTCTTGTGATGTAGCTTATAACTCGCATACGCTGCATAAATCAACAATTAAAAATAGCGCAGACAGAACGCAAGATCTGCGTTTATTTAGAACGCCAATGGCGCAAGCTTCGTCAAGAGTGAGATCAATACACAGTAACGCATTTCAGAACGCTGGACAGAGCCTGCTGTTGCTTGGCATATCAAGTCCGTCTCATGAATCAATTGTGGCTCATTTCATACCGACTTGAAAATGTAAAATTATATTTCAATCACAAACAAGAGAGAATATGTTTTGGGAAAATAATATTCTTACCTTATTTGAATAAAGGTAAGTGATCTTAAAATCTGAGGCTATGTAGCTAATAATTGAACTGAGACCTTGCAAAGGCACCTTGTTTGTTTTGTGATTAATTTTCCAATGGAAAGCCAGGGTACCATTAAAGTGCCCCTATTATGCCTCAAATGCACAAAAAAAGTTATTTATTTAACCCAGTGGTTGAGCTAAAAATATTTGGTGCTTTGTTGGGTTATTTTTAACCTTTATTTGGGTTATTTATTAATAACTCAACCAGTTGGGTTAAAAACGTTGAATTTCAACAGTCAACTGATTCAACTGACACAGAACAGTTGTATTTATATGCGTACGTAATGTTGTTTTTGCGTTGTAAAGTTTATTTAAGCTACAACGCAATAATATTTTTGTTATTTTTTTTAATCAAATTATCTCACCGTGTCGTGTTTTTTATATTAGTTTCACCAGCACTCTTAATTACTGATGATACAAACGTACGCTTCATAACCAATCTATATTAAACGGATGAAAACCCTTAAGTGTCTGGAATGTAATGGAAATAAAGCATTTTCAATATTTTTGAAAACTGCACGTTATTTATTTACACAGCCATAATTATAAAATTAACAGTAGTACTAATACTAGCAATAGTAATACCAGAATGGAAAAAAAAAACATTTAATCAAAATAACCCAATCCATTGGATTAAATAACCCATAGTTGGGAAGGTGCTATAACAACTTATGGGTTATATGTTGGGGAATTTTTAACCCAAGTATTTTAACTGAGTATTACCTTTCATTGAGTGAGTAATGAAGCTGTTCGTGAATGCTGCAAAGCTTTATTGATCCTATTATATGAAGTTATTGTTTTGTATAAGGAAGAATGGTAATCAGTATTTTTAGTTACATTCTATGAGTTTGTAACATGCTTGCATATCTGCTCCATTGGCTGCCGGTGAAAAACATCTACTTAAACCCACTCTCAAACTATTTAGCTGGTTTGTGTTGTCATTGTATTAAAAAGAAAGGATTGTTATTGATACACTGTAAAACCCAATAAGTTAAGGTAACTCAAACCGTTTGAGGAAACCGATTGCAACAAACCATTTAAGTTCAAAACTAATCCTAATGAGTACTGTGAACTTAATCCATTTGAGTAAATGAAGCAATTTGAGCACAGTAAAACCCAATAAATGAAGAGAACTCAAACCAACTGAAAACTGTAAAACCCAATAAGTTAAGGCAACTCAAACTGTTTGAGGAAACCGGTTGCTACAAACAATTTGAGTTAAAAAAAAAAAACTAATCTATGAGTACTGTAAACTTACTCCAAGTAATGAGGTATTTAATTAACTCATTACCTTCAACACTGAGTTCAAAACTCTTTTCAAATGAGTAGATTTAACTTTCAGTCAATTTTGAGTTAACTACACTCATTTCATTTGATAAAGTTGTCTGTTGGGTTTTACAGTAACAAAACATTTTACAAAACAAGTTATAATCCCAGAAGCTGTAAAAATGAATCTCTACTTTGATGAAAGAAGAGTGCATAACTAATCCTAACACTTAGAATGCAAGAAAAAGGCATCTGGATACATCTGATTGGCCATTTTATGGCACAATTTAGTGCTGCACGATATTGAAAAAATCTGACATGGCAATATTTTGTTTGTCTGCAATATATATTGTGATATAGTTTCTTATACTTGGAAATAATTTTTGGTCACACTTTATTTTAAGGTTCAGTTCTCGATTTTGGCAAACCATTTTGACTTTTGCTTCAATCAACTCGTAATTTGCTCCTTATTAATAGTTATTAAAGTAGTTTAGGTAGTGGATTAGGGATGTAGAATAAGATTATACTGCTTATGCTTATGAACAATTTATGCTTTATAAGTACTAATAAGCAGCCAATATCCTAATAACATGTATGCTAATAAGCAACTAGTTAATAGGGAGAATTGCTCCCTGATGTGTTACCGAATGAATTCATTTTGATTGACTGGGATGATTCTGTAGGGGTTGTGAATCAGGAATAGCATCCAATAAACAAACTACAAGCAGATAAATGTAATAAAGCAAAGATAAAAGTGAAATGAACAGTGCATGCATTATGGTATTGTATATGTAAATGTAAAAATTACACTGCAAAGTCAACTCAACATTGCATATCTTTGCCATGTGACTATTGTGGATGCACACATTGCGATATCGATGCTGAAACGATATATTGTGCAGCCCTACCACAAACTGACATTTTACATTCTTGACTTGCTCAAGTCATGCTTGCAATGATGGTTTGGGTTGAGTTTTTGTAATGTATCATTTAACATAGGCTCATTCTGAAAACGTAGCCTTATATACGTTTCTGGAGATCGCTAATTATGTAGCCAGAGCTACATATGGCTGCATTTCATCTTTAAAACGAATGCTAACAGAGCAGTAAGATGCTTACCTGCATGTGGACGGCTTTTCCACTGTTACCAGTTTGTCCGGTAGCTCGACACGTACGTCGGCAGGGCTTGAGTCTGTGGAAGAATGGTTTCAGAAAGCAGGTAAGACAAAAACAGTAGCCAAAAAATAAAACAAACAAGTAAATAACAGAGTGAGAATGTGATAAAATCGGAAAACGTGGTAAAAATCAGACATGGGCTTTCCTTTTTTTTGGATTGCTTTTCAAAACACTGCAGTTGGGTTTAGGGAAGGGGGTGGGCGGGTCAATCGGTCCTTTTTAAAATACTATTGATTGGGTTTGAGGAAGGGGGAGGGTGGAGGGTGGAGGGAATCGGTTGGTTAGGCAGTCAGTCAGTCAGTCAGTCAGTCGACAGCAGTCTGTGGTGGATTTATGCGAGAACAGCAGGCGTGAATAGCACTCGCCAGAGAAATTTGAGATTTAAAAAATCGTACACAGAGGCCTCTGGCAAATTTGTGAAAACAAAAACTGCAAAAAAAAAGCTCCTGGAACGTATTTTGTGCTCAGCGGAAATGTATAGGGGTACATAATCAGAATGAGCCTGGGTTGGTTTCATCTTTGGACTTTAAATTGATATACAAAACCCATTGCAAAGCAAATCCAATTAGATGCTGGTAATCGTCCTTTAGTTTATGACCTGTGCTTAAAGCAGTTCATCAATCACAATTGACTGGGCCGTTTAACCAATCAGAGCATAGCTGGCTCTCAGAAAAAGCATAATAGGGGCACTTGAAAACATGAACCCTATTTAGTCTGATCCTGAGCAACTCAGCTATTAATCTTAATGAGATAAACAAGTTTGTTAGCAATAGATAAAAAAAGAAATATGAAGCTTTTTACCCAACATTCAGATAACAGCCTCTTCACATATCCATTTAGCCAATTTATTAAGTCTGTTCATTAGAAAAACATACCAAAACTTTGTCGTCTACACAGAAGTTTGTGGTAATGGATATCCTGGCTTCTAGAATAGTAACCTATTTGCGTTCATGATTTGCACAGTTTGAGATATTCCTTCAATCCAATGAATTTAAAAATCAGGGCAATGTAACGTAATGCACAGTTGTAGTGCAGAAATGTGGGAACCTCACAGAGATCAAAGTTCCCCGTTTCTAAGCGAAGACTCTCTCTCTCTCACTTTTTTTTTTTTTGCCCATTCTCATCAGATTCAGACGGCTGGCCTACTTGCATTCATGAGAGATGATTTTTGGCAGAACGGCTTAAACTAGTAGCCTGAGTGTCTGACAATATGGGTACTCTTTGATGGTCAGAAGCAGACCAGTGAAATGGAAAGCTTAGTCAGTTTAGCTTCCAGACAGTTTGAACTTGGAGCATGACAATGACTAGGTGCATTTGTATACCATCAGTGTATACTGTAATCCAAAGCAGAGATCTATTTTGGCTCGGTGAAAAGTGACAGATTTTGTTACACGCAATGAAAATCATCATTTACTCAGCCATAAGCCATTCCAACTCATCTGCATTGCTTTTTTTATGGGGAGAGATGATATTTTGTAGATGTCTATTAGGGATGCACCGATACCAGTATCGGGTATCGGGTCGATACTTGGTTAAAATATTCGTACTCATATCGTATATGAAATGCTGATACCAAACTGTTAATTTTTTTCCCCAATTTCTGTTTAACGGAGAGAAGATTTTTTTCAACACATTTCTAAACATAATAGTTTTAATAACTCATTTCTAATAACTGATTTATTTTATCTTTGCCATGATGACAGTACATAATATTTTACAAGACACTTCTATACAGCTTAAAGTGACATTTAAAGGCTTAACTAGGCTAATTAGGTTAACTAGGCAGGTTAGGGTAACTAGGCAAGTTATTGCATAACAGTGATTTGTTCTGTCGACTATCAAAAAAAATATAGCCCAAAGGGCTAATAATATTGACCTTAAAATTAAAAAAAAAAAAAATTAAAAACTGCTTTTATTTGAGCCGAAATAAAACAAATAAGACTTTCTCCAGAAAAAAAATATTATCAGACATACTGTGAAAATTTCCTTGCTCTGTTAAACGTAATTTGGGAAATATTTAAAAAAGAAAAAATAAATTTCAAAGGGGGGCTAATAATTCTGACTTCAACTGTATAAACTATAAATTAAAAAAAAAATTATGCAATTTTAAGTGATGGAACATTATATGTAAAAAAATCTAAACTTAGTAGACTACAGGCTAAATAAAAGCGCCTCGTCAGAGCTGAACATCACTGCAATGTCTGTTTACAGCTTTTATAAAGATCAGACAGCCATGACAGACGACACAATCTCAATAAACACTTGATGCTTGTTGTGGATGTGTGCCTGCGCAAGGATAACTTATCCTTAAAAGCCCAATCCCAATTCTACCCCGTAGCCTAACGGCAGTATAGCTGCTCCCGGAAGAAAGGAGATCCACAAATTAGTATGTTTTGTCATTATTACGAATTTTTACAACAAACAAGCACATGTTTTAATATATTCATAACCGCGTTCATGTTTTACTGTCTTGCTTTAAAAAACGCTAAAATAAAAATTGCTTAATTTCGCTATCTATAATCCATAATAATAACTCCTGTATAGCAGTCCCACAACATTCTGACACTCGATGACCCTTAAATCCCCTGTCAGAAAAGTCTAGTGGCTGGGAAGGACCTTTTTACAGTGTCTGCTGTTGTTTTCGTGTGTTTACGTGAACATGTAAACACTGTGAATATGGCCACTGTGTAAATGCGCAGTATAGTTACAATCTTATTGCCACATTAGATTGTTATGATAACATGATATCGTTGCCTTCAGTGATTTCCTGAAGATAAATACCAATAAATAACACAACTGGATTAACTACAGCAGTCGTGATCGTCTGATCTCATATGAAGCAAGAGATCGCGATGACATATGATGACGTGTGCAGGTGCTGTAGTGCTGTCCCCCCAGGGGTAATTTTTGAAGCCCTTCCCCTTCACACTCGGTATTAAGGGCCAAGGGGAAGGGGAAGGTGTAGGGGTACAAAAATAGAATTGGGTTTGGGCCTAAATGTCACACACATATATTATGTCAAATCAAACTTTTATTTTGGATGCGATTAATCGTGATTAATCTTTGATGTTCCAATGCAATCTTACAGCAATTCGTAACTTTTTGATTTAGTGGCTAATTCGTATGAAATCGTATGATTTCGTTCGAACAAGTACGATTTGCTTATCTCCCATTAAAGGTTGGGTTTAGGGGTGGGGTTGGGTGCCACACCTCCTTTTGTACAATTCGTACGAATTAGCCACTAAACTGACAAAACGTAAAATAGTCATGTTTCCTCATGAGATCAGGCTGGATGTTTTTTAATCTGTTATCTGTTCAGTAATTGGTTAAAGCCAACATGCTTATAAAAATATCAAATGTTTTTATCTCGAGCGGTGACAGAGATCTCAATAAACACTTGATGCTTGTCTTGGAAGTGTGTCAGCGAAAGGATAACTTATCCTTTAAATGTCCATGCTTAATCGGTAATCGATAAGGTCTATTGATTTACAGGGTTATCAACAATGTGTGTATATTTTTGGCTTGGAATAAACTTCTGTTAAGTATTTTTGTGCTCATTCTTGCTACAGGCAATAAATAAAGCTTCCTTTTAAATTAATAGCACTTTCATTAAAATCGTAATCGGTACTCGGTATCGGCAAGTACACAAATTAAAATACTCATACTCGCATCGGTTTGTAAAAAGTGGTATCGGTTCATCCCTAATGTCTATAGAAGGCTTCTTTAAATATGAAAAAAAACATCTTGTTTTTCAAGGCCTCTTGAGTATTTTCATAAGTATATTAATAACGTAATGTTAATCATTGACAGCATCATCTACCTCATAAAATATAAAATAAATACATAAAATAATGTCAAATCACAAAAATAGCATATTTAAATGCTTAAGTGAAGTAATATAATGAATTTGGAGTAAAATATTCTTAATTGATTCAGAATTTCAGACTATGATGACCCATTTCTAGACTTATTAGCATTGTAAATCTTAAACATTAAACTTTTCACAAATTTAAATGCACATTTATAGCACTATACTTTATATATATTCATTATATATATATATATATATATATATATATATATATATATATATATATATATATATATATATATATATATATATATATACCCATTTTAGTAAGTTAAGTGGTTGTAAACAATTTATTTGGGTAAACAAATTAAGTTAAACATTACAGAATTTAATTTGTTTGTTTAGTTTCAGTGTACTTTATGTTATATTACTGTTATATTTCAGGAAACTATGCTGCTGTATGAGCGATTCTAATACACTGATGGCAAATTTGACACATTATTCTCTTCTGACCAGTTGAATCGAATTCTCTCATTTATTTTTTCCTCCTATGGGAAGCTGTGCTTGGTAGATTGCTTCGACATTGTAGTTCATTGGTGATTACAAATGACATAGGATCTTTGGATCCACAAGCCTGCCATCAGTGAAACCACTCACAGTTTTACAGCTTTCTGCATTTTTTCCACTGTAAATGAAGTCGACACTTATGACTGCTGCATCCCATTTCAAACAGCCTTTAAGAGAACATGTTTTACTCACACACATGAACCTCTTCTGACAGAAGCACCAGCAGCTTTCAAATGTCTTTCAAAATCAAAGTCTGCATCTTACGACCCACTCGAAACCTTTCTGCGACCCACTTTTTGACTCACTCCCCAGTTGAAAAGCTCTAGAAAACACATTTTAGACAAAGTAATCTGACTACATTTTTGATTACTTTTAGATTATTTTGTACTGTATTGATCTAAAAATACAAAGAAAGAAAATCCACTCTCCAACAGTAACTGTGCAGTAAGCTGTATTGACAGTGAAAACATCAGAATAGTGTCATAGAGTTCATTTATAAAGTTGCGTGAACAGCTCATGCCATCTGTGTACATCCAAGCACATACACACTTTGATCAGAGCGGTAATAATGTGATTAAGATGTTTAGATGCCTGTTTAATATCAGAGTACACCACATAGTTTAATGCGATTATGGTTATTATGACTGTGATCTTTTTGATTCAAGTATTATGTTTACATGAGGTAAAATTCAGTCAGAATATGGCCTGAATCCTACTCTAATTATATTTTGAGAGTGCATGTAAATGTCATCAATAAAGTAACTGTAATATGATTGTATGTTAAAATGTAATATAATCTAAGTAAAATACTACTGTAACATACATTTAACATACAATCATATCATAGTTATGTAATCTGATTACATAATATAGAATTGATGTAGTCAGTTGCTACCTAGTACTGTCATATGAAATGTACTTGTGTGTTTTCTTGTTGGGGCAAATATATTTTCAATCACCGCCATATACATTTTCCAAACTATGAATATTTATGACTCTGGACCATTTTGTTGCATAATTTTGTTATAGTCAAATCTCAGAAATAGCCAAAAATACAATGTATGGGTCACAATGATACATTTGTCTTTCATGACAAAAGTCATTAGACTATTAAAGTTGGAAAGAAATCAAAATTATTTTTATATTTTTATAGTAGTGCTTGTTATATACGATGTATCTGTGCACTTCATTATTTTGTAAAAATGAATTTGCTTTCAAGAATTTTATCAGATACCACAACTTTCGTTTCTGCTTTGCCTTCATCCATTCATCAATCTTCTTTTATTTTGTTTGCCAACAACCATTTCCAGAACTAAATCTTGTCAACCTTTTCAATTCAATTTCAATTCTGTTTTAATTTTCAATTTCAGGATCATTTTAAGTGGATGTACTGTAAAAATTACAATCTTAATGCCTGTTACATGGCAAATTTAAGTAAAAATCATCTTCCATGAATACATTTTGTAAATTTCCTACCATTAATACAGTGGGGAAAATAAGTATTGGTCACATCATGTTTTTTCCTGGGAATAATGTTTCTAAAGGAGCTGTTGACATGGAATTGAAGCAGATTTTGGTAAAAACCCAATAAGAAACATAAATATCAAACATCTAAACAATCTGAAAAATGAGTTTTGTGAAATAACAATGGAATGACACAAGGAGAAAGTACTGAACTGATATATTTAATACTTTATATAAAAGGCTTTCTTGGTGATGGCAGCTTAAATTCTTAAATTCTCATATAGAGAATGAAGTCACATGAATTGCTTAGTTGAGTTTTTCACAGACTTTCACAGAGTGTAAAAATCTTGATGCTTCTGTGGGTCTCGTCTATCAAATCTGATCTTTATTTAGTATTTTCTATTGGATTCAAGTCAGCTGATTGTCTGGGCCATTCTACAGCTTGATTTTCTTTCTCTGAAAGTATTTGAAAGTTTCCTGGGCTGTTTTTGGATCATTGTCTTGCTGAAATGTCCACCCTGGTTTCATCTTCATCATCCTGCTAATGTAGATGTTGGATTGAAGCAATGAATATTAATTTACACTGAGGAAGGGCAGAGGATTGCTGAATAACTACTGAGAGATTTCAGCTTCTGTCTGGGCTTTCATTGTCTTTCTGCACTGCCCTTTCTTCATGTGTTTAATATTTTTTCCTGTGTCATTTAATTTTATTACACATAACTTCATTTGCAAACTGATAATTTTTTTTTCTTTGCATATATGGATTTCTTTGGTTGTTATCAACATCTGGTGAAAATTTCAAGTCAACAGCAGCTTTAGAAATATGTGTTCTGAGAAAAATGTTGACGCATTCAATACTTATTTTCCCCACTGTACTGTATATCAAAACTTAAATTGTGCATTTCTGAGAACTTAATTTGTTCAAACTTTAAAGGCTATTTTCTCAGTATTTAGATTTTTTAAACTCTCAGACAACTCCAGATTTTCAAACAGTTGTATTTCTGCTAAATATCGTCCTTACTGAATATACCAACCCAGGCTCATTCTGATTACGTACCCCTATATACATTTCTGGAGAGAGAAAAATACGTCCCAGGAGCTAAATTTTTTTTTTTGCGGTTTTTGTTTTCTCAAATCTTCCAGAGGCTGCTGTGTCACTTTTTCAGATCTCAAATTTCTCTCGCGAGTGCCATTCGCGCCTGCTGTTCTCAGGTCATTCCAGATCTGTTACCCCGATCTGTTCCGGGACCTCGCAATTTACAAATTAAGCACAACCTAAACCCAATCAATAGTGTTTTAAAAAAGCACCAATAGACCCGCCCACCCCCTTCCCTAAACCCAACTGACAGTTTTAAAAAGCAATCCAGAAAAAGAAAGCCCTCGCCTGAATTTTACCACGTTTTCAGATTTTACCACATTCTCACCCTGTTATTTACTTGTTTATTTTATTTTTTAGCTTTTGTTTTTGTCTTCCCTGTTTCTAGAACCGTTCTTCACTGGACTCCAGAAATGTATATTGCGGTACGTTTTTTAGAACGTTTTCACTTTCCAAGAATTGACACTTAATATGGGTTATATGGTCCAGGATCACATTGAGACTTCTAAGAATCACAGAAATGTGATAGGGGTTTATTTGAAGAATGAATAGAAACAGACACAGAATTAATTGCCTTCACATAACTAGTGCAATCGTATTTCTCCAAAACCCAGCTTTTTTTGGAAACAAATGTAAAAAAATGGAACAATGTTGTACCAAAGAAGGTACAAACCTTAGTCACGGGGGCAGTACTATTTTATAGAACAGAATTGTACCTTAAGACAAAGAAACAAATTTGTACCATTGTAATTTGTACCATAAAGAACATGATTTGTACCATGGGAAACCAAAATGTACCTTTGGTTTTTAAAACCTGCAGATACAATATTGTACATTCATCAAAGGTACAAGTCTGATTCATAAAGGTACCATTACAGTGACAAGACACTTTGTACCTTAACAGTGTCAAAATTCTTACTAATAATTTATAAATAAATACTAATTTATTAAAAATGCCTTAAATGTTTAGTTTACAATACCTATAGTTTTACGCTTTACCAGTCGTTTTGTATTATTGTATTATAGAACTTAATAATTAATGTTTATGAGTTTCTTTAAACATGCTTTTAAATGATGATTCTTGTTTTATTATGGAAATTATTCATAAATCACTTTGCCTTTCCAGTCATATTTATTTTCATAGGTATTGTAATGAAGGAGGAGTTGTTCAACACTTTTATATGGGAACAATTGTGTACCTTCATTTCAGTTGTACCATAAAAGGCACAGAACAGCATCATAAGAGGTATTTTCTTTACCCTATAAGGTCAAAGTTTTACAAAGGTACAAAACTGTTCCTTAATGAACAGTATTTGTACCACCGTGTAGCTTTTTTTTTTCTGAGAGTGTAGTATAACCCCTTCAATTGAACTTTTTGGATTTGATGTTAACTCCTACTAGCACTAACATGTGCGTAAGACATCAAATATATTCAGCTATACCCTACAGCTGTGTCATATCGCTCAGCATTTTTACCTTGGTCAGAAAAAATTGCCTGTCACTAAGCCCCTCTTGTTAGAACACATCAAGTGGGATGAGATGAAGAATCGCATCATCTGCCATTACAAATATTGAGTCTCACCACTGCCACCTTCAGCATCATTAAACTCTCATCTTCTGAAAACGTCATTACAGCCCTTAAAAAAGGCAAGGCGTTGTGCTATCACAGATGTAGCATTGCTATGGTTTCCCCTGACTTTGATGGACGTGGTGGCGTGCGACACTGGACGCGCTCATTACCGGCTCCGGCATCAAACAGCACCTCGCGTCTCGCTTGGCTCCGAGCTCATAAAAGAGTGTATTCCCCAGCTCACCGCGGAGCTTGTTAGAGTCACTTTCAGATCGTGATGACAGACGCGCTGTGTAATCAAGGAGTTATTGCTCGGCGTCAGCGTGGCCCTCACTTATCATACATACTGATAACAGAAATCAAACCCTGCTCGTCAATCTTCAGGCGTTGACCTTGCCGAACACACAGCAGCTGTGGCGTATTCATTGTACATTCTTGACATTATGACCCTTTATGTCTCTCTACGTATTGGGTCAATATTTCCTGACATTTCCTTGATTTAATGCACAACAGATCCACTCAGAACAGAGGTCTACCACACTCACGCCACACAGGCCGAGGACACAATCTCGTGGAAAAAAGCGATTAATACTGTGTCCACCTTTTGACCTACTTACATAGTTATGAATATTTTAGACATTTTTTATGCATGCAAATTGGCTGTAAGTGAATGAGAAACTGTGTTATAATTTAGCATGACTCGTGAAGCATGCTTAGCTTGTCAAAGAGGAATGATGAGGCCTTTGGAAGAATACTGTAAAAGAATCAGATTTTTTAAACAGAATGGGTTGTAAAGATTAATTGAAAAGGGTACAAAAGAGAAAGCAAGAAGAGAAAGTTTAGGCTCTTCAAAGTGTCATCGGATTTTAAAATACAATTATGCAGAATCTAGAGGTATTTTAACCCAGGCCCAATGCCAATTCTATTTTATTTACCCCTTCCCCTTGGCCCTTGAAACAAAGTGTAAAGGGGAAGGGCTTCAAATTTTACCCCAAGAAATAGGATTCCACTACAACACCTGCAGATTTTATCATATGTCATCGCGATCTCTTACAGTACTTCATATGAAGGTTTCTCTCGAGGTTTTTTAAATCTTCACTTTCGCCAATTGGTGAAGTTTTTTACTCGCCGCTGTCGCCACTGGCTTGCATGGTTCGGGATCTGTAGAGCTGCGCATCGATGGATTTGCTCTTCAGTGTTTGGACTCTCAGTAGTGATTATTAACCCACACTGAACTGAGCTAAACTGAACTGAACTTAATCTCTGAAAACTGAACTGAACTGACACTGTTTCAATTCACTATAATCTTCCATGTGAAGCTGCTTTGACACAATCTACATTGTATAAGCGCTATACAAATAAAGATGAATTGAATTGAATTGAATATGAGATCGACGATGCCGAATGCTGTAGTTATTCTAGTTGTGTTTTTTTTTTTGGTATTAATCTTCAGGAAATCATTGAAGGCAACGATATCATGTTATCATGACGATATAATGTGGCAATAAGCTCGTAACTGTACTGTGTATTAAAACCGTGGCCATATTCATTTATGTAAACACACGAAAACAACATTAACATCATAGCAGACACTGTAAAAAGCCTATTCCCAGCCACTAGACTTTTCTGACAGGGGATTTGAGGGTCATCGAGTGACAGATGTGAAAGTATGTTGTGGGACCACCCACTTAAAATGTTATCACTCTATTAAATGGGCGTTATCAGTGGTTATCAGCTGATAGATATGGGCCAGTAGGGGCCTACTAGTAGGCTCAGAAGGTTGTTATCATTCTCGTTAACTTCTGGCTCTAGCCGTACGTGATCTATAGTTGATTAACCATGCGGATGGATGATAACAGGAGCTCAGAAGGCCCCTACTGGCCCATATCTATCAGCTGATAACCACTGATAATGCCCATTCAATCAAGTAATAACATTCGAATTGGCTGGTGGAAATACTATGCAAGAGTTATTATTATAGATTATAGACAGTTAAATTTAGCTTTTTTACAGTAAAACACAAACGCGGTTATGAATGTATTAAAACATGTGCTTGTTTGTTGTAAAAAATTTTAATAATGACAAAAAATACTAATTTGGATCTCCTTACTTCTGTTTGCAGCCATGCTGCCATTGTAGCTGGTGTATTCTGGGAAAGTTTCGTGGTCTTGAAAAATCTCTGTTTCAAGGGCTATCTAGCCTTTCCCCTTAGCCCTACGCCTTCAAGCTAAAGAGAAATGGGACATCCAATAAATGGAAGGTCTAAGGGGTAGAATTGGGATTGGACCCCACTTTATTAAAAGGAGAATTATTTTAGCCATTGTAGCCCCTTAGCTTAAAATATTTAATGTAAAACTTTATGTAGCTTCTTGCATGATTCGTGATATTTAAAATAAAACATACTGATGATATTCATTTATTCATTCATTTTCTTTTCGGCTTAGTCCCTTTATTAATCTGGGGTCGCCATAGTGGAATGAATCGCCAACTTATCCAGCACATGTTTTACGCAGCGGATGCCCTTCCAGCTGCAACCCATCTCTGGGAAACATCCATACACACTCATTCACACTCATACACTACGGACAATTTAGCTTACCCAATTCACCTGTACCGCATATCTTTGGACTGTGGGGGAAACCAGAGCACCCCGAGGAAACCCACGCGAACGCAGGGAGAACATGCAAACTCCACACAGAAACGCCAACTGACCCAGCCGAGGCTTGAACCAGCGACCTTCTTGCTGTAAGGCGACAGCACTACCTACTGCACCACTGCGTCGCCAATAATCATGATAGTAAAATAAAAGAGTTTGTTCAGTGGTAATTTTAGCTAAAATTATATAGTGAAAAATACAGCAACATTAGGTTTTTTTTTTGCAAAAAAAAAAAAAAAAAACAGATTTGCAAAATATATTTATTTCATTTAATGCGTCATTTTAACAATTTGATTTATTTAAAATGTAAAATCATATCAGCAGCACTGGCTATTCATTGCAACAGTATTTCAATTTAATAATAAAAAAAAATAATAATAATAATTCAACAAGGTACTGCAAATACTCCTCAGAGATTTTGGTCAAATCTCCCGTTCCACCACATCCCAAAGGTGTTCTATTGGATTGAGTTCTGGTGACTGTGAAGGCCATTTGAGAACAGTGAACTCATTGTCATGTTCAAGAAACCAGTCTGAGATGATTCGCGCTTTATGACATGGCGTGTTATCATGCTAGAAGTAGCCATCAGAAGATGGGTACACTGTGGTTGTAAAGAGATGGATATGGCCAGCAACAATACTCAGGTAGGTTGTGGCGTTCACACAATGCTTAATTGGATTGGTACTAATGGGCCGAAAGTGTGCCAAGAAAAGATCATCTACACCATTACACCATCACTACCAGCCTGAACCGTTGATACAATGGAAGATGGACAGATCCATGCTTTCATGCTGTTGATGCCAAATTCTGACCCTACCATCAGAATGTCTCAGCAGAAATCGAGACTCATCAGACCAGGCAACGTTTTTCCAATCTTCTATTGTTCAATTTTGGTGAGTCTGTGTGAATTGTAGCCTCAGTTTCCTGTTCTTGGCTAACACGACTGGCACCCAGTGTGGTCTTCTGCTGCTGTATATATATATAAATCTTAAATCTATTCTAAATCAAATAAAAAAAGGTACTTTGAAATCATAAATATATAAAGCATTTATGAATGCTCAAATGTTCAAAATGACATGTTCAAATATCATTGCAATTAAACTGCCAGTATCACTTGCAACTTCAATTTTAGTTCCGTCTCAATGGCAACACGTAAAAAGCAAAATTTTTTAGGTTTTTTCCCCAAGCATGTCTTTTCTCCAGCATGTTTTATTCCCAGTGTCTGCCAGCAGGTGCCAAGTGCCACGACCCACCAGACAAACCCTGATCTCCTGGGTCAAACATTGTAGTTTTTTAAATGTCACAGCCTACATTCTCTCTCATCTTAAACCTCCCAGTTGGCTCTATGCTTTCCTGCCTGCTTATGATGTTGCATAAAGATCCCTCTGCTGGAATATGCACCACTAATGTGCGCTACTAGGACCATGTGGTTGGTGTCAGCCATGAAGTCACTGATGAAGTATGATCTCATTAAAGCCTGTCACCATATTGGATGATGTCCATTCTCCTCCTTCACCTTCAGGTCCTCATTGACACGCTAACCATGATGCGTCTCAGTGAGGGTCTTTTGAAAGTCATGACGGATAACATAAAGAGAAGATGGCGATTCCAGAAAGTCAGCCATTAATCAGACTAAAGCCATCAGTCAGACCCCCAAGGTTTCGCAGGAGCTCCGATGTCAAGGAGACCCTTTTTTAATGATGAAAGTGTGTACATGTCAGCTTTAAGGTTCTTTTGCTGTTTGCTCTTTGTTCTTACTTCCGCACATCTAAAGCCTGTTTTTTTTGTTCCGCACCAGTTCTTTAACCCAGGAGATCCGCCACTGAGTGTCTAATTGAGGATCTTTCGTCTCCAGCCTGGGCCAATTAAAGCCGGTGCAGTTAACGCAGAGCGCCTAAACGCAGTGGGGCAAATCTGCGAAAGATGAATGGCTCTTATTCTTAATCCTGTCATTAGCGGAGATCTATTCTTCGCCTTTGGGTTTTTAATAACCTAAGGCATAGAAGCTCTACGGACGGCCTACCAGCATCCCCCCTCGAGCACATCTACAATGATGCTTGTTTTTAACCTCCGGAAATGCTGTCATGGATTTCATTAAAGAAACTGTTATAGACTTAAAGTGTTGCCAGTAGCCTGCCCACTTTCAGTCGCGCATGATTACAACTTTGCAATTGCCGTGGTTCTCAGGCTTTGAGGACCAGAATAGCAGGACTTGTTTATTTTAGCTACTTGTCATTTTAATTGGCTTTAAAGGAAGAGTTCACGCAAAAAAAAAATCTGTCATCATTTACTCTTTCTCTTACTGACTTACTCTTAGGTTGTTACAAAGCCAAGATTTTATAGCTTTCGGATGCAGCCACTTATAATGATAATTAAAAACATGTTGTGTCACTATATACTGCAAATCCCAAATGAAAAAAATGAAATTCATTCAGGATAAATACACATGTCCAAAAATCACACATCGTTAATTCATGTTAATTAGACAAATTAACTAACGTTAAGTGTAAAGCGATTTTATTGTAAAGTGTTACCCTGTTCATTTTTCTAGTTAAAATAATGTAGTAAAATATTGTAGTTCTCATAACTTAATTTTTCTAGTAGCTGCAACTTAACTTCTATACTTGTAACTTATTTTTTCTAGTTACCGTAGCTTAAATTGTCTAGTTACTTCATCTTTTCAACTTTTTTCTAGTTGTCATAATCATTGTTTTATTTGCTGGAACTTAATTTTTCTATTTTGCAATTAAATTTTCTAGTTAAGGCAACTTATTTTTTTCTAGTTAATACAACTAATACAAAGCATAAAGTGTTATCGTGTAATTTTTTTATGTTAAATAACCATTTTTTCTCTAGTTACTGCAACTCAATTTTTTTGCTTCTTATAAATAATTTTTTTCTAGTTTCTGTAGCTTAAATTTTCTAGTTACGTCAACTTTTTGGTTTTGTAGTTCTCATAGCTAAAGTTTTGTAGTCCTCATAACTTACTTTTTCTAGTTACTGCAACTTAATTTTTTATACTTGTCATAACTTATTTTTTCTAGCTACTGTAAATTAATTCTTCTAGTTATTCAACTTATGTTTTTGTAGTTCTCATAACCTAAATGTTCTAGTTGTCATAACTTATTTTTTCTAGTTGCTGCAACTTAATCTTTTTAGTTCTGGTAAATTTACAACAACTTAATTTTTCTAGTTCTCTTAACTTACATTTTCTAGTTGCTGCAACAAATTTTTTTGTTCTCATAAATGTTTTCTAGGTACTGCAACCTGTTTTTCTAGTTGCTGCAACATAATTTTTGTAGTTGTCATAACTTAATTTTTCTAGTTGCTGCAGCTTATTTTTTTAGTTCTTTGTGGCAACTTAATATTTCTAGTTCTCATAACTTGAATTTTTTTGTTACTGCAACCTATTTTTTATTTTTCTAGTTACTGCAACATAATTATGATACTTCTTATAAATTATTTCTTTTCTAGTTTCTTTTCAGAAAAGAAAAAAAAAGCAATGCTTAGCAGATGTGTTGTTCACCATTAATTCATGTTAACTAATGCATTAATAAAACCTTTTAGTAAAGTGTTCCCTACAAATTAAACTTGCTAGTAAAAATGCTGCTGAAACATGCTATTAAAATAGCCTTAATCTGCCCAAACTGAATAAAAGCATCTGCCAAACATAAATGAAAAAGCTAACAAAAACATACAACACGTCAGTTATTAAACAGAAACTTTACTGCAACTTTAAAGGAGATTATAAGAGGACAAAAAAATGCCCCTTCAACCCAGTTGAGTGGACCAGCTTGGAAAATTGGATACACCTGAATGCTTTACGTCTCCAGAGAAGTCAAGTCTGGCCATCTTCCTTGACTTCTCTGACTTTGCACAGCTTCTCTGACTTAAAGGGACAGTTCACCCATAAATGAACATTTGCTGTTAATTTTCTCACCCTCAGGTGATGTAAGTGACTTGTTTCTTCGGTTCTTATCTGAATCCCTCCTTTTTAGTGATTCATAAAAATGCATGTCAAAGCTACGAGCACTTTGAAAGTAAAAAAAACACGTTCAGGCAAAACAAAATGTATATTTTATTTACAACATTATTATGTCCGTATGGTCGGCTTTACCGCTGTTACCAGTTTGCCCAGTAGCTTGCCATGTAAGTCGCCAGACTTGAGACACAGAGATGAATTGACCACGATGACGAGGTTTGAGTCTGGTGAAAAATGGTTCAAGAAAGCGGGTAAGACAAAAACAGAGGCCAAAAAATACAATAAACAAGTAAATAACAGGGTGAGAATGCGGTCAAATCTGAAAACGGGGTTAAAAACCAGGCGAAGGCTTTTCTTTTTCTGGATTGCTTTTTAAAACTGTCGGTTGGGTTTAGGGAAGAGGCAGCTCAATCGGTGCTTTTGAAAACACTATTTGTTGGGTTTAGGCAGTGCTTAATTTGTGAATTGCGAGGACCTGGAACAAATCGGGGTAACGGACCCGGCATGTTACCCGAGGATGAAGAGGTGTCGCGCACGAAAGTGAAGAGGGGGGGGAGTGCTCGTTGGCCGAGGGGTGTCGCGGACAAAGGATGAAAATGAAAAGCGGGGGTGTTGCGGATGAAAGTGAAGAGGGTTGGGGAGTCGCGGAAGAAAGTGAAAGTGAACAGCGGACGGGGGAGGAAGGCGGTTGAGGAGGGGGATTGGTAAAATCAGGTCAGTCTTTAGTCAGTCAGTCAGTTGACAGCAGCCTCTGGTGTATTTATGCGAGAACAGCAGGCGCGAATGGCACTCACGAGAGAAAGTTGAGATCTGAAAAAGCATACACAGCGGCCTCTGGTGGATTCGCGAAAACAAAAACTGCGTATTTGGTGTTGTATTTAGTGCTCTCAGGAAATGTTTATAGGGGTACATTTTCAGAATGAGCCTGGGTTGGAGGCAACAGTGCTAACCACTGAGCCACCATGCTGCCAAGAAACTTATATTCAAACTTAAAGATAGCTCATTAGCTGATATGTCTCTGTTGTATTGCAAAGCACATGAGCCTCAATAAAGCTGTTTTACAAAGATTTACGTTACGGCCTTTTCCAGCTTGCATATTGAAAGTTTGCTGATGTAAACAGTAAAATCTGAAAGAAAGGCTTTTGGCTCGAGCTGAGATGTTCTCAGACCAGCTGTCCCTGCCACCAATCTAGCTGTATAGTCATTATACAGGAAAATGATGAAACCTGGAGACAGATCAGCAGGAAAGTGCAGTATCTGGCGCGACCTGCACATTAACACCATGGCCTGTTAAGCACAGATAAGACAGAAGCTCTCAGCAAACTTCCTCTAGTAGCGTTTCGCCATCAGTGCTTTGTTTCCCTTGAACACTTCAATTTACTAGAGTAAAGATGGGGCGGTGAGTGCTGAGATGATATCACATAAAAAGCACACAAACCAGGACTGTGACTAATAGCAATTTTCACATTGGCATGTATGGGAGACAAGCATCAGCGGCGAGCTCTAATTGGACCAAAGTTTACTGCCTCAGAGACTTTCGGGAAGCACTTTCTGGTTCACATGGATGAGATCTATGAGCCTGGAGACTCTTTTTTTAAAGGTTCATAAAAAACCCTTGAGGTGGCACGATGCCTTAGTGGTTAGCACTGTCGGCTTACAGCAAGAAGATCGCTGGTTCGAGTCCCAGCTGGGTCAGTTGGCATTTCTGTGTGGAGTTTGCATGTTCTCCCTTGTGTTCACGTGGGTTTCCTCCGGGTGCTCCGGTTTTCCCCACAGTCCAAATACATGTGGTATAGGTGAATTGAATAAACTAAATTGACCATATGAGTGTGTTTGTGTGTGTGTGTGTGAATGCAAGAGTGTATGGGTGTTTCCCAGAACTGTGTTGCAGCTGGAAGGGCATCCACTGTGTAAAACATATGCAGGAATATTTGGCGGTTCATTTAACTGTGGCGACCCCTGAAAATTAAGGGACTAAGCCGAAGGAAAATGAATGAACGAATAAAACCCTTGATTACTTGACTACTGAGATTTAAACAGATTTATGCGTGTTAAGCATCAATTAAGACAACATTAGCAGCTGTTAACTGTTATTGTAGGGAAAACTGGGTAATTTTGAGCATTTGTTAGATCATTTCATCTTCCAGGTTTGAAATCATTACAGTGGTCCCTCGCTATAATGTGGTTCACTTTTTGCGGTTTCGCAATTTCACCATTTTTTTTTTTTTGTGCAATTTGACATGCTTTTTTTCCGGGCGATGCAGTGGCACAGTAGGTAGTGCTGTCTCCTCACAGCAAGAAGGTTGCTGGTTCGAGCCTCGGCTGGGTCAGTTGGCGTTTTTGTGTGGAGTTTGCATGTTTTCCCTGCGTTCGCGTGGGTTTCCTCTGGGTGCTCCGGTTTCCCCCACAGTCCAAAGACATGCGGTACAGGTGAATTGGGTAGGCTAAATTGTCCGTAGTGTATGAGTGTGAATGAGTGTGTATGGATGTTTCCCAGAGATGGGTTGCAGCTGGAAGGGCATCCGCTGCGTAAAACTTGCTGGATAAGGAGGTGGTTCATTCTGCTGTGGCGACCCCGGATTAATAATGGGACTAAGCCGAAAAGAAAATGAATGAATGAATGAATGAATAACATGCTTTTTTCTTCGCATTGTGTTCTGTGTCCTGATTGGCTGTAGACCATTGTAGGCTTCCATTATGTAATAAATAAATGAAGATCAAATGGTTTTGAGCTTTAGTTTCATTCTGTAATACTGGACTTATTTTTCTACGAAGGTTTCAACTTTGAGAGTTTTAAACAAGAGAGAAAAGTGTGAAAATGTTAATGCCTGTCTGAGAAAAGTGAATAACGTGTGTAGTGAGGGGTTTTACAGGCTTAAAACATCTATAATAATTGTAAAAATAAAGCTGACTACTTCGTGGATTTCATCTATTGCAGGTTATTTTTAGAACGTAACTCCCGTGAATAACGAGGGACCACCTTATCGGGATGGGATCAAAATCAGTGACGTAGCAGCTCATCTGCTAGTCAAGCAATGACACATCGGTTTCTTATAATTATTCACAGACTGAATTTTCTTATCCTGTGAGAACACTGTGCTTCTTAATTATTCATGACCAGTGCTGGGGGTGACGCAAGTAACAAGAGTTACTTAATAATATAACTTTTCTAAGTAACAAGTAAATTAACGCATTACTTTTAAAAATGAAGTAATAATATTTGAGTTACTTTTTTAAAAATGTAGTTCAAGTTACTTTTTAGTTCAATTAATTAGCTTATAAAAACTAAATAGCTGAATTAAAATGAACGTAGTCACGTTGAATCACACTCAATGAGAGAATGCAGGAACAGACAGACCAAGATGGCAGAGCCTAACATTTCTGAGGTGGAAGTTTTCCTATTATTCTGAAAAGATCAAAGAAAGGGAAAAGGGGATTGGCTTAATGGACAGTGTTTTTACTTTACTAATAAGATAAGTAATTAATAATTATCCTACATTTGTATTGTTTGCTCTGTTTTAAGGTAAATGAAGGTGTAGGCTGTATGGTACATTGTTAATTGCAGAGCTCCATTATTTAAAAAAAAGAAGAAGAAAAAAATTCTGCAAGTTCCGAAAGAGATCTAGCCTCATTCAGGTCAGAAAAAATAACGCAAAAGTAACTCAAAAGTAACGTAATGCATTACTTTTCATAAAAAGTAACTAAGTAACGTAACTAGTTACTTTTTTGTGGAGTAACTCAACATTGTAATGCATTACTTTCAAAAGTAACTTTCCCCAACCCTGGTTATGACCATTTCCACTGGTTTTTATGATTGCTGTTATAGTTTGGTATTCATGTTGGTATTCATGTTTGTTTGATACAATATATTTGAATTAAATAAATACTACTTGTACGGGAAAAAACATTTAACACCAAAAATAATACTCAAAAACATGCAATTCTCCAATAAAAAAAGTAATGCAATATTTTCCTCACTCGAAATAATAATAAAAGATTATACAATTTCTTTCAAGGAATTTTTCATAGTATTTCCTATACTATTTTTTTCTTCTGGAGAAAGTCTTATTTGTTTTATTTCAGATAGAATAAAATTAGTTTTTAATAAAAAAAAAAACATTTTAAGGTATTAGCCTCCTTAAGGAATATTTTTTAAGGCCTCAGAACAAACCATTATTATACAACGACTTGCCTAATTACCCTGACTTGCCTAATTAACCTAATTAAGCTTTTAAACTGCACTTCAAGCTGAATACTAGTATTTTGATAAATATTCATTAAATATTATGTACTGTCATCATGACAGATAAAAGAAATCAGTTATTAGAAATAAGCTATTAAAACTAGACTAGAAATGTGTAGAAAAGGGTTGAAATAAAAAACTTCCTTCCAATAAACAGAAATTGGGGAAAAAATGTACAGAGGGGGGAAATAAATCAGGGGGGCTAATAATTCAGGAGGGCTAATCATTCTGCATTCAGCTATATATATTATAAATATTTGAACCAAAAAACCCTCAAAATGTTTATCACATTTATTAATTAATTACAGCATTTATGCATTTAACCTTAACTAACCAGAAGCTACAAATAATTCACAAAATATTTGTGAACGAAATAATATTAAAATACTTACACCTTATACAAGTATTTCATCTCTGTACCGTTTTTTACTCTAAACATCACTAAAGTAATTCAAGTAATTTTCTAGATAAATTGCATTAAACATTCAGTCTGAAATGTTTTGTCAAGGCTATATTGCTCAGAACCAAATGGATACACTAAACATATTTTCTATGATTTCTCTCAGTCTTTAATGACCTTGAATATTTTTTCATGCAATAAACATTCCCAGAATCTTCTATAAAATTGTAAAAGATGAATGATCTGAATAACTTTAGGATTTCATGTACCCCATAAAAATGAACCTTCAGTGAACTCTCTCATTTACTTTATTTTTTTTTTTTTTAAACTTTTTTTTGTATGTTTCGCAGCATGAGGTCAGAGAGGTGTATCTTAGCCCCGGGCACTGGCTAATTAAAAAATACGTGTGTTAATGAGTCATCATGTTCACAGAGCACAGTCTCCTGAGTCTCATTTCTCTCCAATGTCTTATTCAGGCCAATGACAGCAGCACACTTTCTGAATATTAATGACCTATCGGAAAATCAGTGATCTAATGTTTTAAGTGGGACATATTTGAATTGTGCAGTTAAAAAAATAAAAACTAAAAATAATAATGATAATATAAAATTATTATTATTATTATTATTATTATTATTATTATTATTTTATACCCGTACCCCAACCCTAAACCCAACCGTCACAGCAATGTGAAAAAGTAGTTGTACTGAGTATTATTTATGTTATTTATTAAATGACCCAATAAATCGTATTTTATTAACACCTACCCCCACCCCAACCCTAAACCCAACTGTCACAGTAATGTAAAAATATTATTTATTGATATACAGCGTTACAAAAATGATGCTATATTGATGTGCAGATGTATCCTATCTAGACTTTACTTTTCGAAACCTGGCGAATCTGCGTTTGATTGACAGGGTTGGAAAAACCCTCTATTTATTGTAGCAAGTGTGCTGCAAATGTCCTGAGTTCAAATTCCGACTTGCACAAATGCTCAGAAATTGTCACTTGATGTATTTTAATAATGTTAATTTTTATGATCAAAACAAGATTTATTCACAAAGTGTTTATTGGGATGTCAGACCGATGTTAAAACAACACACGTTACAAGAACAGAGCATTTAAAAACTAATGTCTATAACTGCATCGCCCTGGATTCGAACCCATTATCTCTGCATACTAGTCAGGAACTCTCACCGCTTCACTAAGTCACTTGACATATCAATTCTACAACGTGGGCTATAATTCCTCAATTTGTGTAACTGTTTATTTGCTGAAGCTGTTCCAGAGCAATACATAAAAATTACCACTAGGTCTCGCTATAGAGACAGGTTTCGAAATGTTTCGAAGCTTCGACACATTTGCTTCAGCTGTTTCAGAAGCCTCGTTCTGCCCATCGCTAACAGGCAGATGGTCGATACAGGCTGCAGGCAGGATAAACAATAAAACAAGGCAAGAGTCAAAACACGGATAGACTAAACCAGGAAAAACACTATTACAGGGTGTAAACCAAACAAGACTCAGCAAAGTGTGTCCTGTATATATGGTCAATGTAATCAGTTTTGAGCAGCTCCCAGCAGTGTGTGAGTAATCAAAGGAGAACCGGAACAGGTGTGAGTGTGTGGTGCATGACAGGATTTGTAGTTCCTGTAGTGATAGTAAATGTTTCCTATAAGGGTTAGATCGCTGGTGATCGTGACAGTATAAGCATTATGTCGTTTTAGTTATTTTTTTTATTTTGAACTTAATTTGCATACTTGTTATGTTGTGCAATTTGTTCCCCAGAGTATCCAAAATGTTTCGAAAATTGATATTTTTAAAGGTATCATATCAATGTTGGAAATTCCAGTATCATGACAACACTTATTCAAAGTATTATTTTTTCAGTGGTGTCATGGTGGCGCAGAGGGTAGCACGATCGCCTCACAGCAAGAAGGTCGCTGGTTTGAGTCTCGCTGGGTCAGTTGCCATTTCTGTGGGAAGTTTGCATGTTCTCCCCGTGTTCATGTGGGTTTTCTCCGGGTGCTCCGGTATCCCCTACAGTCCAAAGACATGTGCTCTAGGTGAATTGGGTAAGCTAAATTGCCCGTAGTGTATGAGTGTGAATGAGTGTGTATGGATGTTTCCCAGTGATGGGTTGCAGCTGGAAGGGCATCCGCTGCGTCAAACATATGCTAGATAAGTTGGTGGTTCATTCTGCTGTGGCAACTCCAGATTAATAAAGGGACTAAGCCAAAAAGAAAATGAATGAATGAATTTTTTTCAGTGTAGGACATTTTTTTCCTATTTTTAATTTCTCCTTTTGTGGCTAATAAAATAACTAAGTGCATCAGAACAACACCAGGATGAGTAAATGATGGCTCCATGTTCATTTTTGGGTGAATTATCTCTTTAACAGGAAGCATAATCTACATTAAAACACGGTAAGTTTGAAAGAGCTGCAAAGGTAAATGAAACTGCTAAACCTCTTCAAGAGCACTACAGGAGGTTTACGCACTTGCATCATAATTCCAGAGGCAGCGTAAAGAGACAAAAATGAACGGGAGAAATTGCAACATCAAACAAGATCCTGTCTTTCAATTATAAGAACCAGTCGGCTTATGGAAGGTATTGCTTAATAGAAAAATGAAGCTGTTTTGATTTAGCATGATTTGATAAAAAGATGAAAAAATGACTTTGTTTTTCATATGTTATTGAAACCAAAAGTTTTGCCTGTCTAAGCTATACTTGTTGCAACAGGGTGAGCGTGTATGATAGTGGAAACACTATATTTACTGCCTTTATTTTGCAGTGGTTGCATCATGCTCTTCATCCAGACGTTCTTTTAAAGCAGAAAGAAGATGGTGCAAAATACTAAAAAACACTCCTGCTTCAGTCTGCTAAAGAAAGAAAGGTTCATGTGCAAGTTATTTATCAGAATCACAATCTTAAACAGGCGACACGGTGGCTCAGTGGTTAGCACTGTCAACTCACAGCAAGAAGGTTGGTGGTTTGAGTCCCGGCTGGTTCAGTTGGCATTTCTGTATGGAGTTTGCATGTTCTCCCCAGGTTGGCATGGTTTTACTCCGGGTGCTCCGGTTTCCCCCACAGTCCAATAACATGCGCTATAGGTGAATTGAATAAACTAAATTAGCCGTAGTGTATGTGTGAATGAGTGTTTATGGATGTTTTCCAGTACTGGGTTGCAGCTGGAAGGGCATTCGCTGTGTAAAACATATGTTGTATAAGTTGGTGGTTTATTCCACTGTGGTGACCCCTGATGAATAAAGGGACTAAGCTGAAGGAAAATGAATGAATGAAACAAACTTAAACAGAAGGCCAAATTAACATCTAAATGACTAAATAGCTAAATGTTTGCATTAATGAATGTGTTACAAGGGTTTACTCAAAGCTGTGATCTCAGTCTAGCTCAATAATATGTGGCACTATCTGAAAACTGTGCAAGCATGTGATGCTGGTTCAGAAGGATTACTGAATATTAGAAAGGAAAAGAAAAGTTATGCGAAAGGCCATTTTAATATAAAATTATGCAATATTTTGAATATAAAATTGCACTATTAGACATTAAGTAAAAAGTAGATTGCAAATCTGGCCAATGTTACATATATTAAAATAATTTTTCATTAACAAAATGCTAATATAGAAGCTTATATACTTTGTAATAAAACACAAAAAATTGTCTCATTTCACAATCATGAGTTTATATGCTGCAATTGTTAATCGGTTTTCTTACAATTCAGAGAAAAAAACTTTCAAATAATAATATTTTAAGATGGAATATATGAATTGTGATAAGTTATTTCATAATTGTGTGATATAAACGTAATAATTAAGTAATAATAACTCATAACATACACTCACCGGCCACTTTATTAGGTACACCTTACTAGTAACAGTTTGGACCCCCTTTTGCCTTCAGAACTGCCTTAATCCTTCGTGGCATACTAGAAATATTCCTCAGAGATTTTGGTCCATTATGACATTATAGCATCACGCAGTTGCTGCAGATTTGTCGGCTGCACATTCATGATGTGAATCTCCCGTTCCACCACATCCCAAAGGTGCTCTATTGGATTGAGTATGGTGACTGTGGAGGCCATATGAGTACAGTGATCTCATAGTCATGTTCAAGAAACCAGTCTGAGATGATTTGTGCTTTATGACATGGGGCGTTATTCTACCGGAAGTAGCCATCAGAAGATGTGTACACTGTGGTCATAAAGGGATGGACATGGTCAGCAGCAATACTCAGGTAGGCTGTGGCATTGACACAATTCTCAATTGGTACTAATGGACCCAAAGTGTGCCAAGAAAATATCACCCACACCATTACACCACCACCACCAGCCTGAACCATTGATACAAGGCAGGATGGATCCATGTTCTTAGCTGACAGGAGTGGCACCCGGTGTGGTCTTCTGCTGCTGTAACCCATTGCCCTCAAGGTTGGACGTGTTGTGCGTTCAGAGATGCTCTTCTGCATACTTTGGTTGTATCGAGTGGTTATTTGAGTTACTGTTGCTTTTCTATAGGCTGGAACCAGTCTGGCCATTCTCCTCTGACCTTTGGCATCAATAAGGCATTTGCTCCCACAGAACTGCCGCTCACTGGATATTTTTTCGGACAATTCTCTGTAAACCCTAGAGATGGTTGTGTGTGAAAATCCCAGTAGATCCGCAGTTTCTGATATACACAGTTCAAAGTCACTTAAATCACTGTTTTTCCCCATTCTGATGCTTGGTTTGAACTGCAGCAGATCGTCTTGACCATGTCTACGTGCCTAAATGCATTCAGTTGCTGTCATGTGATTAGAAATTTGCGTTAACAAGCAGTTGGACAGGTGCACCTAATAAAGTGGCCGGTGAGTGTAAATGAACATTTCTGAGAAGTGAAGTCTTATTGCAAGTTTATATAATAATAACCATAACCCATATGTTTATATTGCACTCAGTCCTAAGTGTCTCTTGTCAATTCTGAGAAAAAGTCTGTATTGTGGCACACAATCCTAGAATTGCTAGATATAAATTGAATAAATAACTCAGTGTTCTCATTTTTTATTGCAGAGATTTATCTCATATTAACTTATGTGCTCACTATTCAAATAACAACTCTTTTGTGAGCTTTATACTTTTAAACCCCCTAAAAACTGTTTATAAATATTGATTGCAATTTCATATCGTTCTTCCCAGAAAAAATAGTTTATATCTTGCAGTTTTGAGCGTATATCAGACAAATCACGACTTGTTTTTTGCCAGCACTGTGAGATAAAGTCCCAATTACCTTTTTTATTTCTTATTCTATGGCAGAAATAAGCTTCCATGCCGCTAAATGGTTTAACAAAGTGGCATAAAACCACTTCAGGGAGAAACTCTTTAAAACTTCTCCATGATAAAAATGGTAATTTCTGCTCTATGCTGTTTTATAATGTCATTGCCTCTTGCGTATATACTATATTAGCATTAGTCTCTGCACTTATAGAAAAACATCAGAGTTAAACTTACGTCAAGTGCTTCTTGATGAACGCCCTCATGTTCTAGAGGATGTACAGCCACATCTGAGGACAGGAGAAAAAAAAATCAATTACTTTTAAAAACCATTCATAGCAAGTTAGTCAGATGACGGATAAATATAGAACATGAGACGAGCATCTCTTAGACTGTTAGAGCAGGTAAATGTAATTAAGATAAATGCAGGCTTTGTGTAGCGGCAGATATTTCCCCCGTGGCCACAGAGAAAGAGAACGAGTTCGTGACTGAGAGAGAGTTTGCTTTTCAAAGACGCAACTGGGAAAACTCTGGAAAAAACGAAACGATTGGCAAGGACACAAAGTTTTGATGCATTACTGTGTGCGCGTTTACACAGTAAGAGTCATAAGCCAATAATGAAAGCATTACTGGAGTGTTTAGTTACAAATAACAATGGAGACACCATTAGCGCTTTGTATCGAGTTTGCTTTAATGTTTTCTGACAGCCGTATAACTGCTCATTACCGTAACTGACAGTATTTGTTTTCCCATCGCCGTAGACGGTGGCGCTCGGATGTTTGTATGCATCTGGATGGATTTCGACTAATATAATTAACGTGAATATGAAATGTCTCTCACTCAATTCTTCACACTTTGACATCAGCAGTAATGTTTTTATCCATTCATATACACTGTGTATTGTAACTGTATTGTAATTGTTAATTAGTTCCCGATTATCAATGGTTGCCACAGCGGAATGAGCCACCAATTATTCCAGCATATGTTTATGCCCTTCCAGCCGCAACCCAGTACTGGGAAACATCCATACACTCTCACTTTCATACACAAACTTATACACTATGGCCAATTTAGTTTACCCAAATTCACTTCTAGCGCATGTCTTTGGACTGTGGGGGAAACCAGAGCATCCGGAGAAAACCCACGCGAACACGGGTGGAACATGCAAACTCCACACAGAAATGCCAACTGGCCTAGCCGGGACTCAAACCAGCGACCTTCTTGCAGTGACAGTGCAAACCACTAAGCCACCGTGCCGCCAGCTGCAATTATTGAATCAAAAGTATAGTAAAAATTGGGGATATTACCTGAATTTCTCTTAATTTTGCAATTATTTCTCTAGTCTTCAGGGTCACACAATCCTTCATAAGTCTTTCTAATATTGTAATTGGCTGATAAATAAAATTTATTATCAAGACAAAATAAAATACATTTTATTTCAGTATTCTTTCATAAACAGAAAGTTCAAAAGAATTATTCATCTGAAATCCAACTTCAATTTTTAACATTATACATGTCTTTACTGTCGCTTTTAATCAATTTAGTGTCCCGTTTCAGGAAGATAAAGGGAGCGAGGATTCAAATGCAGGAAAATAGATGCGTATTTATTAATAGTAAAATAAAATGAACAGCAAAACAAACTATCCCAAGGGGGAAACATTAACAAAAGGCAAAAACTTGAGTGGGCTTGCAAAGCAGGACACGACAGGACTCAATTTCATTTTGCCGGCAGCAGGAACACAGAAAGCATTGACAACGAACTGGCACAGGACATCAAACAAGAGGAAGCTATAAGCAGAAAGAATTAACAAACAAGAAACAGGTGAACTGAATTAACTAATAATGGGATAACAAGGAGGGTGCCGAGCCTCCTTTGGAGTGCACTCCTGCTCGCTACAAAAACACGAACGCACAGCTCACATGAGATCACGCATTCGGTTTTCGAGCAAGACATACAAGACAAGACAGGACTTGTGTCTGGACTCTGCCACCAAAAGAAGAATTAACAAGACTGAAGTGGCAGAATCCTGACACTAAATGCATCCTTGGTAAATAAAAGTAAAGTTCTTAAAAAAATTAATTACTGAAACTTTCACATTTGTGTTGTAATGTGGCTTGGATTTCCAAATAAAACAGGGGTAAAAATATATTTTGAGCTTGAGGACAAAATTGTGCATTCATTCAGAAATAATAAGCGGACATTAATAAAACATGCAAAACAATATAAATGTCTTCAAGGGAAACACAGAAAGCTAAAAGATTTCTCTTTCAAAGTACATGATTTTAGAAATAATGCACAGCGTATCCAAGAAATATGACGCAAACACTAAGAAAAGGAGAATTTACTGTAGCAGAAATGTTAAATCATTTTGGCCTTTCATTTAAATCTAAGACAGCGTTTTAAGGTAAAAATAATTTTCATAGTGCAAAAAACAATACCATTATTATCTCTATGTAAACTACACAAAAATGTGATTTTATAAAAACAGTGCCTTCATGCAGATCTGTGGCATAATCAGTCTATCTATAGGCATGAACAATTCTTGACACTCAAAACAACAAGACCTTGGAGCACTTAAAATGGGATATACTCAACCTATGCTCATTCTGAATATGTACACCAATATACATTTCTGGAGAGTGCCAAATTTGTCCCAGAAGGTACTTTTTTTGCAGTTTTTGTTTTCGCGAATATACCAGAAGCCGCTGTGTATGCTTTTTGAGATCTCAAATTTCTCTTGGGAGTTATATTCGCCCCTGCTCTTCTCGTGTAAATCCACCAGAGGTCGCTGTCGACTGACTGATCGACTGACCTACCCTCCTTCTTCCCTAAATCCAACAGGTAGTTGTAACCAATAGTGTTTTGAAAAGCACCGACTGACCCGGCCACCCACTTCCCTAAACCCACCCGACAGTGTTTTCAAAGCAATCCAGCAAAAGAAAAACCCTCGCCTGATTTTTACCATGTTTTCTGATTTTACCACATTCTCACCCTGTTCTTGACATATTTATTTTATTTTTTGGCTTTAGTTTTTGTTTTACCTGCCTTCTAGAACCGTTTTTCGCCAGACTCGAAGCCCATTGTCATGGTCAACTCCTCTCTGCATCTCAAATCCTCCGATGTACACGGCGAGCCACTGGAAAAACTGGTAACAGCGCAGTCTATATGGACATAAATAGTCAGCTGGTAAGCGTGAAAAGGAACGATGTCATACCACCCCGTAGCATTTGTTTTAAAGACAAAATGTCTTCAAAATATAATCTTCTGGGTCGTAATTTGCAATCTCCAGAAATGTATAGGGGTACGTTTTCAGAATGAACCTATTTTGTATATACTGTAGTGTATACTGTAGTGAATCGTTCATGACCGTCATATTGAATTGTCGTTCCAAAAGTGCTCAAAATGGGCCACTTTGAAATGCCCCTCAAAACTGAGGATTTTGCAGGGTACACAGAAACGTTGTTTGGTATCGTTACTTGTTGTTTGGAGCAGGTTTTGGAATGGCTCATCCCTAAATGCCCTAATCCCTTCAAAGCTGTCACTCCACGGGGAAAACCCTTCAAAGGGATTAGGGAATATAAGGATGAGCACTTCCGTATGTTACACACTACCTACAGTATGTGTGCGGGCTATAGTGTTTATTTACAAGATGACATCGCCCACTACTGGCCTGGCATGCACGATAAAGCATTTTTAGTCAACATGATTTGGGAGTGTTTTGATGGATGATGGTGTGTGTTTCACGAATGCAAATAAAAAACTTTTCCATTTTCAGTAAAAAAAATTTCATGACAATACACCCTAAATCAACAGATTTATTTACAGTACCTGACAAAAGTCCTGTCATCAATCCCAGCAGTAATAGCAACAAATAATAACTTGACTTCTAGTTGATCATTTAGAAAAGTGTCAGAAGGTACTGTAGATTGTTCAGATGAATCATCTGTTGAACTGCATCCCAATCATCACTAATACTGCAGAAGACCTATTGGAACCTGCATAGACCCAAGATTCTCACATAAATCAGTAAAGTTTGGTGAAGGAAAAATCATGGTTTGGGGTTACATTCAGCATGGGGGCGTGCGAGAGATCTGCATTTGTGCTGCCCATTACATTACAAACCACAGGAGAGGGCAAATTCTTTAGCAGGATAGCGCTCCTGCTCATACTTCAGCCTCCACATCAAAGTTCCAGAAACCAAAGAAGGTCAAGGTGCTCCAGGATTGGCCAGCCCAGTCACCAGACATGAACATTATTGAGCATGTCTGGGGTAAGATGGAGGAGGCATTAAAGATAAATCCAAAGAATATTAATGAACTCTGGGAGTCCTGCAAGAACACTTTGTTTGTCATTCCAGATGACTTTATTAATAAGTTATTTGAGTCATTGCAGAGATGTATGGATGCAGTCCTCCAAGCTCATGGGAGTCATACACAATATTAATTCATTTCCACTGCACCATGACTTTATATTCTATACTGGACATTATTTCTGTTAAGTGACAAGACTTGTCTAAGCAAAGTCAGACCTTACTGTCCTAATTAAATAATTAATAATCAAGGCATGATCATATTTTATTTTGGTAAAATAAGCGTAATCTAGAGGCCTTTGCCTTTCATATAAGCCACTTCTGATACCAAATGATCAACTAGAAGTCAAGTTATTATTTGTTGTTCCTAAAACCTGGATAAACTACAAGACTTTTGTGAGGTAGTGTAGTAAGCATGAATCCAACTTACAGTATTTGAGCCATTCATCTATGGAGTAAATGTCATCTGACCGATTACAGTATTTTTTTTCAGATAGTTACAGTACTTTTAGCACCAACAGTGTCTATCCGGGTCGTGCTAACAAGTCAAAACTTGACCACCTGCTTACACAAATAAAGGTCATTATTTTACAGATCAGGTCAGGTAGAAATAGCTCCTTTAAGATAATGGCACATTTTTTTAATTGTACAGTGCAGCCACATATAGCACGTTCTTTAGAACTGAACAAGAAGTAAAGCAAAGAAACTACTACGGTACTGTTTGGCACAATCATATGATTACAAGTTTTATATATATTATTTAAGTGCATACGAGTTCAGCTGACAATAAATTCTTTTCAAGCCGATGAAGAAAATCTAGTTTTCCTGTTAGTTTGTTGCATGTTGTTTGTAATAAAACATACACACAAAAGATCATTTTGGTTTTGTCAGGCCCTTCGTTTGCTGTCCTTTCCTGTTGCTGCCTAAATAGGAGGAAAAGAGCAGATTTAAATCATTCATTCTGCATCTTTCTCTATCTGTCTCTGATTATCAAACCCCTCCATTCATAATTAAAGGCACAAAAAAAAACTCCAAGTAGTGAACCACAGGGAAACAAGGGCTCCTGTTGCCATAGAAACAAACTGCATCAGAAAACTTCAGAGGGCGTGCAAACGTTTGGGCGAATCTGAGAGAAATAGAGAGAACGAGAAAGAGAAATAGAGAGAAAGAGAGAGAGATGATTAAGTTTTCCCCTCTTGTGTGTGTGTTTGTGTGTGGATGTGCTGGCATGCACATGTGTGAGTGTTGGTGGCAAGTTCTGTGAAATTTGGTTGAACGTCATGCCTTGAGGAACACTTTGATACTGTCGCTAAAAATTTACATTTTGTTATGTGTTTAAAGGCTGATTTATACTTCAGCGTCATGTGATCGGTGTGACCCTCTGCAATAAAGTAGTGATTTCTAAATTTAATTTGGCTTGTTGTTCATTGCAGACAATACAACAAACATTTTTTATGTGTTTCTCGTGATTTTTATTTATTTTTTTATATATTTTCAAAGTGAAGTTTAATTTTAAGCTAATTTCAAGAGGAGCACGTGCTCATGATTGACCCAGCTGGCCCACATTAGCTAATCATGATCTTCCAATCAAAGGATCCCAAGTCACTATATATATCCTCATTTTCTTTCTACAACTATCTTCGTCTGGAAGAACACCCCCTCCCCTCCCCTTCTTCCACCTTTATCCAAATGGGCGGTGCGGTGGCCCAGTGACTAGCGCTGTTGCCTCACAGCAAGAATACCAATGGCGTCGGGTCCTTGCTTGCCATCTGGTATTTCTGTGCGAAGTTTGCATGTTCTCCCCGTGTCCGCCTGGGTTTTCCCCGCGTTCCCCGGTTTCCTCCCGTCCAAATATGCTTCATATTATAGATAAAATAAGCCTAAATCTTTTTTCTAAATGTCTACTCTCAGGAAGTTCACCTTGGTCTCAGCAGCGGGGGAGTTTGAGATCGACCTGAGCTCAATTTCCCCTTGCCCTGTGAAAGGGGGGAGCCCTGGGCCCGAGGATCCCTTGAGCTCAGGGCTCTCTATCAGGACAGCACGCCAAACAAGCTATCTGATAAATCATGAGCTAAGTGTGAACTCTTGAAATAAACACGTATTCCAATTTTGGTCCTTGTAACACATTTCAAAAAAAGTTGGAACAGGAGCAATTTAGGGCTAGTAATCAGGTAAATTGGTTAAACAATAAAGTGATTTGAAACAGGTGATTGTAATTATGATTTGGTACAAAATCAGCATTCACGAAAGGTTTAGTTCTTTAGGAGCAAAGATGGGCCGAGGATCGCCAGTTTGCCAACAAATATGTGAGAAAATGATTGAAATGTTTAAAATCAATGTTCCTCAATGAAAGATAGGAAGACATTTGGATACACTTCTCTTTGTGGAAATCCAGCAAATGACTCTGGATAGGGGAAAATAATTGGGTTACATTTTATTATTTTTGGGTGGGTTTTGAGTTGCCATTGGGCTTGAAAGTTTTCTTGGACCTGTCAACCCTGTCAGCAGAAGAGAAGCATTTTAAAAGAGTAGTTTCTCTTTGTTTCCCTTATCATTAATCATTCTGGGTGCTTCATTCTGGCTGTTCATTCCGGACTGTGGGGGAAACTGGAGCACCCAGAGGAAACCCACGCCAACATGGGGAGAACATGCAAACTCCACACAGAAATGCTAACTGGCCCAGTCAGGACTCGAATCAGCGACTTTCTTGCTGTGAGGCGACAGTGCTAACCACTGAGCCACTATGCCGCTTATATCTTTATTTTAAAAAAAAGCCACACAGATCAATTAAACAGTTTCGGTTAATAGCACTGATCCTATCTGCCATTGACTAATGCATTAATCTTCAAATGAGAGGTGATGACTGAAAGAAGAACTGATGCAAGTTGGCACTTGCTATAAAATGCACTGTCACCCAGTAAAGTTACGACTAAATCTCTGCAACTTTACTATCTGGAACAGAGCGGCTGCATCCATTTTCAAGCTGTTGCTCCACTCTCTTGCTTTAGGACTTAATTCCATTTATAGACTATGAAAATGTTTCAGATGACGAAAGTCTATGCTTTGACATCGCATGACTCACTTGGATTCTTTTATTGCACAGTCGTCCAATTGAATAGACACCCCCACCAGCCAATAGGTGAAAAGTGTTATGCGGAGTGTGGGTGGTATTGTCCAATCAGATTGTGCATTTGAAGCAGATAGTGTCAGCGGCATCAGGCCATTACAGAAGTGCACGAGTGTGTGCAATACTAATGATGTCTTACTGTACTGCCTCAAAGTCATTCCTTCACTGAGAGACAGTGTAAGCCTGAACTGTTTTAATTTTTAATGGCATGGTTATGTTTGCGCTCTGTCATCTGCTGTTGTCTATAGGTACTGGCGTTCAGTAGTGCCTAATGTGCTCAGAATGGGAATGAGTGCTGCAGTGCAGGCAGGCAATGAACAAACATTATGGAGTGCTTGGAAGTATTGCCCATAGGAATCTGAACAAAGGTCTTAACTTATTTCTCCTGCATATTGAGAAGGTGTATATTTATTACTCTGAACAATCACGATTTTGCTTCTAAAGGTTTAAGCCAGGCCTGTTTCAATCTCTACATCACCTTAGATAAGAATATCAAACAGATATTACTGAATGAACAAACCCATGTTACATAGTAGGGCTGAACAATGTATACAGGGAGTGCAGAATTATTAGGCAAATGAGTATTTTGACCACATCATCCTCTTTATGCACGTTGTCTTACTCCAAGCTGTATAGGCTCGAAAGCCTACTACCAATTAAGCATATTAGGTGATGTGCATTTCTGTAATGAGAAGGGGTGTGTTCTAATGACATCAACACCCTATATCAGGTGTGCATAATGGGCAAAATGGGTCAAAAGAAGGACTTGACAGGCTCCGAAAAGTCAAAAATAGTGATATATCTTGCAGAGGGATGCAGCACTCTTAAAATTGCCAAGCTTCTGAATTGTGATCATCGAACAATCAAGCGTTTCATTCAAAATAGTCAACAGGGTCGCAAGAAGCGTGTGGAAAAACCAAGGCGCAAAATAAACTGCCCATGAAAAGTCAAGCGTGCAGCTGCCAAGATGTCAAGATGCCACTTGCCACCAGTTTTGCCATATTTCAGAGCTGCAACATCACTGGAGTGCCCAAAAGCACAAGGTGTGCAATACTCAGAGACATGGCCAAGGTAAGAAAAGCTGAAAAACGACCACCACTGAACAAGACACACAAGCTGAAATGTCAAGACTGGCCCAAGAAATATCTCACGACTGATTTTTCTAAGGTTTTATCGACTGATGAAATGAGAGTGAGTCTTGTTGGGCCCGTGGCTGGATCGTTAAAGGGCAGAGAGCTCCAGTCCGACTCAGACGCCAGCAAGGTCGAGGTGGAGTACTGGTTTGGACTGGTATCTCTAAAGATGAGCTTGTGGGGCCTTTTTGGGTTGAGGATCGAGTCAAGCTCAACTCCCAGTCCTACTGCCAGTTTCTGGAAGACACCTTCTTCAAGCAGTGGTACAGGAAGAAGTCTGCATCCTTCAAGAAAAACATGATTTTCATGCAGGACAATGCTCCATCACATGCGTCCAAGTACTCCACAGCGTGGCTGGCAAGAAATGGTCTAAAAAAAGAAAAACTAATGACATGGCCTCCTTGTTCACCTGAACTGAACCTGTGGTCCATCATCAAATGTGAGATTTACAAGGAGAGAAAACAGTACACCTCTCTGAACAGTGCCTGGGAGGCTGTGGTTGCTGCTGCACGCAATGTTGATGGTGAACAGATCAAAATACTGACAGAATCCATTGATGGCAGGCTTTTGAGTGTCCTTGTAAAGAAAGGTGGCTATATTGGTCACTGATTTGTTTTTGTTTTGTTTTTGAATGTCAGAAATGTATATTTGTGAATGTTGAGATGTTATATTGGTTTCACTGGTGAAAATAAATAATTGAAATGGGTATATATTTGTTTTTTGTGAAGTTGCCTAATAATTATGCACAGTAATAGTCACCTGCACACACAGATATCCTCCTAAAATAGCTAAAACTAAAAACAAACTAAAAACTACTTCCAAAAATATTCAGCTTTGATATTAATGAGTTTTTTGGGTTCATTGAGAACATGGTTGTTGTTCAATAATAAAATTAATCCTCAAAAATACAACTTGCCTAATAATTCTGCACTCCCTGTAGTTTGAGCATCAATATCACAATGTGTATATCCGCAAAAGTCAAGTCAAGTCAAACTTTATTCATAGAGCACTTTAAAAACACAGAAGTGAGCCAAAGTGCTGTACAGAAATATACATGCAAACAAAATAAGCACAATAGTATATAAAATACAAGATAAAATATAGCTAAACTACCTAAAAAGGCATATAATTTAAAATAGCCAGTTATTAAGATCAGATGTCAAATGCCAACGAAATTTTTTTTTTTTTAAATTTGTCAGGTATGGCAACTAGAATCCAACGTCTGATAGATGTCATATTGGTAAAGCACACACAATGTCAATTTGAAACGTCATTAGACGTTGATATTTGATTGATTTCAGGTTGGATGTTGGACATTGACGTTGGCCTGACGTTGGGTTCTGACATCAACCTGATTTTCATTTCCAAACAAAATGCAATGTCCCCATGATATTGGGGTATAACGTCAATCTTACGTCATGTTGACATCTTGTGCCTGCTGGGCTTGATCACCCAGTCAATCTAATTTAATCAAATCTTTCTAAAAAGGGATATTTAAGAAAATATCGCAATGTCCGATTTTTCCAATATCGTGCAGCCCTATTACACTGCAATTTGTGAAACTATGATAACCATTTGTGTTTTAGTAATGCAGTTGATCGCAGTAAATATCTTGTTTTGGTGTGCTTTCTCACAACATGCACAAAATGTTACTATAAATATCATTTGTCATTCTTGAATGCATTCACCCACATGGACACTAAAAGCAATCCAATTGAATTTGTTTTCATGGTTTCCTGTTTTTTCCTGCTTGCATTCACAATGTCACTACAGTGCTGAGAAGAACACAACACTGCAGGCACTAAGGCAACAGGTTTATACATTTACCACCAACATACTGTAAGTTGTCTATCTTTTTGTAATAATTAGAAATGCTCTGTCAGTGTTTTTTGTTGCTCAATGAACTGCTCTGAATTAGGAGCTAATTTAGTTATCGCGAAAGAAGTTCCCAGAAGTAAAGTCATTCCCAGTTCCTGCGGTGCACTGCAAGAAATGCTTTTTGTCTTGTTTCTAACATTCTAAATATCTAAAAATTCTTAAACCAAGAAGCATTTCCTAGATAAGCAAAAATGTTGTTTTGTTTTTAGAAATAATAAGTCAAAATGAAGTGAGTTTATTTTTTTAAACAAGCTAAATATTCAGCCATTGGGGTAAGCAAAATAATCTTGTTTTGGCTTTAAAATTAGATTATTTTTCTTACCCCATTGCCAAATTATTTTACTTGTTTAATTTTGACATATTCTTTCTGAAAACAAGACAATATGTTTTTGCTTGTCGAGAAATTGCTTCTTGATTTAAGAATATTTTAGATATTTGGACTAAAAACAAGAAATGCATTTTCTGCAGTGTGTAAACATGGCAAAAAAAGCAAGCACGTGTGCCAATAGTTCTAGGAACTACACTACATATTATGACTTCAATTAAAAATTCATTTTAGAATTTATTGGATTTGAATTTCGTACCTGTATGTGTTCTGTTGTTCATGCAGGCTCAAATGCCATGAATTAATTTGTAAGTTAACTCTTTAGTTTCATTGATTTAATAGGACTATTCCAGGAACAAATTATTCAATTTCATAATTAATTATTAAAGTTTAACTTTAATGGGCAACGCAGTGGCGCAGTAGGTAGTGCTGTTGCCTCACAGCAAGAACGTCGCTGGGTCGCAGGTTCAAACCTCGGCTAGGCTGGGTCAGTTGGCGTTTCTGTGTGGAGTTTGCATGTTCTCCCTGCGTTCGCGTGGGTTTCCTCCGGGTGCTCCGGTTTCCCCCACAATCCAAAGACATGCAGTACAGGTGAATTGGGTAAGCTAAATTGTCCGTAGTGTATGAGTGTGAATGAGTGTGTGGATGTTCCCAGAGATGGGTTGCGGCTGGAAGGACATCCGCTGCGTAAAATCGTGCTGGATAAGTTGGCGGTTCATTCTGCTGTGGCGACCCCGCAAGGGACAAAGCCGACAAGAAAATTAATGAATGAATGAGTTTAACTTTAATGTAAACAATAAATTAATAAGACGTGGTCGTGGAAGCAAATTTATAATTTGAATTATGTTCAGACCCCCATAGTTTAAAATAGTGTAAGATAACACACACAGCTGCCTAAATAAATAGGCTATAAAATACATAGTTGATCACTAAGGCCTATTAAAATATTATTAAAAACTGTGCTGAAAGAAAAAAGCTCAAGAAAGAACTTTGAAAGAGAAACATATTTTATCGAAGTGCTTTCATTTTAGACAGTTATTTAAGATTTTTTTAGTTACAAAAAAAATTAGAGTAAGCCTACTAGAAAATGTTACTTTACTGCAGTAACGTGCGACACCACTTTAGATCTCTCGCGCATTCTGAGTAGCCATATCTGTAAGAACTGTGAAATAATTGTTTTGCCATTTTGTAGTTTCTTAATTTTGTCTGAAACCTTTTCCCCCATGAATTAGGTCTCTATAGTCAGATGGCCTGTAATTGGCGTGTGACAGAAAACAATTACCAAATCTGATTTTCAGCTTCAGAGGCTTCTTCAGCACATAGTGATAGAAAAAAAAGTAAACTTGGAATCAGTTTTACTGTGTCAATTTGAGCACAAGTTCACATCTTTATGAGATGCATGCAAAGTGGTTTTGATTTGGCATCACAAGGCTATTTCTGCTATTGGCTATTGGGCATCTGTTGGGCTAGTTTGTTTGGTGACTTTTACATATCAATTCAGCCTTATCAATTCAGCAGGTAGAATTGGCATTGGCACAATTGGGCTTGTCACTGAGAGAGAGAGAGCACTTTGATTGGGTGTTCAGCTATGAAGCGAAGCATAAGGATGGAAAACTGAAGTGATGAAACAAAGCCGTTAGAGGTGGCAGTGGATATTTAGCAAATATTTGCAAACAATATGAAATATCAGATTATCAGACATATTCCCTCTGTTGTAATTGAGAAGTACTGTAAAAATGGTATGTAAACACGGATTTGTATGAATCTGTCTGCCTATCGTAAGCTGCTAAAACAACTGTGCTGCTGCTAAAAATAATGTTATCACTATAAGCATTACTTTTAAATGATCAGATCTCCACCTATATATTCATTCATTCATTTTCCTTCGCCTTAGTCTCTTTATTCATCAGGGGTTGCCACAGAGGAATGAACCGCCAACTTATCTAGCATATGTTTTACACAGCGGATGCCTTTCCAGCTGCAATCCAGTACTGGGAAACATCCATACACACTCATTCATGCACATACACTACAGCCAATTTAGCTTACCCAATTCACCTATAGCGCATGTCTTTGGACTTGTGGGGGAAACCGGAGCACCTGGAGGAAACCCACGGCAACATGGGGAGAACATTCAAACTCCACACAGAAATGCCAACTGACCCAGCCGCTACAGTGCTAACCACTGAGCCACCGTGTCGCCCTACACCTATATAAAAATTTAATAATTTACTTATGGTTTTCAGATAGTTATGTTTAATTTGTTTTAATTTTAATTTTCTTTTTTGATTTTTTGTTGCTTGGAGGAGAAGCGCAATGTTTATATAAAGCTGGGGGTTTTATGAAAAGTGGGGGAGGTAGTAGGCGCGATGTTTCTGAAAAGCGGGGAAGGGGGGGGGGGTGGTGGCGGGGTAGCAGAAGATGGCAGGCCAGATGACCGTCAGGCCACCAGGAAATGTCCCAGTGCTCCCTATGAATAAGTTGTATAACCCAGCATTTTTTTACAATGCTGTTACGAATGTTAATAATAAACAAAACAAAACACTAATCGGATTCCCTTTGTGGAATGACAATGCAGGCTACTGCCACCTGCGGGTCTGGAAAGATACATCTTCTCACACAGGCACAGAACACATTCTTGTTTCGTGTCCTGTCATCTGTTTGGTGTGTTCACACACAGTTTTTTGGCCTAGATGAAGTCAACAAGTAGCACCACAGTCAGTTTTCATCACAGCTATTTGACTGACATCAGCTTGGTGTGTCCCGTGCTAGAGAAAAGTGTCTTTTAGACATGTCAGCAACATGAATCAAAATCTTCAAGGTACCAGCTACAACTACAGTACTTGAGGGTCAAAGTAATGCCACAGTAGCCTGAAATTATTCACATTTGCTACTAGGGTTGGGCGATGTTGACAAATTTGGCATCGTACGATGTCTAATGTGAACATCGGCGATGGACGATGGTATCGTCGTCGTAGGCGGGGTGGGGGTCTTTGTTGTTAAATATCAATTAATTCATAACGAATTTAATAATTGTAGTCTATCGTTTTCACTACCTGACCCACATGGTCTTTGCTTTACCCATGACAAAACCATAAATAAATAAAGTTATACACAAATTACCACCTGTCAATCACTTTTTTTCGCGGGACTCTGGCATGATCAGGCGGAGTGATCTGTGTCATAATGGCTTTTCCCCACAGCTGGTGGCGGAGACGAGAGTTCGTTTGGAGTTCACTGTAATTTGTATTGTGATTAATGATAACTTCCTTATTTTATTATTATTATAATGAGGACATAATAACAAGTAAAGATGCTAGGGCTCGACCGTTTTGTTCACACTTGCGCCTGATGTTTTATGCGACTTAAAATATGTATTTGAAAGCATTTGTGCTAGTGCATACATTTTTACCATGCGACCTGTTTTTACTGCAAAATCCTCACTGCGTGCGCTGATTTAGGAGACATTTATGCAGAATGCATCTTTGCACCTAAAGACACCAAACGCAGCGCTCAGGAACAGATTAAAACAGTTGTCATGTGAACTTGCTGAAGTAAAAAAGCCCGTAATGCTTGCCCCGCCTTTGTGCTCTTCCTATTGGCCCACTGCACTAGAACTGAACGCGAATGGATTGGTTAATATCAGCTGTCAATCACTCAGTCAATGCCTTCTGCCTTCACATGACAGGAGCTGCAACCGCCGAAATGTGACGCGCTGAAGATGAGAGAATGAAAATAACACATCTTATTAACTTATTATCAATAACATCTTATTAGTGATCATGTGCTGAATGTTAATCCACCATTTACACTCTTCCAAGAGTGGATAAAAGACTTCCAGTGGCTTCAAGTCCGCTATGAAAATGACTAAAGCCATTCACTGTAAAGTCTGTGGGACGGGGTTTGCAGGTAACAGCGTTTGCCACTGAATCTACACATTTTAAGCACGAGAGGTACTGTATAATCCTCACGATGTATTTAATCCTCACGATGCTGTCAGCCGTGCAAAAACCAGCTATAAGTATAAGATAACACAGCTCACGAAAAGACCGTTATTGCTATTAAGATGACATGCAAATAATAAGTTATATATCAAAATACGTGTGGGGCGGGGCGATGGATCACGATGGCGTCTCAGCATTGTGAAGTTTATCAGCCATCGGCGATGGACGATGACATCGTCTATCGGCCCAACCCTATTTGGTACAAACCTAAATAGGCGAATACAGGAAGTAGGACTTGAATTACTGACAACACGTTTAAGGTCGTCCAGAATTGCTTCTTCGTTTGTGGGGAAAAATAAGTATTGAACATATTATTTCCTGTGAATAATAATTCTAAAGGAGCTGTTGACATGGAATTGAACCAGATTTTGGTAAAAACCCAAACAATACAAACATAAAAATAAAACAAAACAAAGAAAATCTGAAAAAACGAGATCTGTTTAATAACAATGGAATGAAGTGTATTTAACACTCCATATAAAAGGCTTTTTTGGTGATGGCAGCTTAAAGACGCGATTATGTGGAGAATGAATTACAGTCATTGCTCAGGGCAGATTTTCACACAGACTTCAACAGAGTGTAAAAATCTTGATGGTTCTGTGGGTCTCGTTTATCAAATCTGATCTTTATTTTGTATTTTCCATTGGATTCAAGTCAGGCGATTGGCTGGGCCATTCTACAGCTTGATTTTCTTTCTCCGAAAGCATTTGAGAGTTTCCTTGGCTGCGTTTTGGATCATTGTCTTGCTGAAATGTCCACCCTGGTTTCATCTTCATCATCCTGCTAATGTAGATGTAACAGTGAATTTTAATTGAGGAAGGGCAGAGGGTTACTGAAGCACTACTAAGAGATTTCAGCTGCTGTCTGGGCCTTCACTGCCTTCTACACCTCCCTTTCTTCATGTGTTCAATACTGTTTTTTGAGAAAAATGGTGATGTGTTCAATACTTATTTTTCCTGCTGTATCATGCACCATTGCAGACTTTTTACATTTACAAACAGCTACATTATGCACTACTACATAATTTCTAAACACAAAATAAGCTTAATAAAACACTTTAAAATGCTCAGAATAGAATGTTTTTGTTGTACTTTGGGGGCTAACCAGTAGTATGTAAAACATTTGTTTTGTAATGTAATAATGTTTAAACGAGCACGCAAGTACTATAATGTTTGATTTTGATTTCAAAAAGAGTTTCGCACCAGGACTGAAATGTACAGAAAATGTGTTTTTTATGTGTGTGCATCCTGTTGTGCATCAATAATTTGCTTGCAGGGCGTTTTTTATGGATACCTCCCCCTTATGAAATGTGATTTACATATTTCCACTGGAGCGAATGTTAATGAGGACTCATGCTGTCAAAATGTTTTGTCAGGGCACGCAATTACTCCCATCACTGGATAGATGTGTGTCCAAACACAGTTTTATTCGTTTCCATTCATTCGTTTGACTGGTTTATTTTGAGTGTATCATTTCAATTTCTGTTTTATTGGCTCATCAATATTAAAACATCAGTATCATCATGCAGTGCAGTCATGAAAAATTAATATCTGAATGTAAAAGCAAAGGGTTCTTGTGCATACTTTTGTACATGTAAGGTGAAAGTGGCTCTCCTCACTCATCTGAAAGTGGCGAGTCTCTCTGACATTTCCTTTTTATTGCCTTATATTTTTTTGTCTTGCTTCCAAGGTAAAGCAAACGTCTGCCTGTTTCTATGCAGAATATTCCTCTCCTCGACAAACAAACTACTAAAGCTCTCCACAAAACCCCCAGAAACAGAAGCCAAAACATCACACTCTCAGTTCAGCATACAAGACAGGAACACTGTCGTCCTTAAAGGTGATATTTCGTTTTTTTAGATGTTAAAATAGTATCCATCGCAATTTAACCTATGTAAAGCTTGTTATAATATTTCTTTTAAAAGGGCAGTTTGCTCAACCTTGCTGAAAAAATGTATTACGTTTTATATTATATTCAATATTTAAGGCTTTTATGGCTCATGTACTTTCAGATAGTGGGAATATGGTTCTCTACTCAATGAGGAAAAACCCCTTTATTATATTTAGAGGCCTAAATCGAGCAAATATTTGCAATTTACTGCTATATCCTATTGACTTCTTACAAAACCAATATGCACTGCAGTGAGGGTTGAGAATAAACATTCTTCAACTCATAATTTGGCACACATAAAACTGTTTATCGCTATCAGTAATGTGTTTAACTTGAAATGTTCCTAAAAATCATCACATTAGAATTACAAGGTTCTATCTGGCATTTTTGTCAAAATTGAGTTATTCACATATTCTTAATAAATGACAACTTATTTACATTATGGGATGTTTTTTTTATAAGTTGTTTACATTTTAAGACTTTTTATTTTAAAAACAAATGGTACACACATATTTGCTATATGAAATTCAAAAACTTTGAAGCTCAATATCTCAAAATCATTCAGAACACAGATAGAACCTTATAATTCCAAGGTGACGAAATTGATTTGTATGATATCTTAATAAAAATATTGCACAACAGGGTATTAATACTTTTACAAAACAGTTAAATGTTAAAGGTTAAAAGTTAATATTGTATAGAGAATAACCTGACTATTAAAAAACTATTTGTTTTATAAAACCTAACAAAACTCTCGGTCACACTTTATTTTGATGGTCCGTTTTTTTGAATTTAAGTTACATTGCAACTAATTATCATTAGATTATAAGTAGACTGTTAGGTTGGGGTTAGGGTTGGGGTTGGGGTTGGGGTTAGGGTTATTGTAAGTTGACATGTTGCAAGTGTGTGCAAGTAAGTTGACATGTTGCAAGTGTTTGCAAGTCAAAGTTTCTAATAGTCAGTTAAATGTCTGTTGAAGGACTGTTAAATATCAGTATCAACAGATATTAAGAAGACAGACTACTAATACTCAAATGGACCATCAAAATAAAGTGTTACCAAACTCTTTATAATATATGAGTTTAATAAATCTTTCTGAAGTTTATTTTATATGGGTAAAATCAATTAGGACTTTTTGCAATTAATATTTTAAAGTTTGCACACATTCATTTTTATTTTTTATGCTTAATACACTATGGGCTCTATTTTAATGATCTAAAGCGCATGACGTAAAAGCATTTAGGCCGTGTCCGAATCCAATTTTGCTATTTAAAAAAAAATACGCTCTGCGTCCCGGAGAGGCTAACAGGGTTGTGCTTATTCTCTTAATGAGTTAAGGTTGTGTTTTGAGACTATGCATTAAACTAATCAGAGTCTCATTTCCCATTGCCTTTAAGAGTCAGTTGCGTCGCGCCATGGCACATTTGCTATTTATACGACTTTGTAAGTGCAAAAACTGAATGCTTCACTAGTGAGAATACAGTTAAATGGGAGGGGGGAGGGGGAGGCGCGATGTTTATAAGAAGCGGCGGAAGGGGGGTTGGGGTAGCGTGATGTTTATGTAAATTGGGGAGAGCGGGCCAGAATCACGGTGGCAGGCCAGATGACCGTCAGGCCACCGGGAAATTTCCCGGTGCTCCCTATGAATAAGTTGTAGAACCCAGCATTTTTTACAGTGCTATTACGAATGTTAATAATAAACAATACAAAACACTAATTGGATTCCCTTTGTGGAATGACAATGGAGGGTCTGGAAAGATACATCTTCTCACACAGGCACAGAACACATTCTTGCTTCGTGTCCTGTCATCTGTTTAGTGAGAATACAGTTAAACAGACCATCTGCTGCACGAGGATAAAGAATGAGCCTCCTCCATTTAGTTAGCTTAAAACTTCCTACTCCTTCTCCATTCAACCTCTTTACTTTCTCTTTACTTTAATTTTAGACTACTTTACTCCTTTACTTTCGTGGATAAGGAAACAGTGTTGTACACACTCCACTGAAGACATCCATTAGCCTACATATTTAATTTTGTTTGTTAAGTGCAAAGATTTGCTTCAAAACTATTTCTAATTTCAGTTCTAATTTCCAGTAAATGAATAAATGAACAATAATAACATAGTGTGGTCAGTTATATCCAAACACACGTCCTATTTTTTTGGCCCATATGGTGATGCATACGTCTCCAGAACCTGACGGGTGGACAAATCTAAACTTGTTTTTAGTAAAACAAATTTATTATGCATATAATAAAGTAAATTGTACAATTGCAAATTTTCAGGAATAAACTGAAAAAAGCCCCCTGACATGAAGGCATGGAGACAGTGGCTTTTATATTTATGTAGAAATAATAATTTTTGTAACATTGTAATCCTTGTGTAAGTGTTTGGACCTGCATAGGCGCATAACTAACATGCTCTGCACTGGACTTTAGAGCAGCTTTTAGTTGGTCTATTTCAGTTTCTCAAAATAGCAACACGCCAACAATGCGCCTTAACACACCTCCTTTTTAGACCAGCACACCCATGAGTACAGAAAAAGTGGCACAAATTGATTTTTTAAACAACGTGGCGCAAAACGTGAAAATTACTGTTGCGCTGGTCTGAAAATAGCAACAAATCGCGCCATACACATCTGCACCTTATAACACCGAGTGTATGAAAGGGACCTATATGGTGAAAACAGAAAACTTTGATTCTCTGGTCACATTCAGTAAATGTTCGAAACTGCAAAATATGAGTTAATGTTTTGCTAAAAAATTAACAAATTTAACGAAGTTGGTCCATATTTTACCCAACATTTTAGTGCAAAAATGCTAAATAAAAAAAGAGTAACTGAAAACTCAGTACAGTAATTACTGAAAAAACCTTTTTATAATTTGACATTACCATTAACATTTATAATTTGAGCTCAAATTGTTTGTTAGTAATTTCTGCCTAAAATAATTTCACTCTAAAAATATAAATCAAAATCAATATCTCCCTAAACCACTCTTAGTGTTGCCTGATTACAGATGAAAACATTTTTCCTCCATGCACAATTTTAGATAAATCTAACACACACATGCACAGTCTGCAGTCTCTGTAAGTGGCACTCGCTGCAATGCTCTTTGATGTAGAGAAGTTTGTGATCAGGAAGGGAGAATTTTCTTTGAGGCCAGGACTTTCTTTCCCTCACTGTCTTAACCTGATTCTTAAGGAAGATAATTGCATCTTAAATGCTTTGATCTCATTTCATGGTGAGTGGGTCCTTTTCAACTAAAAAATACATTAAAGACTAAAAACAAGGTGATAAAGTGCGGAAAAGTTAGAGAAAATCAATCCACTGACTAAACATTTACGTATGTTTTTGTACTTAGATACAGTATTTTTCAGTCTTTAAATGTAAAACACCCATCAGCATGTGTGAAACATTGATATTTTCAGGAATGCATACATCAAAGCAGAAAAATATCATACTAAAATTCTATCTGAGCTTATTATTCAACCCTTTCTTCTTCCTTCTCTACTAAAACCAATTTTTTAACTTTTCAAGCTATAGCTATCGAACTCACCTCAGACATTTAGACTTCAAAATCTCATATAAACTTAAATTGTGTGTGTGTATGTGTGTATGTGTGTGTTGGGGGGGGTGGTCAAAACTTTTAACCAATAAATCTCAAAGTACATCCATCAGTTCAAGACCTGTAGCCATTATTTATCTACAGTAGATATGCCCAAAGTAGGGCCTGCAGGCCAAAGTTGGCCCATGGTAACCTTTGGTTTGGCCCTCCATCCCATCTGAAAAGACAGAGAGAATGATGGGGCAAATGTCTTTGAGAGAGATCACCATTTCGAATTTAATATAACATAACCTTTTGTTTCTTTGTTTAATTGAGGAGCTACAAAAAAGCCAACTAAAATTAAATGTTTCATTTAAATGTAAATGAATCAGACTTTTAAAATGTAAATACTGTCACTTGACAGATAGAGAACAATGCACAAGACATCGGTGAGCAAATCAAGGTAAAGGCAGGAGCAGCTTAACTAGTGTATTCTGCATTGAACTCCATTGGTTATAAATGGCATTATTTATGTTTCTACTATAATAAGTTCATTACAAACAGTAAAAAATTATACTGCATGATTAATTAATATGTTTTAAAGCAACATTTTTGTTATTTATTTTTAAGTCTTCGCAAATAAATTAGGAAATTACCCGTGGCAAATTCAATGTAATACAATTTGGTATATTCAACTTCGGCCTACAGCCCTTATTCAAGTTTGGTTTTTGACCCTTTATAAGAAAGGTTTGGGCACCCCTAAACTACAGTATCACTAGCAAACCTAGCAACTAGCCTAAATTTTTGCCAGCTATCCATACTTGCATGTTAATTCATGCTACATGGTTCAAGATAACATTACTTTATGTAATTATGAAAACATGCTAATTCTTGTTAGCAAGATAATGATAAACATGCTTGCAACGTAATAATTCATGTCAGTAGCATTCTGATTCATGTTAAAAACATGCTAATTGCTGTTAGCAAAATGATGGTTAACCTAAAAACAACATAGCTATATGCTAATTCATGGTAACAGTATGTTAACATACTGAAACATAATTTTTTGTAACATGCTAATTAATGATTAAAACAGTAATGTATACTGAAAACATGCTAACAGTGTACTAATTCATGCTAGAAACATGTTGCAGAGTGTTAAGTAATAGCCTACTACAGGGGTGTTCAGACTCGGTCCTGGAGAGCCAGTGTCCTAGAGAGTTTAGCTATAAACCCTAATCAAACACACCTGAACTAGCTAATTAAGCTCTTACTAGATATACTAGAAACAGGCAGGTGTGTTGAAGTAAGTTGAAGCTCAACTCAGCAGGACACCGGCCCTCCAGGACCGAGTTTGGACACCCCTAGGTTACTAGAAACATGCTAGTGCTAAAAACAGGATAGCACATTAATTCATGGTAAAACACACTAGCAACATATTAATTCAAACTGTACTGGAAAAAAATGCCAATTCATGCTGGAAACATGTTAGCAGCATCCCAGTTCATGTTTTAACATCATGCTAGCATGGTAATTCATGCTAACAATATGCTAACATGCCAGAAACATGTTAATTCATGCAGTTTTTTCAAGATAGCATCAAAGCATTTAGTTTTTGTTCACTGTTTTTGTGCAGAGAAAGTCCTATGAAACAGTTATATAGTTAGCATGTGACAGATCAAAGCAAATATTTTTTTTATTTCTCTTTCTGTCTTACAAACTCACTCACTTATTCTGTTTCTTTTTTGACTATGTGAAAGCTCACAAGAGCTCTTGCATTTGAAACGCAAGCCCGGCTGGAAGCTTTAGGACATGTGCGCGCGAGCAGCTATAAAAAGGTCATAAATCTGATGAATGTGAAGTGCTGGAGTAGTTGTTTTTTAGGATAATGTCAAGGCACATTTCATTCTGCTGGAAATGAAGTGTTGATCCAGTGCTCTTTAGCCATTAAACCAGAACAATCAAAGCGTTAAGAGATAACCCGAGCGCAAACGCTTTTATTTAATGGGAGATCTCACACTCCTCTCGCCGATTCTCTGTTTCTCTAATCCTCTTTTCTCTCATCCGCTGCTCTTGTTCAGTTCTCACTGACACACACGAAATCCTTTGTTTCATCTTGAGAGAGTGATACTGTAACACTGGTCTGGTGCACACAGGCACCTTTGTGTACCTGACAGATACACCATGAAGCTAAAGAATGAATTCACTACTCCAAAAAAAAAAACAATCTCTGGGTAAACCTTAGGATGGGTGAACCATCCTAATAAATAAATAAATAAAATAAAAAACTAGCCATTAAGCATTTTCTCTGTAACAACATTTTAAGCCTTTTTCTTAAAACTGTAATGTAAGATTTTTTATTAACAATTACATCAAAAGGTAACACGGTGGCTCAGTGGTTAGCACTGTCGCCTCACAGCATGAAGGTCGCTGGTTTGAGTCCTGGCTTGGTCAGCTGGCATTTCTGTATGGAGTTTGCATGCTCTCCCCGTGTTTGTGTGGGTTTTCTCCGGGTGCTCCGGTTTCCCCCACAGTCCAAAGACATGCGCTAGGTGAATTGAGTAAACTAAATTGTAGTGTATGTGTGTGCATGTGAGAGTGTATGGGTGTTTCCCAGTACTGGGTTGAGGCTAAACGGGGATCCGGGGATGAATTTTCCTCCGGCTTATTCATCAGAGGTCACCACAGCGGAATGAACCGTCAACTTAACCAGCATATGTTTTATGCAACAGATGCCCTTCCAGCCGCAACCCAACACTGGGAAACATCCATACACTCTTGCATTCACACACATACACTACGGCTAATTTAACTTATTCAATTCACCTATACCGCAGGTTTTCGGACTGTGGGGGAAACCGGAGCACTCGGAGGAAACCCACGCGAACATGAGAACATAAACTCCACACAGAAACACCAACTGACCTTGCTGTGAGGCGATTGTGCTACCCACTGCGCCATCGTGACACCCTAGAATCTAGTTATTCATTCATTCATTTTCTTTTCGGCTTAGTCCCTTTATTAATCAGGGGTCGCCACAGCAGAATGAACCGCCAACTTATCCAGCATATGTTTTCCGCAGCGGATGCCCTTCCAGCTGCAACCCATCACTGGGAAACACTCATACACTCTCATTCACACACATACACTACGGACAATTTTAGCTTACCCAATTCACCTGTACCGCATGTCTTTGGACTTGTGGGGGAAACCAGAGCACCCGGAGGAAACCCACGCGAACGCGGGGAGAACATGCAAACTCCACACAGAAATGCCAACTGACCCAGCCGAGGCTCGAACCAGCGACCTTCTTGCTGTGAGGCGACAGCTGCTCCACCGAATCCAGTTATAGTTATATAAAAAAAATTAAACCTAAAAAATATAATAAACCTATATTACAGAAAGGAAAACTATTATGAATACAATAAAAATCAACTAAAGCTACCAAATGAGAGCTTTTTTTCCAAAGTATCACCAAAAATGTAATCACATACACAATAATAATGTCTAAATTATGCATATTACTTTATGCAAAAACATAATGCAAAACATTTGGTGAAATATAATAAGGATTCACGTTTGTGTTGTAACACAAATCTGTATCATTTCTCTCCTCCACATAAATGCACACACACACACACTTACGTTTGAATTTAGAAGCGAGTCTATATCAGCTTACTCTCATATTTGCACCCTGCACAGCGTGTCGATGTGCTTGTGCAATTTGTGTGCGCATGCTAATTCACGCCCGAGGCCTAATTAGCACTGCATTTGCATATTCTTATGGAATTTTATTTTAAAGCATCACGGTCATGTGAGTTGCATATTTTATATCATACAAAGCATGCGGATCTGTGTGAACATGCTGTTTTTGTGGCCTGAATTCTCTCGAGACGGAGAAATCTTTATGATGAAGCCCATTCCTCCAAGGTGTCCTCTTTCAGAAGAGGGAGAGGGAGAGAGAAGGCAGTAATTTCTCTCACATTACAGTTTTTGGGGTGCATTTTTTTCTTGGATGGGCTTCATTTCAAAAAGAGCTGCGTGAAAAGGGAAAGAGAGAGAGAGAGACAGAGAGAAGGAGGAAAGAAATGAAAACTCTTTTATATAATGATGGTGTAGCTTCAGGCGTATTGAAAGGTGTCAGACCTGCACTTCAGACCCCATTTCTTGTGACATGTACCTGCGTGTGTGTGCCTGTGTGTGAGTTTAAAAGAATCCTGGCTCTGAGACAGAGAAATATTTCTAAAATAAAGATTTTTGTGATTTAAATTCATTGCAGGCAACACATGCATTTTTTACGACATTACAGCCAGTCTGTGAGCGGTGTGTGTTTAGACTGCAGGATTTTCAAAGGAAATTGTGGCTGAACGTGCCATTTACTTTACACATTCATTCATTCATTTTCTTGTCGGCTTTGTCCCTTGCGGGGTCGCCACAGCGGAATGAACCGCCAACTTATCCAGCACAATTTTACGCAGCGGATGCCCTTCCAGCCGCAACCCATCTCTGGGAACTTCCACACACACATTCACACTCATACACTATGGACAATTTAGCTTACCCAATTCACCTGTACTGCATGTCTCTGGAATGTGGGGGAAACCGGAGCACCCGGAGGAAACCCACGCGAACCCAGGGAGAACATGCAAACTCCACACAGAAATGCCAACTGACCCAGCCCAGCCGAGGTTCGAACCTGCGACTCAGCGACGTTCTTGCTGTGAGGCAACAGCACTACCTACTGCGCCACTGGGTTGCTACTTTACACATCTAAAATAATAATGTTGGGGCGGCACAGTGGCTCAGTGGTTAGCACTGTTGCCTCACAGCAAGAAGTTCGCTGGTTTAAGTCTTTTCTGGGCCAATTGGTATTTCTGTGTGGAGTTTGCATGTTCTCCCCGTGTTTGTGTGAGTTTCCTCTGGATGCTCCGGTTTCCTCGACAGTCCAAAGACGTGCGCTGTAGGTGAATTGAATAAACTGAATTGGCCGTAGTGTATATGTGTGCATGTGAGAGTGTATGGGTGTTTTCCAGTACCGGGTTGCGGCTGGAATCCGCTGCATATAAAACATATGCTGGAGTAGTTGGTGATACATTTCACTCTGGCAACCCCCGATAAATAAGGGACTAAGCTGAATTATTCATTCATTTTCTTTTCGGCTTAGTCCCTTTATTAATCCGGGGTCGCCACAGTGCAATGAACCGCCAACTTATCCAGCACATGTTTTACACAGCGGATGCCCTTCCAGCTGCAACCCATCTCTGGGAAACATCCATACACACTCATTCCCACTCATACACTATGGACAATTTATTCATTCATTTTCTTTTCGGCTTAGTCCCTTTATTAATCCGGGGTCGCCACAGCGGAATGAACCGCCAACTTATCCAGCATGTGTTTTACGCAGCGAATGCCCTTCCAACCGCAACCCATCTCTGGGAAACATCCATACACACTCATACACTACGGACAATTTAGCTTACCCAATTCACCTGTACTGCATGTCTTTGGACTGTGGGGGAAACCAGAGCACCCGGAGGAAACCCACGCGAACGCAGGGAGAACATGCAAACTCCACACTGAAACGCCAACTGACCCAGCCGAGGCTCGAACCAGCGACCTTCTTGCTGTGAGGTGACAGTACTACCTACTGCGCCACTGCGTCGCCCTAAGCTGAATTAATGAAAATAATAATGCCAAATAGGTTAAAGGGATAGTTCACGCAAGAATTAACCCTGACACCATTTAGTCATCCTTCACTTATTGAAAACCTATTTGAGTTTCTTTCTTCTGTTGAACACAAAAGAAGATATTTTGAAGAATGCTGGTTGATGATACCCATTGAGTTCCATTGTATTTTGTTTTCCCACTAAAGAAGTCAATGCGTACCATAAAAAATTTGAAAACCATAAAAAATTTCAAAATATCTTTTTTGTGTTGAGCAGAAGAAAGAGACTTGTAAAGATTAAAAAATAAATGAGGGAGTTTTTTTTTTTTCAAGCAAATTCCAGACAACATTCATTAATTTTCCTTCGGCTTAGTCCCTGATTTATCAGGGGTCACCACAGCGGAATGAACCGCTAACTATTCTGGCATATGTTTTAGGCAGCGGATGCCCTTCCAGCAGCAACCCAATACTGGGAAACACTCATACACACTCACATTCACACACACACTCATACACTACGGCCAATTTAGCTTATTTAATTCACCTATACCTTGACAACATCAATCTTCATTCATTCATTCATTTTCTTTTCGGCTTAGTCCCTTTATTAATCTGGGGTCGCCACAGCGGAATGAACCGCCAACTTATCCAGCATTTGTTTTACGCAGCGGATGCCCTTTCAGCTGCAACTCATCTCTGGGAAACATCCATACACACATATTCACACTCATACACTACGGACAATTTAGCTTATTCAATTCACCTGTACCACATGTCTTTGGACTGTGGGGAAACCGGAGCACCCGGAGGAAACCCACGCGAACACAGGGAGAACATGCAAACTCCACACAGAAATGCCAACTGACCCAGCCGAGGCTCGAACCAGCAACCTTCTTGCTGTGAGGCGACATCACTACCTACTGCGCCACTGCGTCGCCAACATCAATCTTAATAACTATTAATGAATAACTATTTAGTATGTAATTATGAGTCATTACTTAATGTTGTGTGAATTTTAACAAGAACTATAACTGAAAAACACTTATACTGTATATGTGCATATTTAATAAACTGGTTTTATTACAGGTAAAATGGCTCAAAAACGAGATCACCAAACAAAAAAAATCCAAAAAGTATTAAATGTGCACAAGAAGGATTCAACTGGAAAATAAAGGCATAAGCACTGGGCAAGAAATGGGGCAAGAAAAGAAATATTGAATATTGTACACGGTAAGAGGCAGTAGGGGTTGGACACCACACTTTTCTTTCTGTAAATAATTTCTCCTGTTTTTATACCTAGTTAGGGAGGTAGGGGTAGCTCTTGTATTTTTATTTCTGTTATTTTGTTAAGTTTAGTTAGTTTCATTTGGGTGTTTAGTTAGTGTGAACTTTTTGTTTATTATTTTTCTGTGGGTCCACTCTGAGGTAGTTGGCTTCACGTTTTTGGGTGATAAAAAAAAAAGAAAAAGACAAAAAGGAAAAGACAAATCATCGGACCGACTCCAAAGGGTTACGAAAGGGATTTTTATTTGTCTGGTGATCTTTTATGTTGCGGCCTTGTCCCTAGACCAGGGTCGTATCAGAGGGAACAGTACATGTATGGCCAGAAAAGGGGCAGCAGGGCCGCACAAATCTTCAATGTATTGCGTTCAGTTTTAAATGCTATGATGTTTATTTGGCACTAAGGTGCATAGGGAACTCATGTTTTAATAATTAGATGAATCCGAACAGGTAATTCTGAACAGAATCAACAAAACACTGCTCTTGTATTTAGTGTTTTGGCATACAATTTTTCTGAAAAGTGCGCCACTACTTGAAGATATCTATTTCTAGTGCTGGTTATATTTATAATTATACTTTCTCATTGTATTTCTACACCGGAGGCTAGTTTCCCACTACAGCTTTTTCCCTGCAGAACAAAAACATTTATTATCCTGTTTTTAGCATGAACCAGCATGTTTCTAGTATGAATTAACATAATCAATTAGCATGTTTTCAGTATACAGTTGAAGACAGAACTATTAGCCCCCTTTTGAATTTTTGTTTCTTTTTTAAATATTTCCCAGATTATGTTTAACAGAGCAGGGAAATTTTCACAGTATGTCTGATAATGTTTTTTTCTTCTGGAGAAAGTCTTATTTGTTTTATTTAGGCTAGAATAGAAGCCGTTTTGACTTTTTTAAAAGCCATTTTAAGGACAAAATTATTAGCCCCTTTAAGCTAATTTTTTTTTCTACAGTCTACAGAACAAACCATCATTATACAATAACTTGCCTAATTACCCTAACCTGCCTAGTTAACCTAATTAACCTAGTTAAGCCTTTAAATGTCTCTTTAATCTGAAAAAAAGTGTCTTGAAAAAATATCTAGTCAAATATTATGTGCTGTCATCATGGCAAAGATAAAATAAATCAGTTATTAGAAATGAGTTATTAAAACTATTATGTTTAGAAATGTGTTGAAAAAATCTGCTCTCCTAAAACAGAAACTGGGGAAAAAAATTAACAGGGGGCTAATAATTCTGACTTCAACTGTACATTAAAATGTATTAATTCATTTTATTTTCGGCTTAGTCCCTTTATTAATCTGGGGTCGCCACAGCGGAATGAACTGCAAACTTATCCAGCATATGTTTTACGCAACGGATGCCCTTCCAGCTGCAACTCATCACTAAGAAACATCCACACACACTCATTCACACATACACTACGGACAATTTAGCCTACCCAATTCACCTATACCACATGTTTTTGAAACCCACGCGAACGTGGGGAGAACATGCAAACTCCAAACAGAAACGCCAACTGACCCAGCTCGAACCAGCGACCTTCTTGCTGTGAGGCGACAGCACTACCTACTGCGCCACCACATCGCCACATTAAAATGTATAATGATTTAATCATTAACTAGCATGTCACAGGGAAACAATAATAAAAAAACAGATTAACGCAGTACTTCAACAATAGAAATAAAATTCAATTATCCATGCAATACCTTCAGATGAATCAACAAGAGACAAAATGTTTAGCACATTTATTCTTTTTTCATTTGTTTGTGTTTATTGCATTTTTAAGAATCTCATTATATTGCATCAGTTTAATTTTAAAAGGTATGAGGTTCATTTGATTATCATATTTGCATGTAGCACATGATTATATTAATCTCCAAATTCTCTTTCACACTGAAACACAAAACACACACATACTATTATATACTAGCATTTTGTCACACATATTACTGAAAAGCTGTGTCTCTACTAGTTATTTTCCTGTGCTGGTTATATATATAATTATACTTCGACACCTGAGGCTAGCTTGACACTGGAGCTTTTACTGCGGTATGAAACCACTTAAACATAAATACTCAAGGATTTACACAGTCTAATATAAACTGACGAGAGAGGGAAAAAACTAAATTAACAACTGGTTCAATGAGGTTTGATCATATAATATAGATCATTATTTTTAAAAATGCAATATTAAAGGGTTTAATTAAGTTTTATAAGCTCAAATCATAAATCATTTTAATAATACCGAATACTCCCAGTTTGCGTGGGTTTCCTCCGGGTGCTCCGGTTTCCCCCTACAATCTAAAGACATGCGCTATAGGTGAATTGAATAAGTTAAATTGGCCGTAGTGTATGTGTGTGAATTCAAGAGTGTATGGGTGTTTCCCAGTGTTGGGTTGCGGCTGGAAGGGCATCCACTGTGTAAAACATATGCTGGATAAGTTGGTGGTTCACTCCGCTGTGGCGACCCCTGATTAAAAAAGGGACTAAGCCGAAAAGAAAATGAATGAATAAATGAATTTCTAGCACAAACTAGCAGTCCTTTCAGCACAGTGCCCAAGTTCACTCACTCATTCAGACCTTCATGTGGATTAGTGGACTATTGTAGGGATATTAAATAAGGATGATTTCAAACACAGTCATTAGCCCTATTCGCACAGGATTAGAATTATCTGGGGACCTTGTGTGCTTTAGAAACAACCAAAGCTTCTGATTTTACTCATATTTACTGACTAATCTGATGGATACAAAAAAGAAAGCACTATCTTATTTTACATTCTACACATTGTCTAATTATTCTTTTTGTTGGCTTTTTATTGTTTTTTTTTCCAGCTTTTTTTTTTGTTTTAAACAAAGCGATATGACCCTGCACTCTAAATCCTACTTAAACACTCACCAGCCTCCACTCTTTACGAAAGATAATATAAAAGGCAAACTAATGGATAATCAACAATGCCAGGTCCAATGCTGATTTGCACGAGACTAATATTCGCACAGGATCGTCTTGTTTGGTAGTCATTTGCAGGGGAATTTAAAAAAAAAATCACTGTCATGGCCGGTCATCAGGTAATACCGTACTAATCCCGTTTAAATAGGGCTATTGACTGCTTCTGTAGTTGTAACTATTTGACAAATGGTTGTTTATTTAGAAGGTGGGACTTTTTTAGCCATAGTGTTCTGCCATTCATAGTAAGATGCAGGGCAAGTGTTGTGCCAAAAATTCAGCACTGCCAAATTATGCAAGATGTCCTCGATGCTGTCTGTAGCTCGATGACTTACTGGATCACGTCCAATATGTAGTGGACATTGTAACGCCCATGCTACTGTGAGGACTGGGTTTAGGGTTGGGGTTGGTTTAGATGTTAATAACTGTGATGGTTGTGTGTAGTATTTGGGGTAGGTGTAGACATTGATAACTGTGATGGTTGGGGTAGGTGTAGATGTTAATAACTGTGATGGTTTGGTGTAGGGTTGGGGTAGGTGTAGACGTTGATAACTGTGACGGTTGGGGTAGGTGTAGATGTTAATAACTGTGATGGTTTGGTGTAGGGTTGGGGTAAGTGTAGACGATGATAACTGTGAGCGTTTTGGTAGGTGTAGATGTTAATAACTGTGAGGATTGGATTTAGAGTTAGGGTATGTGTAGACGTCAATAACTGTGAGGGTTGGGGTAGGCATAGAAGTTAATAATTGTGATGGTTGGGTGTAGGGCTGGGGTAGGTGTAGACGTCAATAACTGTGAGGGTTGGGTGTAGGGTTGGGGTAAGTGTAGACGTTGATAACTGTGAGGGTTGGGGTAGGTGTAGACGTTGATAACTGTGAGGGTTGGGGTAGGTGTAGATGTTAATAACTGTGATGGTTTGGTGTAGGGTTGGGGTAGGTGTAGACGATGATAACTGTGAGCGTTTTGGTAGGTGTAGATGTTAATAACTGTGAGGATTGGATTTAGAGTTAGGGTATGTGTAGACGTCAATAACTGTGAGGGTTGGGGTAGGCATAGAAGTTAATAACTGTGATGGTTGGGTGTAGGGCTGGGGTAGGTGTAGACATCAATAACTGTGAGGGTTGGGGTAAGTGTAGACGTTGGTAACTGTGAGGGTTGGGGTAGGTGTAGACTTTGATAACTGTGAGGGTTGGGGTAGGTGTAGATGTTAATAATTGTGATGGTTTGGTGTAGGGCTGGTGTAGGTGTAGACGTTGATAACTGTGAGGGTTGGGGTAGGTGTAGACATTGATAACTGTGAGGGTTGGGGTAGGTGTAGATGTTAATAATTGTGATGGTTTGGTGTAGGGTTGGGGTAGGTGTAGACTTTGATAACTGTGAGGGTTGGGGTAGGTGTAGATGTTAATAATTGTGATGGTTTGGTGTAGGGCTGGGTAGGTGTAGACGTTGATAACTGTGAGGGTTGGGGTAGGTGTAGACATTGATAACTGTGAGGGTTGGGGTAGGTGTAGATGTTAATAACTGTGATGGTTGGGTGTAGTATTTGGGCTAGGTGTAGACGTTGATAACTGAGGGTTGGGGTAGGTTTAGATGTTAATAACTGTGATGGCTTGGTGTAGGGTTGGGGTAGGTGTAGACGTTGATAACTGTGAGGGTTGGGGTATGTGTAGACGTCAATAACTGTGAGGGTTGGGTGTAGGGTTGGGGTAGGTGTAGACATTGATAACTGTGAGGGTTGGGGTAGGTGTAGACATTGATAACTGTGAGGGTTGGGGTAGGTGTAGATGTTAATAATTGTGATGGTTTGGTGTATGGTTGGGGTAGATGTAGATGTTAATAACTGTGATGGTTTGGTGTAGGGTTGTGGTAGGTGTAGATGTTGATAACTGTGAGGGTGTGGTGTAGGCTTGGGGTAAGTGTAGATGTTAATAATTGTGATGGTTTGGTATAGGGTTGTGGTAGGTGTAGATGTTAATAACTGTGATGGTTTGGTGTAGGGTTGTGGTAGGTGTAGATGTTAATAACTGTGAGGGTTGGGTTTAGGGTTGGGGTAAGTGTAGTTGTTAATAACACACAATGTAATGGGTAATTTAATAATTAATATAAATAATTCTTGTTTCCAGTAACAACCGTTTGCACATGCATGTCCACTACATATTATGCAAAGAGCTGCATGAAAACAATCCTTTATTCGTCAGTAATGTATCCCTGTAAATATCATCAGTGTGAAAAGGAACAAAAGTTGTTAGTTGGTAATGTTTATTTTACCTAAAAACTAGTGGTTTCACAAAAATGTAGGCTGAAGCATGCATTTCCAATGAGCCTGTGTTGAAAATCTTTCAAATCTCTTTCAATTCCCTTAAAGCAATCTGCTATAACATATAAAACGTATTCTTATTGTGATGGATAAATAAAATATCAAGGAGCATAATCCAAGAGGGTTACTTTGGATAATTTAAAACCTAGTCTAATTCTTCTAACAATATTTTGGTATCACATTTTGGAGTCCTAAATGGCATTGGCAGCAGATTGATTGACTTCTTGTCCATCATCAGCAAGCACAAGACCCTTAAAACAGCGAGCAGTGCTAAACAAACACATTTATCTGGGAGACCTGCGGTGACGAATCCTGCTAAGCACTGCTTTGATGAAACTGGGGGAGTGAGCTGTTACAACCAGCAAAATATTCAGGAATTTCTCATCTTGGTTTGAGCCCAGATCGAACAGTTTCCCCAGTGTGACACGGCTTACTTTGAACATCATATTGTTGTTGTTGTTTTTTTGCATTTATTACCTGTTTTTTTTTTTTTGCATTTTACTGAACCAGCACGCTATCAGGGACTGCTGACAAAACACTCCTTTTAAATTGATTTCTTTTAGGACACACATTTCGACACAAAAAGTGTAATAGCAGCATAATGGGAATATTATAAACCAACACTAATGGCTTGATCTATTACAGATGGTGAGAGAGAAAAGGAGTAAGAGGATGTGTCATAAAATGGGAAAAGAGACACAGCTGGGATGAAAACGAGTGGGATACAATCTTCTTGCCACCTACCAGTTTGATATCTATGCATGGTAGCTTTTAAAGTCACCTTCAAAAGTTTTGCTATATCAACAAACTGACTGATGGAAAAAAATAGCTCGTAACTGAATTTCTATGTAGCCTTAAAAGGATAGTTCACCAAAAATAGAAAATTCTGTCATTAATTACTCACCCAAAGCGTTTTCTGTTTCTTTCTTCTGCTGAACCCAAAATATTATATTTTGAAAATTGTTGGTACTCATACATTTAACCTGCGACTTCCATAATAGGAAAAAGTACCATGGAAGTCAATGGTTACCATCAACTATTTAGTGACAAACATTCTTCAAAACTGTAATTATTTTGTGTTCAGCAAAAGACAGAAACACTAGCTGCGTCCCAAATGGCACACTATACACTATGCACTTATGCACTATGTACTTATGCACTTACACACTCAACAGCACAGTATATGTACAGTTGAAGTCAGAATTATTAGCCCCCCTGTTTATTTTTTCCCCCAATTTCTGTTTAACGGAGAAAAGATTTTTTTCAACACATTTCTAAACATAATAGTTTTAATAACTCATTTCTAATAACTGATTTATTTTATCTTTGCCATGATGACAGTAAATAATATTTTACTAGATATTTTTCAAGACACTTTTATACAGCTTAAAGTGACATTTAATGGCTTAACTAGATTAATTAGGTTATTTAGGCAGGTTAGGGTAATTAGGCAAGTTACTGTATAACAATGGTTTGTTCTGTAGACTATCTGAAAAATATATAGCTTAAAGGGGCTAATAATTTTGTTCTTAAAATGGTGTTTAAATATTAAAAACCGCTTTTATTCTAGCCAAAATAAAACAAACAAGACTTTCTCCAGAAGAAAAAAACATTATCAGACATACTGTGAAAATTTCCCTGCTCTGTTAAGCATCATTTAAGAAATATTAAAAAAAGAAAAAAAAATTAAAGGAGGGCTAATAATTTTGACTTCAACTGTATGTAGTGTCGTCCTAAATAAAACACTAACGTTTTTTTACTAAGCTGAAATTCAAACCGTTTCCCTGATAACGTTTGACGGTTGCCAAATTAGTGAAATAAATGACCAAACTACCATATAAAACCTGCCGTGAGTATAACCGCATTCACCATCGGGAGTTGGTGTAATCACTCTCGTAGGACAACTTTGCTTTCACAATCCAAAATAAATAAAGTAATCCAACATCAGTGCCCGAAAGCTCTGCCCTTTCTGCTATGCGAGCAAAGCTATGTCCGTTGGGTGCATGAAGTGTCACACTTAGCTGATGATTGATTATAAAGCTTGTTTGGCATGCTGTCCGGGGAGAGAGCCCTGAGCTCATAAGATCCTCGAGCCCGGGGCTCCCTCCCATTTGCAAGGTGAGAGGGGAGTTTGAGCTCAGGTAGATCTCGAGAACTCCCCTGCTGTAGCTAATGAACAGATAGTGATTGCTCTTAAGAGATAACTACTTACTAGGAGCATGTCTATGGTGCCGATTTGGCTTAGTCAATTAACTTAAGTTGCATGTTATTAGACGGTGGGAGGAAACTGGGGGAAACCCACGTGAGCACGGGGAGAACGTGTAAACTCCACACAGAAACATCGGCTGGCTTGGTAAGGACTAGAACCAGTGACGTTCTTGCTGTGAGGCAACAGTGCTAACCATTGGGCTGTCATGCCACCCATCTAGGAAAGGAGGAGGAGTAGGGGTGGAAGGGAGGATTCTTCAAAATGAAGATGGCTGTCATATGGAACTTAGGGTATTTATAATGGCTTAAGAATCGTTTGATTAGTGAATCATAAATTGAATAATGCGGGACCAGCCTCAAGCAATCATAAGCACATGATCCTCTCGAAATTAGTTTATAAATTAACTTCACTTCATTTTACCGACTGAATAAATGCATCATTCGGGTAATTAAAGTGCACTTATTCTTTTTAGAGTTTTCAGTGTGAACGCACTACTTACACTATTTATACTACAAAATGGTGTAGAATAGTGCATAAGTATGCGATTTGGGACACACCTACTGTCCTTGGAAATTCATAAAATGCAAGACAAAAGCTAGCACTTTGAGAGCAAAAATAAAAGGCTATTATAAAAATAAACTAACTATATCTTTTCATGATAAACCAATGCTTTTAAATTGATCAAAAATCATAAAACAACACTGTGTTCTTTGAACAATATTTGGTTACACTTTATTTTAAGGTGTCCTTTCTGCAGTGTATCTATACATTTAAAGGATCACTCCACTTTAAAAAAAATAGGCTCAATATCCTTGAGTTGAACTGTCGAGTTTTACCATTTTTTAATCCATTCAACTGATCTGTAAGCCTGGCGAGAGCACTTTTAGCTTAGCTTAGCATAGATAATTGAATAGGATTAGACCATTAGCAAAGTCCCTTTAAGGCAAGTCATTTTACTTGGCGGCAATAAATGAATAAATAAATGTATAAAATAAATAAATAAATAATAATTCACTTGGCGACCATCTTTGAAACACCTCTCGGGCAGTATGCTCGGGCATTCAGTTTGAATGGGGAAACATTAAATTCTCCAAAATTGCTTGCCAAGTTTACAATTAAATTCCATGTGAGGAATCACCAATAAAATTATACAACAACTGTGCCTTTAGTTTCATTTCTAAACGTTTGAATCACACAAAATCTGCAGAAACTTACGTCTGGTCTGAGTCCCTCCCCCGGAGGATCCTCAGTCTAGCGATCGATGATTGGCTATACCTAGTCCTACCTTTAGTCCTATACTAAAAGGCTTTTCCCCATTCAAAACTATACGAGTGACATGTCTTGTGTATTCTATAGTCATTTCCATTAGCATTTTGCTAAAAATTACCAAATAGTTTCAATAATTTTCCTATTTAAAGCTTGACTCAAGCCTAATATCAGTGCGCTTGCTACAGCCATAGTACAACAGCAAAATATCTTGATTATTATGGATAATAATAAGTATATCAGTCTAGAAAATAGCAATTTTTCATTTTCCGCCAGTCTTAGTTCACAAAGTAACTACAGAAGAGTCAAGCTTTAAATAGGAAAATTATCTAAACTTGTTGGTCATTTTTGAACGAGATGCTAATCCCATTGAAACACCTTAAAATAAAGTGTTATGTTTCCCACAGAAGAAATTAAGGGTGCTTTCACACTAGCACTTTTGGTCGGCACCTGGGTTCGTTTGACATCAGAATACGGTACGTTTAGCCAGTGTGAATGCTGTCTTTTAAACACGAGTGCGTACCCCTGAACCATACCCGAGTCCACCTGAAAGGTCTGGGGTACGGTTCGTGCGAACTCTGGTTTGGTTCACTTATGATGCGAATGCAATCGTACCAAATAACGGAAGTGAACCACCAACTGTACAACAAACTTTAGTTTTCATAACGTTCATTCGTGTGTGTGTGTGTGTGTATCACCTATCTTGGTGACAAGCAGAACTGACCCAGTGCAAACAGTGACAATGTCTGCTTGTCTCCACCAAAAACGACTTCTGCAGACATCGATGTTCTGAACATTTTTAATATTTTGTTTGTGGCAGATAAACGCAAGTGGCTTTCTGTATTTTTGTTTTGATAACAAAAACAAAAGTTTCAATTCAATTCAATTCAATTCATCTTTATTTGTATAGCGCTTATACAATGTAGATTGTGTCAAAGCAGCTTCACATGGAAGATTATAGGGAATTGAAACAGTGTCAGTTCAGTTTTCAGAGATTAAGTTCAGTTCAGTTTAGCTCAGTTCAGTGTGGGTTAATAATCACTACTGAGAGTCCAAACACTGAAGAGCAAATCCATCGATGCGCAGCTCTACAGATCCCGAACCATGCAAGCCAGTGGCGACAGCGGCGAGGAAAAAACTTCACCAATTGGCGAAAGCGAAGATTTAAAAAACCTCGAGAGAAACCAGGCTCAGTTGGGCACGACCATTTCCCCTATGGCCAAACGTAAAAGTAAAAGCAGAACGACTGTGAGATGCGTACATCCCCATTTTGGCGCTTTGCTTTTGTGGCTATTACCTAGCAACAGCTGTACACAAAACAGCAGCTTGATGACACAAGAGTACCAGGGATCAGAAGGAAAAAAGACAATGTGAACACAAACCAGCCGAGGGGGGACTGTTGAAATTGGATTCGGACCAGGCATTCAGACCAAGTGTAAAAGCACCCTAAGTCAAAAAGATTTGGATGACTTGTGTGTGTTTTTTGTGCATTGTCTCTTTAAATAATAACCCAACAGATTTAAACCCAACAGAAAGTATATTGATAAGTTCAATTCATGCATAGACACACGCAGAAGTCTCATATAATGGCCCTGATGCTTTCAGGAACATCACATACTTAAAGGGGTTAAATAAACTGCCAGAGTCTCCACCTCACGCTTCTGAACTCAGCTTTTAATTAGGTCATAATGGAATGAGATATGTAATTAAAGAGCACCATCCTCTGACCTTTAGCCAGTTCTGTACCTGCCAATAAGAACAGTGCCTTCAGCGCAGACACAACAGATGGAGACTAGGTGTGTGTGTCTGTGTGTGTGTGGTGTTCACCTGTGGTGCCAAGAAAAATGTATTTATATGAGCGAGAGCGAGAAAGGTGGTCAAGTGGTAAATGGACAGGTGTTCGGATAGACAGAGGGCATGTCTGATGCTGTGCCCAAAACCCAGGCTTTGTCGAGGTACCTTGTATGTGATATTCCTGTCTTTTTGCCTTGGTCATTTTATGTGTGGCATAATTTCACTTAAGATTCACAATGTACATACATCAAATAATAAAACTGGCTGTGGTTATGCTACGGTCACAATTGATTTAAAGCCTCTCTTTGTTGATTGTTCTTTAAAAGGACTTGATGGAAGCTCTGCCTCTTGCCATATGTAGTATCATGTTCGTTCATTCATTTTCTTTTCAGCTTAGTCTCTTTATTAATCAGGGGTCACCACAGCGGAATGAACCTCCAACTTATCCAACATATGTTTTACGCAGCGGATGCCCTTCCAGCTGCAACCCAACACTGGGAAACATCCCATACACTCTTACATTCACACACATGAACTACTGCAAATGTAGCTTATTCAATTTGTGCATGTCTTTGGACTGTGGGGGAAACTGGAGCACCAGGGGGAAACCCACGCGAACACGGGGAGAACATGCAAACTCCACGCAGAAATGCCATCTGACCCAGCCGGGGCTCGAACCAGCGACCTTCTTGCTGTGAGACGATCGTGCTACCCACTATGCCACCGTGACACCTATTTAATATTTGTAAATTAGAATATGCAAATTAGTCCCTTTCTCCACTCAATAAAAGCAGCTCTGACCTATTCAATTTACTCAGCTAACAGAAGTAAATACTGCAGTAAACATTAAACTACAAGCAGTAATATTGGATTTATGGTTATTGCTAGATGTCAATCATTGCAGTTATGAATCCCTGAATCAATTTATTCTAATTCTGAATAGATTATAGCATATAAAGTGTGCAAAGAGCATTCCCCTTATAGAAAAATAAAAAAAGATCCTCCTCATGCAGAGCGGAAAATGAAAATTATAAATCGGTCAAAAATGTTTTTTATTAAAATATTTATATTTTCTATCGTGTTTATTATAGTATTTGTTCATACACATTTATTTACTTATTCTGATAATTTTTAAAATAATTTAATAATAATTTTGAAATCAATCTATTATTTAAAGGACTGAGGACATTTTTGTTTTTGGTAAAATCAAAGATGACATAAATCAAATGCTCTACATTTCTCAAGATAATGGAGAAAATAATATAAATAATCAAACTAATAAAACTTTATATCGCAACAATCAATTTGAATTGCCTTGGTGAGCATTGCATTGCAGAGCTTGTGCAAACCTATTCAGATTGCTAGGATCAGATGCTTTCTTAACTGCTGTTTTCTCATTGTCATTTTATTCTCCATTTTGTTACAGAGAGACCAGCGAGCGGCACATATTGACAAATCCTTCTAAACGTCGATTTCAGCAGCGTGGACAACATCTGGATATTTGTTTAATCAGTATTTGACAGCAAAGGTATTTTACAACATTTCTTTACTACTAATCAAAGAATAAAAAAATAATTTTTGAAATATATTAAGGGTTAATTGTTTGAATGTTGTGTGATCAATTGTGAGCAATGGGCTCTATTTTAATGATCTAAGCTCATGGCCTAAATCACATGTAGGTGCTACTGCACTTAGGGCATGTCCAAATCCACTTTTGCTATTTTAAGGACAGGAAAAAATGTTGGCACACCCAGTGCATAGTCTGTAATGGTTGTCCATATTTTCTTAATGAGTTATGGGTGTGTTTTGGCAGCCTGATTTCACAAGGAAACGTAACTATTTTACATTTTGTCAGTTTAGTGGCTAATTTGTACGAATTCATAAGAGTTCAGTCATACAAAAATGTACGATTTTAAAAAGGAGATGTGGAACCCAACCCCATCTCTAAACTCAACCATCATTCAGGGATAAGCAAATCATACAAAAATTTTGCAAATGAGATCATACGAATTCATACAAATTAGCCACTAAATCAAAAAGCTATGAATTGCCATGAGATTATGGTATATTATTTTTATATTATTTTTATATGCACACACTAGTGCTTGTTATCAACAATGTATCTGTGCACTTCTTTATTTTGTAAAAATGAATTTGCCATCATAATCTTTAATCAAATAGCATAACCATCCCTCCCTCTTCAAATGACTTTTCTTCACTTCTGGTACATGGAATGCCTTTAAGGCGGAGCTATCAGTGCCTTGAGGTGGAGATATCAGTCATTTAGGGTGGGGCAATCAGTGCGTGTCTCCTTTCCGCTCTGCCTTAGCAAGAACCAGTGGTCCGAATGTATATAATGCGATTCCGCCTATAAAATTTTCGTTCTCGTCATCATACTAATAACAGAGGGTGCATACGGTGACTCTGGTGGACGTTAATCCTCCACAGCTGAGTGCAAACTGGCATTCAAATCTTCCTCTATTTTGTCAGCAACACCCATCTTCCAACAATCCTATGGGAAATTTCAAAATCACGCACAGCCCTACATGTTTTTCTCGTTTCAGAAACTGTTTAAATTTGATGTACATCACGATAGGGGACAAAATAACAATCATAATTCAGTTTCATGCTGACTTTAAAGGACCATAAAACCCCTCTGTCTCAGCAGGGTGTTTTCACACCTCTAGTTTGAAAAAAGTCAGGAAAGTGGGTGAGTCCAGCTTTGTTTAGGTGGAAGTGTTGAGGGGCAAAGAGGGAAGGGTTTGCATGAAAAGTGGAGTTTCATTACGTGCACGTGCTGATTTTTACAGTGGCAACACAAATACAGACGCAGTAGAGATAAACAGTGACTATGTTTATATGGACATCAGTAATCAAATGATTTGCCTTAATCTGAATAAGACAATAATATTATTAAAGTGTTTACATGAGTTGCTTTTTGAACGTTCCTTTCATGATATTGTTTTACATGTTATAGCACATAGATCAATTAACGTCATTGCATCATCACGCTATCCACATTTCCTCCAGAGTTTCATGTAGTTTTAGGTGTTTCATTCTTAATTTGTCGATTTTAACTGCAGTTTGGCACTTTCACTTTCATTCAGGAAAAATTCATGCATGCCCCCCTTGACAAACTGAGGTATTGGATGCGGGTATGAACTGCTGGATGAGTGTAGTCCTAATGGAATTTGATACCGCACGGCGAATGGTGAAAAAACTCTGCATTTCTCGGTAGATGCAGAGACTCGTAGGTGCAGAGAAAATCGTCAAACAGCCGTGTGTGTATCTATCGATGTGTGACTATCCTGTAACAAAATGCAGTGAAAATCATATGTAGTGAAAATCTTACATGACGGTAATTGTTTGATTAAGGTGTTTATATGTTTACACTCAGAGAGCAGCATTTATAGCTGATCTTTCCGTCCATAATATTGTAGTGATATTCCTGTAAACTCAGTAACTAAATCATTTTGACTAAGGTATGTCTTTAAAAACAGAAAGAGTACTGCTGGCGATACTAACTAACTTTGCCATTTAAATAAACACAAACAAAGAACATTGATGCACACGTACCAAATCTGTAGAGACAGGACAATTTTTTTTAAAAGGAGTCGAGTGGCAAATACGGATTTCACCATTTCCAGATGCAAAAAGCTCTCGAGTAAAAAAATGTTCCTTACAAACATATTTTTGTCGCATGTTAGCAGAACACTGTAATCCACAAATGTGAATTCAAATGCGAGCTGTGTGGCACATTTTTAAACGCAACACTGATGACCCATTCCTCTGAACAATTCGTCTTCTTCCACTTGTTTTAATTACGGTTGGCAACACAACGTGGCGTCTCTCTGCCGTCTGAACACTGTAACAGGTAAAACAGCCTTCGAAGCTATATCCTGCATATTAATGAAGTTGCATCTCATTCACAATAGAGCGCACTTATTGGTTCGAACCAAGTCTTTCTCATGAATTAATGCTGAAAACTCAAAGACGTCACATTGTACCCGACGGGACAAAGATCCAGTCTCCATGCTGGAATTTACACAAGGATCTAATTGCTGTGACGTAGCTTCAAAATTTATTTTCAAACCTAATTTGCTCAAAATGAACAACCAACTTTCATTTTTTCTGAAATATATGTGTGCTAATAGTGTTTTTAGCAACGTAGGACACATATATATGACTGTCAGCATCTCAAAAAATGTGTTTTGGTTTCTGTTTTTTATGTGTTTTGGTTATACTATGACAAAAAATGGACGCAAATGCATTTACTAATTAAACAACATGGCGCAGGACGAGAACGATACCTGTGTCATGCTGAAACTAGCAAAAAACACTTGTGTGGCCCCTGGTGCTGCATTGCGCCAGGGGTATGAAAGGGCCAAATTAGTTGCTGGCTGCAGTTCACTGAACAGCCACTGGTGTCGCTAATAACAAGAGTTTCTTTATTCTACATAAAATAAGAAAAAAGACAGAAAAACATTCCTTATGTAAGAGGAGGGAACGGGCAGTGAAAGGTCAGATAAGGTAGAGCTAGAGAGAAAAAGAGCTGGAGGGAATGAAGGCAGAGACACCTTGACCTTGGTGGTCTTCTCTTCAGCTGGATCAGCAAGTCTCTGCGTGTGATTGTGTGTGTGTCTGTGTGTTTGTGTGTGTGTGTAAATAGGATGCAGGAAGATACCTGTCTGCTTGTGTGTGCGTGGATGCCTCTCTAAATGAACTGTTTAGAAGTTGCTTAATGGCCAGATGGCATAAAGCAAATGAGTTAGAGTAAGAATCGAGTTTGCATATTTATGAAGCCTTCCTGAATAATAAATGAGATGCAAATGGGAGCAAAGTTGACGGTGAGGCCAGTGAGATGTGTAGGGCTTGCGTGTCTGTGTGCGTTTCATGCTGAAAGCCATCAATGCACTTCTACACCCTTGAGTTTATAAACAAACAAATAAAAGGATCAGGAGACTGCTGATGTCTTATCGTTTTCATGCTCTCTTTGCTTATTTAAATGAGGACACAGACTTCCATAAGCTTTATTCAGATTAGATTTGATTTCTAAATGACATTTGATTTTTAAATATTTACAAGTAAGTTAAGGATCTGGTAGAAATTATGACTCTGACTGAAATCTCTAGGGCAGTTAAAATAAACTAGATCCTTCAATTTTAATAATTCAGCAAATCTCTGAAATGATTCTTAATGTGCAAGCCTTACTTCAGAGGATGAGAATATTATTTCTACTTTGTCTTTCATCCTGAAGATATTTTCAATATTAATAATAATACTTAAACAATAATAAAACTAATATATAATATAGCTGCAAGCAGCAATTAAGGGGCCAAGCAGTCCAGAATAAGCAAACCAGCCCAGAGGCAGAATGAGCAAAGCAGTCCAAAGGCCAAAAGCAACAAGGTTAGTAAGGAGCAGCAGACAAAGTGAAACAATGAGTTTTTAAATACATTTGAAGAATGTAATGGCTAAAGGACAAAATGGCTGACCTGGAAAAATCAGACATCATCCGCCTGGCATACTCCGACGGATGTAGAGACCAATTTCCAAAGAATTTTGGACAAAGGGTTGTGCAAATATATATATATATATATATATATATATATATATATATATATATATATATATATATATATATATATATATATATATATATATATATATATATATATATATATATATATATATATATATATATATATATATATATATATATATATATATATATATATATGGCTTTATAAGCAAAAAAAGTCATTTTTTGTATCTCCGGACTACAAGGGGGCAGTGCACTGAAATGCTGCAGCTAACCTCAGACCATGCTTGTCATAACACATGCCACGATTGCTGTGAATACGATGTGTTACATCGATACGTTACAAAGATAACACCTTGTCAATTTTCGCAAGCTCTACGTTAAATTTGTTCGCAAGTTAATTGAAAACAGTTAGTCTAATCAACTTGAATTCCATAACTTTTTGGTGAAAACAGGACAAAGACAAGTTTGAAAAAGTAGGTTTTGTGAACTATTCAAAATAGAAAAAAATTGAAACCTTACGATTTTTTATTTTTTTCCCCATGAGCCAAGAATTCAGAGAAAATGTAATTTTGATTCTGCAGTTTACAATTGAAAAGTTATTAGCATACAAAGTTTGCAACTTTGGACAAGTGTTGGCGCTAGAGAGTTTGATATTGAGACTTAATTTTAGAGGTTACTGTAGGTCAAACTATACAAATGATGTGTCTAATTTTTCTTTTTTTAGGCTACATGCAGATATAAACACCTATTTTACAAGAAATGTGTTTTGTGATTACTTAAGATGTCTTTCGGTGCTCTAGAACTGCCAGTTGACCTGAATGATATTTTGCCTAGCATTGATTAGCGTGATTATGCATTCACAATGGTATGAACCGTTATAGGCCAATTCATATTTATTAAACATTTGGTAACACTTGATGCTCCATCTGAGTATTAGTAGACTGTCTGCTTAATATCTGCTGATACTGCTCCTTCAACAGACATTTAACTGAACATAAGAAACTTTGCAAGTACATGTCAGCTTATACTAACCCTAACCCCAACCTAACAGTCTACTTATAATCTGATGAAAATTAGTTGGCATGTAGTTGTAATGTAACTTAAATTCAACAAGCGGACCATCAAATAAAGTGTGACCAAACATTTTTAAATATTAATATTTAAGATATAGATCAGAGATCAGATAAAGCTATTTCTTACTTAAAGGGCTGACCCCATCATACATCTTGTTTTGATGTTCTTCAGGGGGGATCAAGCGTTCAATAGTGGCAGGGGTGGAAGAGGGGGGGGGGGGGGGGGGGGGGGGGGGGGGGTCAATCCCTCCCAAACCCCCCTGTAATTTGCACCCTGAATATAAAAAATTATAAATCAAGTTCAAAACAGCTAGTTTATATAAATTCCTTATATTTAAATTCTAGTATTCAAGTATAAATTCTAATATTCTGAATCCTAGTGTTTTCTTAGGTGTAGCAGGAAAAATACAGTCAATTAAATATGAAAAGCAATAAAAATCAGACCTAAATGTAAATGTAGCAATTATAGCAAGTCACTTTATGTAATTTAAATTCATCATTTTGTTTACCACAACACTGTACTTTCTTTGAATATCTCTGCATGTCAGCGAGCACTAATGATATTATATGCAATTAATTCAGTCAAATAAGCTACAGTACATATCATTTAATTAATTTATGCAAAACTATGTTTAGATAATAATTCTCTTTATTCCAGAGACACTAGGTCCAATAGTGTAAAAGACAGACAAAAACAATACAAACAACACAATAAACATTAAAACTGACAGTTACTGTATGCCAATATTTCATCAAAGGTGACTGAAAACGCACCTCAGTAAGCCTAGGGTTTACCAAAAACATTAAAATGCTATTCGGAGAATTCTCCAATCGACAGATAAACTAATAGATCAAATTTCTTTTGTAACTCTTACCTTACAAAACAATTCACTTGCTCTACACCATATGTTATTTAAGAAGTATCCTCATACAATCATTGTATGCAACCTGCAGCTTATGGAGAATCTCTTTTTAAAACGATACTACAGAGGAGCTGTGTACTGTATAAAGAACTGCAGTAAGTTCTAAAGAGGTTTACCTTAACCTGCTCCAAACACAAATAAAACTTTCTCATCAGCATATTTGCATGAGCATATACAGGGTATATACAGGATTCAGAGAGTGAAATTCAATACCTTTTAAAACCTTTTTAAGACTCTTTCCATACATTTTAAGACCACATCGCCAGTTTAGGTTTCGACCAAAAACATTGGTGACATTTTAACTTTCACTAAATACTGATTGTTAGAAACTAATCCTGAACTAAAACATTATTCATATACTGAATTAGGAATGAACCGATCCCGATACTTGGACCGGATATTGATTCGATACCGCATATTTTTGCTGGATCGGGTATCGGCCAGCTGGTACCGATCCAAATCCGATCTTGCGCGTGCGCTATATGGGGTTTAGTTATAAACTAAATTTCGAGAGGAGCACGTGATTATGATTGAACACGGCTGGTTACTCATGAACCACTCATGTCCGTCCAATCAGACGATCCCTGGCGCACTATAAAGAGCCAGGGTTTTCTCACTACAGTCATCTTCGATTTGAAGAACCTCCCCTCCTTCCACCCCTACTCCTCCTCCTTCCTAGACGGGTGACACGGTGGCCCAGTGCTTAGCACTGTTGCCTCACAGCAAGAATGTCAATGGTTCTAGGCTTTACCAAACCAGCTGGCATTTCTGTGTGGAGTTTGCATGTACTCCCCGTGCTCACGTGGGTTTCCCCCGGGTTCTCCGGTTTCCTCCCATGCAAAACATGCAACCTAAGTCATTGTTTAAATCAACTCATAGACTTGCTCCCTATTTAGTATCTATCTCACCAAAGAGAAGCACTAGCTGTTCATCATTTGCCTCGATGGGGGAGTTCTCGAGATCTACCTGAGCTCGGAGCTCCCCTCTCGCCCCGCAACGGGAGGGAGCCCGGGGCTCAGGGACCTTCTGGGCTCAGGGCTCTCTCCCGGGACAACATGCCAAAACTGCTTTATATTCAGTCATCAGCTAAGTGTGAACTCTTGAAATTCTGTGTAATTTATAAGCCAACAAAAGCCACGATGGTAGCCTATTATAAGGCACTAGAAAGTTGTCATGTCGGCTACTATATCCCACATGTTCTGAAGCCATTCTAAAGTTTAATGTGAAGTTCAGATGGTGCATATGAATTGTCATAAACAGAAAATGATTTAGCCTAATATAGGCTACTCTGAAACTGTGAATATCTCACTGTCATTTTATATATATTAACAGACCAGTTTGCCAGTTTGTGTGCTGAAGCATAAGCGGACCTTGTTTTGAACTTCACCTCCAATATTCTTGTTTATTTTGTAGATAACTGACCAACAAAAATACATTAAAATAACCAACTAATTATACCAAACGTTTGCTTAAAAAAAGATCATTTTTCAGACAAAAAATTATTTTTTAGACATGCTTTCAGTTTCTCCATCTCACTCGCGGCGAGTTTAGGCGAGGGAATGTTTATGAAGTAAAACAGGCCTCAGACGGTTTAGTTTAGTCTGCTTCAAACCTGCAGGAAAATATCAGGCTTTGCTAAAAGGCTGATTATTTTACCAGCAATTAGGGTCAATAGTGGTAGCCTATTACAGATTTCAAAGAAAATTAAAAAGGAAACATAAGCTGGACCACAACAGATCATATCAGTGTCATAATGAATGCTCAAATAATGTAGCTCATAGTTTATAGCAAGCATTATGTTTAGGTAGATTGTGCCATCTATCATGTACAGTAGGCTTATAGGTCTGTTATTTTTACTAAAGAAGGTATATTATTTGAGTTTATTATCAGAACTATAGAAACTGTATTATGGTTAAAAAAAAAACGGCACAGTATCGGGATCGGATCTGTATCGGTCGATTCTCAGAATTTTGGTATCGAGATCGGATCGGTTTCAAAAAAATGGTATTGGTGCATCCCTATACTGAATATAAATAATCCAGAAGGTGGCACCAGAACGGCAGGAAACGGTGTTGACTTCGTTATTGCAGTAAATAAAGCAGCATCATGTCAAATCTAGCAGGATTTTATTGATTTCACAAACTACACAGCATCCCGATATCGGCAGATTAAATTCAGGCAAACTGTAGCATACAACTATACAATGGGTAATCAAAAATTATACAAAATTGAATACCTTCTAAGATAGCATTCAAGACTTTTTAATACATTTTAAGGGTCTTAAATTTCTCTAAATTGTACATATCCCTGTACATATCATTATCATCACTCATATCTTCAGTAATGGCATGTCCTAAATATTTAACAGTTTTACTAACATTTAAAACTTGCCCTGACAAATAAAAATCTGGAAAAATCACATCTCTACAGTATGTTCTTTGGTTCTACATGCCATGTAAACACTCTTTTTTGAATAATATTGCACATCATATCTCTGCCCATAATCTGCACAAATATTAAGCAGCTGCTGAAAACCAGCTCTACTTGAGGAAAAGATAACTAGATCGATTTAGAAATAGATTTATTGTTTTATATAACAAGAAAACATAACATTGTAAAGTTTTACTCCTGAAACACACTATTTAAAAAAAGAAAGCTTGATATTACATCCCATTTAGTATGTTTACTGTGGCTGATGGACCCTCGCTGAATCGGTTTCAGTTCATCTGAAAAGCGTGACGAACGACTGAAGGACATTTCCAGCGTTCTGTGTGAGTGTCTGTGTGTGTCACGGTTTAAATCTGAGGGCGATGGGGAACAGCTGTAATTACTTGCTTCAATGTACTTAAACACTCATCACAAATCCTGCTATATTACGCTGTGCATCCACATTCTCACATGTGCTATTGTTAAGAGTGAGAGAATCTGCTCTAGCACACACACACATGCATACAAATAGAGCTCTGGGACGGAACATAAACAAATGTACGCCATCCTTTGGGGGGCAGCATTTCACATCGTGCGGCAGTTTTGTTTCTGAAAATAGATGCACATGTGAGCCAAGGAAGAAACTTTAATGTGTCCGTATTTTTTTTTTAGCCCAGTTTTCACACATCTCACATCCTCATTTTTTAGAATGACTAATGGGGTGAAAGAGCTGCCCCTCAAGGAAAATGAGAGCGCTAGAGAGAGAAAGCAAGTTTGTCCTATTTAAGTGGACAGAGCATCCTTTGAAGGACACTGAGACACACGCACACACACACACACACACACACACACACACACACACACACACACACACACACACACACACACACACACACACACACACACACACACACACACAGAAGGAGCTGCTACCCTCAGGCTGTCATGGTAACCTGGATAAATGATGAAAAGGTTTCTGTTATCTTGCTTCATTGTGCTCTGGAGTGCTTTAGTATTTTGGTCATATTAACATGAAATTAAAATGCTAAATACGGCATATAATAAGATGCGCTTTAAAACTTGCAGCACATCTACACTCATTGGCCACTTTATTAGGTACATCTGTCCAACTGCTCGTTAATGGAAATTTCTAATCAGCCAATCACATGGCAGAAACTCAATGCATCTAGGCATGTGGACATGGTCAAGACGATCTGCTGCAGTTCAAACTGAGCATCAGAATGAGGAAGAAAGTTGATTTAAGTGACTTTGAACATGGCATACTTGTTGGTGCCAGATGGGCTGGTCTAAATATTTCAGAAACTGCTGATCTACTGGGATTTTCACGCACAACCATCTCTAGGATTTACAGAGAATGGTCTGATAAAGAGAAAATGTCCAGTGAGTGGCAGTTCTGTGGACGCAAATGCCTTGTTGATGCCAGAGGTCAGAGGAGAATGGCCAGACTGGTTTGAGCTGATAGAAAGGCAACAGTAACTCAAATAACCACTCAATACAACTGAAGTCTGCAGAAGAGCATCTCTGAACACACAACACTTCCAGCCTTGAGGTGGATGGGCTATAGCAGCAGAAGACCACACCGGGTGCCACTCCTGTCAGCTAAGAACAGGAAACTGAGGCTACAATTCACACAGGCTCACCAAAATTGGACAATAGAAGATTGGAAAAACGTTGCCTGGGCTGATGAGTCTCGATTTCTGCTGCGACATTCAGATGGTAGGGTCAGAATTTGGCATCAATAAAAGGAAAGCATGGATCCATCCTGCCTTGTATCAACGGTTCAGGCTGGTGGTGATGGTGTAATGATGTGGGGGATATTTTCTTGGCAACCTTTGGTCCCATTAGTACCAATTGAGCATCATGTCAATGCCACAGCCTACCTGAGTATTGTTGCTGACCATTTCCATCTTTTATGATCACAGTCATAAAGCGCGTATCATCTCAGACTGGTTTCTGAAACATGACAATGAGTTCACTGTACTCAAATGGCCTCCACAGTCACCAGACTCAATGCAATAGAGCACCTTTGGGACATGTTGGAACGGAAGATTCGCATTATGGATGTGCAGACGACAAATGTGCAGCAACTGCATGATGCTACCATGTCAATATGGACCACAATCTACTGGAATATTTCCAGTACCTTGTTGAATCTACGAAGGATTAACACAGTTCTGAAGGCAAAAGTGGGTCCAACCCGGTACTATTAACGTGTACCTAATAAACTGGCCAGTGAGTGTACATGCAAAACAATTCAGTTTACCAGTTCAGCTTTTTTTTGGACTGTATGATACCCGACATACAAACTTTTTTATTTTGTAAAAAAGGTCCATAGTTTTAATGATGATGATTTGTTTTCTTATTAATTTAAAATTAATAATCCACTGATAAATCTGATGTGGTCTTTTAATTTGTTCCAGCAGTATATGTGCTATAATTAGGTCTAATATATATTTAAAGAAATACATCATGTTTATATTTTCTTGGTGTCCAAAAAGTTTTATTAGTGCCATTGTACTTTGGCTGCATAATATATCGTTTCAGCATCAATATCGCAATGTGATCATTCACAATAGTCACATCGCAGGATATATGCAATGTTGAGTTTGTATTTAATTCGTCATTTGCATGTGTTTTTGACGCCTGGAATTGTATAATGATTTTAAAAGCATCCAGGTATGAGAAATTGTACCATTTGTGACCTTAACTATGATTAATTTTATTGAATAATTTTTCTTTTTATCATTCCGTTACTGTACTTGAATACTGTTAGACTCAGGACATTCAATTGTATCTTTTTCTTGATTGTATTTATATATTGTTATGCATGAAAATATTCACAGCACATGCAAATACAGAAACGCACTGCAAATAGCACAGATCACAACGAAAATGTGTCGGGGAACCCTAAAAAGTTTATAGATTGTTTTTTAGATTTTATGAAGATGCAAATAGTAAACATTAATTCATCAATCTCTGAATAAACATGTGCATGAAAATACAACACATGCAAATATAGAAATGCTCAGCAAATAGCACATACAACAACGAAAATGTGTCGGGGGACCCCACAAATTCATTCATTCATTCATTTTCTTGTCGGCTTTGTCCCTTGCGGGGTCGCCACAGCGGAATTAACCGCCAACTTATCCAGCACGATTTTACGCAGCGGATGCCCTTCCAGCCGCAACCCATCTCTGGGAACTTCCACACACACATTCACACACTATGGACAATTTAGCTCACCCAATTCACCTGTACTGCATGTCTTTGGACTGTGGGGGAAACCGGAGCACCCGGAGGAAACCCACGCGAACCCAGGGAGAACATGCAAACTCCACACAGAAACGCCAACTGACCCAGCCCAGCCGAGGTTCGAACCTGCGACCCCACAAATTGTATATCGTTTATTAGATTTTATGAAGATGCACTCCCACTGCAGAATCATCCCAATCGATCTTACATTATAAATTCCAAATGGAGATATGAAATCATATGGTGAAAGTGTATTCATATCGCAATATATATCACAAAATAAACAAATATCGCAATGTTGGAATTTTCCAATATCGTACAGCCCCATCATTGTAGTGTATTATTTTTATTATTACTGCTATTATGATTAAAAATACTATTATTTTTATTAGCAATGGTCAAACTTTAATTAGCCATTGCAACTGTGATACTTTTTTTTTTTTGCTTTGTGGACAATATATTGTGATGGACATTACAACGACAAGGGACTTTGTCATGGGAGCCCTAGGTTTATATATCAGGAAGCATAATAAAAATGTGTGAACATCACCACCATCATAATGTCTAAACATATATACTGCACCTGCTGAGACTGCTGATGTTCAGACACTGTCGTTTCCTCTCTGATGTTTGCCAGAAATAGCCTGCATCTTGTCTAGGTGAAGGATAATGGGGATGATGCCAAACAATCCTAAAAAATAAATAGAAAACAACAACACAGAGAAATATGCTGGCACATACACCCGCTGCATTAGACAACTGTTCTTAAAAACCTTAGTTAAACTGTATAATGATGTCAGAAAAAGGAGAAATGCTTTTTATATCGTGCTCGGATAAAAGCTTTCAATTATGCTTGTATTTTTAGCAGCTTGGCAGCATGTTAAAATACTAAAGCAGCAGAAAGTTCTGTAAAGCGTGAAGTCAGGAAATTTTCAAACACGCATACAGATTATGTGTGTTCCAGACTGTGTGTGCATGTGTGTGTGTGTGTGTGTGTGTGTGTGTGTGTTGTGCAAGGACATCTTATATCAGAAATGCATGTTGATGCAGCCCAGTGGTTAGTGTGATGAGTAAAGAAGACTGTAAACTACAATAACCCTACTTATAAATGTATCTGGTTCACTCCATGAATATGGTGTGCTTTGTTTTTTTTTATTACTTTGGTAAAGAAAAGAATTACATTTTAAGTTTTATTAATTTTCCCCATATACTGTATATTGCATTATCTTGTGTCACATATACTCAGTGTTGGGGAGGTTACTTTGGAAATGTAATAGATTACAGATTACAAATTACCCTATTTAAAATGTAATAAGTAGTGTACCTTTTTGATTACTTTATAAGGCAAAGCAAGGCAAGTTTATTTATATAGCAAATTTCATACCATACCTGTCAACATTGAGATGTAAAAATAAGGGATTCCGTCCCCCTCAAAAAAAAAAAAAAAAATATGTTCATCTGGAGCTGTTTCATTGTAAATAAACTTCTGAAACGATCAGTAATAGGCTACATTTTTATTATTATTTACAAAGGATATAATAATTAGTATACATTAGAAAAAGCTGCAAATAAATTAGCAAACAGTGCAGCTCATTAAAACTAATAGGTATTATAAAGAAATAGAACCAAGTTATCAAATCTCATCTTTTCTTCACTGTATAATATAAACATTCTGATTAAAGAGCAGCGAAGGAATCTCTCATTTAGATTGTTTTTGGTTTGATTACATTAAATAACAGAGGTGTCACTTTAAAACTGCACAGATATATAATGAAAGCATTTGATTGTTTTCCTAACTGTTTATGCTCATTTAGGACAAAATCTGTTGTGTTTAACAGAAAACACAACAAGATCAACATGTCTAGATGTTGTTATTATTATTATTATTCATTCATTCATTTATTTTATTTTCGGCTTAGTCCCTTTATTAATCTGGGGTCGCCACAGCGGAATGAACCGCTATTACTATTATTATTATTATTATCATTATTATGATGATGTGTATATACACATGTCTGTTTAAACACGCACCCAAAATCCAGTGTCCACTTGAGCTCAGCATCAAATCACGTACGTACAGAATCCGCTTGGGAAACAGCGTCTATTATCACTATGGAGAGCATCAGCTGACAGTCATGCATCTTTATATTAACTGACTGTTTTGAGGATTGCATAGGGGCAATTGCGCCTGTAATGAAAAGGAAATGAATCGCGCCGTTTTTATGTTTATTTTTAAAGTGTTTCCATCAGGTTTCCATGCCTAAATAAAATGAAAGCACAGAACTGGTTCACATTTAAGAACAAGGGCGGCCCCTGGTGGTTCGGCGGTATGGGTTGCATAAAGGGAGGATCAGCTCTTCTAAGAAAGATTAAAAATACGGGAGAAATACGGGAAAATACCTTTACGGGATGACAGCGGGATAGAACTGTAAAATACGGGAGAATCCCGGGAAAAACGGGAGGGTTGACAGGTATGTTTCATACACAGTGGTAATTCAAAGTGCTTTACATAAACAGGAATAAAAAAGACAAGTGTAAGAAAAAAATAAAAACAGATAATAAAAAACAGATAAAAACAGATAAAAATATGTTAAAACAGGTTGTAAAAGAATGAAAAAGAAGAGAAAAACATAATAGTGCGATCTGTGGGACGTAGCACAGTGCTCATTCAGTAAAGGCACAGCTAAACAGATGTGTTTTAAGTCTTGATTTCAATGTGCCTAATGTTGGAGCACATCTGATCATTTCTGAAAGTTGATTCCAGCAGCGAGAGGCGTAGTAGCTGAAAGCCGATTCACCCTGCTTTGACTGAACTCTTGGAATTTCTAGTTTATATGATCCTAGAGATCTGAGTGTTCTATTAGGTTTGTATTCAGTGAGCATATCTGTAATGTATTGAGGTCCTAGGCCATTTAGTGATTTATAGACAAGTAATAATACTTTAAAATCTATACTGAATGTAACTGGGAACCAGTGTAGAGACCTGAGGACAGGTGTGATGTGCTCTGATTTCCTGGTTCTGGTCAGAAACCTGGCCGCAGCATTCTGGATGAGCTGCAACTGTCTGACTGTGTTTTTGGGAAGGCCAGTGAGGAGGCCATTACAGTAATCCACCCTGCTGCTGATAAAAGCATGAACAAGTTTCTCTAAGTCTTCACTGGAAACAAAGCATCTAATTCTTGCAATGTTTTTGAGATGATAGTATGCTGATTTACTATAAAAGTAAAGTAACTGAATACTTTTTGATTACTTTTAAGTTTCTAATGGATATTTTCAACTAAATAATTTTCAAGCATTTATACCAAGCAGGTGTGACCTTACAGTAGCTTTTAATTTAACATACTTAATATTGAGTTACTTATATTTTAGATACGACATTGCCTGTTGCTCTAATTCTGAAGTGTTAAATCTGAAGAAGGCGACGCAGGTAGGTAGTGCTGTCGCCTCACAGCAAGAAGGTCGCTGGTTCGAGCCTCGGCTGGGTCAGTTGGCGTTTCTGTGTGGAGTTTGCATGTTCTCCTCAAGTTTGCGTGGGTTTCCTCCGGGTGCTCCGGTTTCCCCCACAGTCCAAAGATATGTGGTACAGGTGAATTGGGTAGGCTTAATTGTCCGTAGTGTATGAGTGTGAATGAGTGTGTATGGATGTTTCCCAGAGATGAGTTGCAGATGGAAGGGCATCCGCTGCGTAAAACATGTGCTGGATAAGTTGGCGGTTCATTCCGCTGTGGCGACCCCTGATTAATAAAGGGACTGAGCCGAAAAGAAAATGAATGAATGAATGAATAAATCTGAAGGAAAACACAGTTGTGTTTTAAATAAATCATTTAAATGAACTTGTCCATTAAACAGCTGTTTGATTCATTCCTGAATAAACGATTTGCTTGAATGAATGATTTTGCCACTGACTAGCGTATCCGTAACTCGCAGACATATGTTAATGGGCTATATGAAAAATTGTCACGTTTAAGATCTGATTTCTTTAAAAATCAGCGATCTTCACTGCCTGGTAGATATTTGATAAGAAGTGGGTCTCAGAGCGGACAAAAAGCACTGCATTAAATTCAATTTCCCCCCGCCATGTCTTTAAAATATGACAATTTATTTTACCCTAGTATTTTCAATAGAATTTCTGCCCTAGCCTGTTGCTACTGATGGCGCTAGTGAATACAACGGTCTTTCATCTCGTTTTACGCTTGAACAACTAAATGAAGGTTTAAGTCTATTTAACTGAATGTATTGTAATTACATTACAACATCGATGCTGTAAAAACAACCATGTGAAATTGAAAATAGTCACATTAAGCTTTCACCAGAAGTTTACTTTAGCTGTGCATAGAGCCCATAGTTTTTTATGTTAATAACTTCAGGATTACAGGATTTATGACAAATCAAGTTGACAAAACCAAACCAGTGCGACAAAGATCAGACTTTCTCTGCGGTACCTTCCCCCAGGGGCGTCGCTAGACCCAGTGCCACAGTAAATGCTTTCAGAAATGATTTACTTTACATGCAATTGTATTTATTAAGAATAGTAATCCCAGAATAAAAAATATATATATAGTTTTTTTTAAGTGTGCCCCAGTAGAGCTTTATGTCTAGCAATGCCCCTGCCTTCTACATTGTTGTGCGTTTTGATCCTGAGTTTATGGAGTGCGTGCATGTGAAGGCGAGACATCGGTGCAAACAGCCAATCACATGCCTTGAAACGTACAGCTTACTGTGACTGACATCTCACGAGTTCGTCAGCGTAATTCACATGCAAAGTTTAAAAGATAAAAAAAAACTACTAAGAATTTAAGAACATTTATACAGCGAACTCGAGCTGTCCATTAAGATAAGAGCAAAAAAAAAAAAAACAGCTTACTTTATTATTGCAGGTGAAGACGTAAAGTTAGTTTGTATAGGCCTATCATATTTAAAGCTTTATCCTCTGATTTAAAAAGAAGCTTTAAATTGCAGCTGTATGTCTGTAAATTTGTATAAAAAGGAAATTAAAAATGTTCATTAAACTAAAATAGCTTGTGTGTAATGGATTATGGATGTGTATGAATTATCTAAAATAATTATAATAATCCCCTTTAAAAGCAGTTATTCGTCACCTTAGAATTATAAGGTTCTATCTGACATTTTTGTCAAAATTGAGTTATTGACACATTCTTATTAAATGACAACTTCTTTAAGACGTTTTATTTAAAAAAAACCAAATGTTACACACATACTGTTTGCTATGGAATGCAAAAACTTTGAAGCTCAATATTTCAAAATCATTCAGAACGCAGATAGAACCTTATAATTCCAAGGTGACGTATTGCGCAAATTATACACAATTGTATTCACTCTTCAGAATGTGCCAAAATGTGTAATATGATTAAAAGTGAAAATTAATTCTAAAAAAATGAAATCTAGTGTAAATAATTCAAAAACTGTTCAGAGATCCAGGAAAATGCAGCCAAATCAATTGAGGAAATACTACAATAAAGTGAAATGCAGATAAACACAGATGAGCTTTCACTAGTAAAGCTTGTTTTAGGGGATGTATAAATTATGTCCTTCTGATCTGGGCTCATAATAGAAAGGTCAAAGATGTAAATCATAAACTCTGACATACCAATGTGTTCTTGAGCCATACATAATCACAGTCATGGGCAGATCCAGTGGAACTGTCACTACTAAGTAATTCGTTCATATTAAAACACATCTACTGATTATCAAGTAATGAAATGTGTTTATTCATTTTACTGTAAAATTAAAATAACTCGGAATGAAAATGTGACATTTTGTAAATAAAGACATATGACTGCACACAACATGTATGTAACTGAATATGCAATTCTTCCTAAATATTTCCCCAAGCATCTTTTTATAGGTACCAAATAGTATAAGAACTAGTATACATTTTACATTTCTATTACTGTAGATTGGCTTTTGTTTTTCTCATGCATATTCTGCAGCAGAAATATCTGATAACTGCATATATGGTCAGGATTATGAGTGACACCGCAGAAATCAGCACCAGAATAACATCAACAGAGTGATAAGAGTACCAGGGCATTTTGTAGGACTCTGTGCGCAAGTGAGCGGCACCTTTGTGTCTCATAACAAACTCAATCCAGAAGATGGCGTTGTCCAGAGGCTTCACTGGAACATCCTTGTGAAGCCTTGAGAGTTTCTGCATGTTCTCCTGATAAGAGGGATCATAAAGAACCTCTTTGACCGTTTTAAGGAAGGACTCCTTATCCACTGTGGCAAAGTCTATATTCTTGGCTGCACCCTTTACTTGCATTTTTTCAAGATTGTCACGCTGATCAAAAATCAGTCCAAATCCAATGATTGGCACCCCATGGTAGATGGCTTCTTGAACTCCATTGGTTCCTCCATGTGCCACAAAGGCTCTGGTCTTGGGATGACCCAGAAGATCATTCTGAGGCATCCAGTCCATCACTAAGGTGTTGTTTCCTAGTGCAGATGGTCTCTTTCCTTTGTACCTCCAGATGATCTTCTGTGGAAGTTCTGCAAAGGCTTCAGCAATTGCCTCGGCCACATCATCAGGAAGCTGACCAATGAGTGTTCCCAGAGACATGATGATGACACCATGATCACCAGAGCTCTGAACAAAGTCCTCCAGATCTTGAGGGAGAGGCTTTGATGGCTTGCATTGAAAACCTCCTATATAGACAATGTTTGGCACAGTGGGACGTGGATATTCAAAAACAAAATCAGTTCTATGAAGCCACAGATCAGCTCCCTGAATTAAAGAAAGATAGGATTTTCCTGGGCCAATGAACCTTTCGGAGAGTGCATCATAAGATGGAGAATTCATGATAGCTGCCTGTATTTCTGGTATGATGTACATCACAAAATTTCTCACTCTTTCCAAGAAATTCATGCGGTCTGATAACTCCAGCAGTGGCACAGGAACATAAGAAAGTGGAGATGGAGCTATTGCAAAATGAGCTTCACTGTAAACTGTCCAGCGAGCATTGTAGACAATGGGCAGTTTAAGATAGTGACCCAAAAGAACACCTGCGACCATGGACGGATCTGTTAGAATCATATCATATTTGGCGTCTTTTAAGGACTGCATCAGCTGATGGTCTTCAAACATGTTGACTATTATTTTGTTTTCAACTTCAACCATTCCTGAAAAACTTTGCCACATCTCTATCTTCACCTTCAGATGAGCCCAGATCGAACCTTCCCTCAGAATACCCAGTAGTTTGGGTGCAAAGACTGAGAAGAAGTCTTCATCAAATCCTCCTGCAGACTTTAGAGTGATTGATGTGTAGTGAGGTGAGAACTCTTTGATGTACCAGCTATTTGTCATCCGCATGACTGTAATATTGTGACCTTTGGCATGAAGTGCTTCAACCAAGATGTTCATGTTGACCCAGTGACTGCCATCCACAGAAAAGACAAGAATCTTCCTGCTCTTAACAACTGGGAGAGACGCCAGCAAGATGGCTAATGTGACTAGGCAAAGAACCTGCCTGTTCATAGTATCTGTTGGAAATGAATGAAAAGATAAAACTGAATGCACAGGGAAAATGTTTAGAGACAAACATGCTAAAATAAAATATAAAAAAGTAAGCAGCCCTAATATAAGGATGGCTCATAAACATTAAACATGATTCCCACACATGCTCACCCTTTATTGTGTTACAAAATATCTACCAGACAAACTTTTGTTGCATGGAGTGCAAGCGATCAAACAGCAAGCACAACCTTTGGCCTCACTATGCATGCCAACATTTTTTTTATATGCGAGCAATCATTAAAGGACAACGGGCATTTACCTTCAAATATTTTATCAATGAGCTACTATTCATTACTACATTTACGGAACAAACTAAAACACATGTTACTGTTTAATGTTTGCTCAACATGAACTTGAGTAAATGGCAAAATTTTTATCCTTGGTTGGACAAACCCTTCACTATACCAGCATTAAAAAAAATAAGAAGTCCTCCTTGCCTTTGTATTCTGAATTATCCAAGCCAAAGTAAAAACTCACAAAATGTATATTTGGATATTTAGCTTACCTAAAACAGTGTCCAAGGGTGGAAAATAGCACACAAGCTCTCCAGAGATGAGATTGTTTGTTTAGTGATCACGTGAACAGCTATCAGCTCTCATGTGACTCTCTTCGAGGAAGACTTATGCAGAAATTCATAGAAGAGCTATGTAGCTAATATTTAACTGCACATCCGAATAAATCACAACACAGTGTAGTTTTACATAACTATAACTGACAATTCCTTACATTTAAATAGTGCTTTGCACTCAAAGAGCTTTACAGATTTAGGGTGGAATCTCCTCATCCACTTGGATGACACAACAGCAGCCATTTAGTGCCAGACCGCATGCCACCCATCAGCTTATTGTGGAGACTATAAAGTGATGAATTGATGACATCTTGGGATTTTTAACAATCACAGAGATTCATAACCTTGGTTTAATGTCTCATCTAAATAGTACTCACTGGCAGTTCATGGCCTGTTTCCACTGAGTGGTACGAATTGGTACGATACGGGTCGGTACAGGTCACCTTTATCAGGATTGCGTTTCCATTGCCAAAAGGGTACCAGTGGTACTCTTGGCTTTGTGGCTGCTCATCAAGACGACGACAAGGTTTGTTTAACCTCGGGTCGACCATGCCTCGTTATTATATGTATATATTATTACAGTGTAATGTCTCGGCTGTGTATTTAAAAATGGTGCTTTCTTTGTTTTTATTCTCCTGGCTTGTGCATGCACTAGTGACGTATATATCTATAAACCAATAGCATTCAGCTGCTTGTCTTGCTTCGCCTTTTGGTACCCTTTTGTTGTGCTGGGTACCCTTTCGAAAGGGTACCCAAAAAGTGGTAAATAAAAGTGCACCGAACCGTACCATACCATACCACTCAGTGGAAACGGGCCAATGGTGTCCTAACATTACTATACTAGGCATTGAGGACACACACAGATCACAAGATGAGCACTCCCCTGGCCTTACTAACAGCAGCAACCTAATTTCCCCATCCAAGTACTAAATAGGTGCAGGCATGCATAGCTTCAGTGGGCAACTGTAAGCACTGCAGAGAACTAGCTGTTGGTTATGCAAATAGGAAGAAATATGTGAAATTTCTGGCATGAAACTCTATGCGCATGCAGGCTGATAGGTCACCTAATCGGCTCCTGCGTCATTAACTAGGATGATTGGTTGCTGTCACCTCGACAGCCAATGAGCTTGCTCATCATCAGTTTAAAAACCCTGCTTCATTCTATGCCAGGGGTGTCCAAAGTCGGTCCTGGAGGGCCAGTGTCCTACATATTTTAGTTCCAACCCCAATTAAGCAGACCTGAACCAGCTAATCAAGCTCTTTCTAGGTATACTAGAAACTTTCAGGCAGGTGTGTTGAAGCAAGTTGGAGCTAAACTATGCCAGACACCGGCCCTCCAGGACCGAGTTTGGACATTGCTGTTCTATGCTGTTTAAGCTGTGGCGCATTTTTGGAGACCCTCCTCCACCCCAGCTCCATCTGTGTTTAGATCTGCAACGGGGGTTACAATATTATGTTTGCAGCACCAACATGTTATATTCTCAGACGGCATGTCTGTGTATATACTGGCAGTAGCAGGTCTCGGTACTTGCTCTGCCATAATACTCAAAGCAGCGGCAGTGTAGCAGATCTATACCACCAAGACCCAATACATAAACATTGCCATATACATATTCGTTATCATATTAAATCCCAAGAGTGTTCATGACAGAAATACAGTTAAGTTCAAAATTAGACTAGAATTTATAAACAAATTATTTTGTCAGAAACTGAATAATGTACAGTAATACCAGAAATACCAATTTCAGAATTTGAAAGTTTACAAGGAGTCACTACATTTTTAAGATTAGTCTAAGTGCTTATGTAGCTAGCCAACAGCTTTAGATCAAGAATCCGGGCTGTCATTTTATTATCTCAATGTTTTTATTCTTCATGGAACTGCTTTACCTGTTTTTCTGTGTGACAGATTGCATTGTAATCAGTAAATAAGAGATAACATATGAGCTTTGACCAAATGATAAAACTTTGAGTTGTATTCATAAATTGTATTCTGTATATACATAAATTCTGATGTATGTATGTTGATAAAGTCTTCATTCTAAAAGAAATTTGTACACCTAAGTCTATGCTCTTAAGTACAGATTCGTCACAGAATGTACACCATGCTGCATAACCCACCAATTTAAAAATGTTGCTAATGTAATTTACTACAATAGAAAATAAAAATATCATTCATGTTTGCTTTTGTTTTTCTCATGCATATTCTGCAGCAGAAATATCTGATAACTGCATATATGGTCAGGATAATAAGTGACACAGCAGAAATCAGCACCAGAATAACATCAACAGAGTGATAAGAGTACCAGGGCATTTTGTAGGACTCTGTGCGCAAGTGAGCGGCACCTTTGTGTCTCATAACAAACTCAATCCAGAAGATGGCGTTGCCCAGAGGCTTCACTGGAACGTCCTTGTGAAGCCTTGAGAGTCTCTTCATGTTCTCCCGATAAGTGGAATTATAAAGAACCTCTTTGACCGTTTTAAGAAAGGACTCCTTATCCATTGTGGCAAAGTCTACATTGTTGGCTGCACCTCGCACTCTCATTTTTTCAAGATTGTCAGGCTGGTCAAAAATCAGGCCAAATCCAATGATTGGCACCCCGTGGTAGATGGCTTCTTGAACTCCATTGGTTCCTCCATGTGCCACAAAGGCTCTGGTTTTGGGATGACCCAGAAGATCATTCTGAGGCATCCAGTCCATTATTAAAGTGTTGTTTCCTAGTGCAGATGGTCTCTTTCCTTTGTACCTCCAGACGATCTTCTGTGGAAGTTCTGCGAAAGCTTCAGCAATCGCCTCGGCCACATCTTCAGGAAGCTGACCAATGAGTGTTCCCAGAGACATGATGATGACACCATGATCACCAGAGCTCTGAACAAAGTCTTCCAGATCTTGTGGGAGAGGCTTTGATGGCTTGCATTGAAAACCTGCCATGTAGACAATGTTTGGCATTGTGGGACGTGGATATTCAAACACAAAATCAACTCTATGGAGCCACAGGTCAGCTCCCTGAACTAAGGAAAGGTAGGATGTTCCTGGGCCAATGAACCGTTCAGCGAGTGCATCATTAATTGGAGCAATCACCAAAGCAGCCCCTATTTCAATTATGCTGTACATTACTACATTACATACCCTTTCCAAGAAACTCATGCGATCTGATAATTCCAGAGATGGAAAAGGTACATAAGAAAGTGGAGAAGGAGCTACTGCAAAATGGGCTTCACTGTAAATTGTCCAACGGGCGTTGTAGACCATGGGCAGTTTGAGATAATGACCCAATATGACCCCTCCAAAAATGGTTGGATCTGTGAGAATAACATCATACTTGGCATCTTTTAACAACTGCATTAGCTTCTGGTCTTCAATCATGTTGACTATCATTACACTTTCAGTTTCAATCATCTTCCAAGTACTTTGCCACACCTCTGCCTCCAGCTTTAGACGACCCCAGATGGAACCTTCCCTCAAAATTGCCATAAGTCTAGATGCAAATGTCTCGAGGAAGTCTTCACCAAATCCACCTGCAGACTTGAGATTTATTGATGTGTAGTGAGGTGAGAACTCTTTGATGTACCAGCTGTCTGCCATCCTCATGACTGTTATATTGTGACCGTTGGCATGAAGTGCTTTAACCAAGATTTTCATGTTGACCCAGTGACTAACATCCACAGGAAAGACAAGAACCTTCCCACTCTGAACAACTGGGACAGTCACTAGCATAATGGTTAACGTGACTGGCAAAATCACCTTGAAAAACTGTCCGTTCATAGTACCTGTCAAGAAAAAAAGAGATAATTCCAAATTAACTGAATATGATTCCTTTAATCTGCATTACTAGAGACTGTGTATAGATGGTGTTGTAAGATTTGTGTCTGTCTGACAGTAGTTCATATGTGTCTTCTTGCTTTATAACAAAATCAATATTGCTTAAAAATTTAATCCAGTAAAAAAAAAAATCTAAAACATTTTAGTTGAAAATATTTAGAGGCAAAGTTCAAAATGTAAAAGACCCGTATTTATTCGCTCATGGAAACATTCAAATATTACATGGTAAAAAAAATCACAATATATATTTTAAAGTCCATCCGCAGTCATTCAATAATTACAAGCACAGTAAAAGAAAAACTTTCTCACCCATCATTTCTTAGACTGAAAAATTTAGCAGGTAAACCTTAGTTGCATGGAGTGTAAATCACCAACCTACAAGCATAGTCTTTGTCCTCATAGTGCATGCCAGCATTCATTTATATGCGAGCAAAGTTTCATAATCATTAACTAGATTTCCCTTACTGTTTGGGCAATCGCACATCATGAAGTTGAGTAAAACATGCAAAAGGGACTTGCAAAGAAGTTATAACCTACCAATCACCAGGTAAATATATATTTCATACAAATATATAATTTAGATGTTGCAAACCTTTTTGTCTGCTTTTGTGTACATGTAATGTTTACAGAAAGTATCATATTCTTAAGTGTATAGATGGACAATGGAAGCGTCATGGCTGTTGACAAAAACTTGTTTGTGGCTGTTGACAAAAGCAAAATTTACTAAAATCAAATTCACTGAAGTTTGACTTTTGTTTTTCTCATGCATATTCTACAGCAGAAATATCTAATAACTGCATATATGGTCAGGATTATGAGTGTCACAGCAGAAATCAGCACCAGAATAACATCAACAGAGTGATAAGAGTACCAGGGCATTTTGTACGACTCTGTGCGCAAGTGAGCGGCACCTTTGTGTCTCATAACAAACTCAATCCAGAAGATGGCATTGTCCAGAGGCTTCACTGGAACGTCTTTGTGAAGCCTTGACAGTCTCTTCATGTTCTCCCGATAAGAGGGATCATAGAGTACCTCTTTGACCGTTTTAAGGAAGGACTCCTTATCCATTGTGGCAAAGTCTATATTCTTGGCCGCACCTCGCACTTTCATTTTAGAAAGATTGTCAGGCTGGTCAAAAATCAGGGCAAATCCAATGATTGGCACCCCATGGTAGATGGCTTCTTGAATTCCATTGGTTCCTCCATGTGCCACAAAGGCTCTGGTCTTGGAATGACCCAGAAGATCATTCTGAGGCATCCAGTCCATCATTAAGGTGTTGTTTCCTAGTGCAGATGGTCTCTTTCCTTTGTACCTCCAGACGATCTTCTGTGGAAGTTCTGCAAAGGCTTCAGCAATTGCCTCGGCCACATCATCAGGAAGCTGACCAATGATAGTTCCCTGAGACATGATGATGACACCGTGATCACCAGAGCTCTGAACAAAGTCTTCCAGATCTTGTGGGAGAGGCTTTGATGGCTTGCATTGAAAACCTGCCATGTAGACGATGTTTGGCATAGTGGGACGTGGATATTCAAACACAAAATCAACTCTATGGAGCCACAAATCAGCTCCCTGAACTAAAGAAAGGTAGGATGTTCCTGGGCCAATGAACCGTTCAGCGAGTGCATTATTAATTGGAGCAACCTGCAAAGCAACCACTATTTTAATTAAGGTGTACATTACTACATTATACACCCTTTCCAAGAAACTCATGTGATCTGATAATTCCAGAGATGGCAAAGGTACATAAGAAAGTGGAGAAGGAGCTACTGCAAAATGGGCTTCACTGTAAACTGCCCAACGGACATTGTAGACCATGGGGAGTTTGATATAGTGACCTAATATGACCCCTCCAAACATGTTTGTGTCTGTAAGAATCAGATCATACTTAGCATCTTTTAAACACTGCATAAGCTGCTGATCTTCGATCATGTTGACAGTCATTTCACTTTCTGCTTCTAAAATCTTCAAAGAACTCTCCCACAACTCTGCCTGCAGCTTCAGATGACCCCACGTGGAACCTTCCCTCAATATGTGCATTAGTCTGGATGCAAATATTTCAAGGACTTCTTTATTATATCCTCCTGCAGACTTCAGATTTATTGAAGTGTAGTGAGGTGAGAATTCTTTTATGTAGCAGCTGCTTGCCGTCCTCATGACTGTAACATCGTGACCTTTGGCATGAAGCGCTTCAACCAAGATGTTCATGTTAACCCAGTGACTGCCATCCACAGGAAAGACAAGAACCTTCCCACTTTGAGCAACTGGGACAGATGCCAGCAGAAGGGTTAATGTGATTGGCCATATCACCTGAAAACCCTGTCCATTCTTAGTACCTTTTGCAAAGAAAAGAAAACATGCAATTCCAAAGTAAGAAAATATGGTCACTTTAAATAGATTTTGCTTTTTTGGAGATGTGAATTAGGCATTATTGTACATAGATTAAGCTGTTAGTGTTTATCGCAAATATTAGTTTTTACTATGAATTATGTTGTACTAGATATCTGAAATTCTGTCCATAGATTCTAGTATTATTGCTTCAAAACAGTCAAAATTGATTGAAACTTGCACTGAGAAAATATTTCGAGGCAAACATCAAATATGAAATGTCTATTTATTTGCTTATGGAAACATTCAAATATTGCACATCAGTCTTAATCAGAATACACTACATCCACAATCCTTCAGTAATCACAAAGCAACAGCTGGTACCCAGTCAGGCTGGGCAATTTGAAAATTCATGTCTACTCCTGTCAAAAGTACAACGTGTACACACATGTAAGAGTAAACCCTTTCAAGTTATTTCTGTTGTTGAAAACACAACCACATTTGCCAGTCTTCCTAAAGATTTATTCAATATTACTCTGTGATTTGTATGCCTAGCATAAATCTTTATTTTTATCTGCCTTTACATTTGTTTACTTAATTTCAAATCCATTTTACATTCCGAATATTAAATGTATACTGCAGATGTTTTGTCTGCTCCTGTCTGAAATCATCATATAATTTTTCCTGATATAGTTCATTATTTCCCTGGGCAGTTCATGAACTAACAATGGAAGCACCATAGATGGTAGCAATAGGTTTTTAGTATATAGCCCAACAAACTGAAAACATTTATTAATGTAATTTACTGAAATCAAGTGATGAAAAAGAAAATTCACTGAAGTTTGATTTTTGTTTTTCTCATGCATATTCTGCAGCAGAAATATCTGATAATTGCATATATGGTCAGGATTATGAGTGACACAGCAGAAATCAGCACCAGAATAACATCAACAGAGTGATAAGAGTACCAGGGCATTTTGTAGGACTCTGTGCGCAAGTGAGCGGCACCTTTGTGTCTCATAACAAACTCAATCCAGAAGATGGCGTTGTCCAGAGGCTTCACTGGAACGTCCTTGTGAAGCCTTGAGAGTCTCTTCATGTTCTCCCGATAAGTGGGATCATAAAGAACCTCTTTGACCGTTTTAAGGAAGGACTCCTTGTCCACTGTGGCAAAGTCTATATTCTTGGCTGCACCTCGCACTTTCATTTTAGAAAGATTGTCAGGCTGGTCAAAAATCAGTCCAAATCCAATGATTGGCACCCCGTGGTAGATGGCTTCTTGAACTCCATTGGTTCCTCCATGTGCCACAAAGGCTCTGGTCTTAGGATGACCAAGAAGATCATTCTGAGGCATCCAGTCCATCATTAAGGTGTTGTTTCCTAGTGCAGATGGTCTCTTTCCTTTGTACCTCCAGACGATCTTCTGTGGAAGTTCTGCAAAGGCTTCAGCAATTGCCTCGGCCACATCATCAGGAAGCTGACCAATGAGAGTCCCCAGAGACATGACAATGACACCATGATCACCAGAGCTCTGAACAAAATCCTCCAGATCTTGTGGGAGAGGCTTTGATGGCTTGCATTGGAAACCTGCCATGTAGACGATGTTTGGCATTGTGGGACGTGGATATTCGAAAACAAAATCAGCTCTATGGAGCCACAGATCAGCACTTTGAACTAAGTTTAATAAATTTACTCCTGGGCCAATGAAGCGTTCACAGAGGGCATTATAGGTTGGGGCAATCAAAAAGGCAACTTGTGTTTCAGCTATAATGTACATCACAACATTCTTCACCCTCTCCAAGAAACTCATGCGGTCTGGTAACTCCAGCATTGCAACAGGAACATAAGAAAGTGGAGATGGAGCTATAACAAAATGACCTTCACCAAAAATAGCCCAACGGACATTGTAAACAATGGGCAGTTTAAGATAGTTACCTAATATGACCCCTCCGTACATGGCAGGATCGGTAAGAAACAAATCGTACTTTGTTTTTTTTAAAGACTGCATAAGCTGCTGATCTTGAATCATGTTGGTTATCATCTCACGTTCCGTTTCCATAATCTTTAATGAACTTTGCCACAACTCTATCTCTAACTTTAGACGACCCCATGTGGAACCTTCCCTCAAAATAGTTATAAGTCTCGATGCAAACGTCTCAAGGATGTCCTCACTAAATCCTCCTGAAGACTTTAGAGTGATTGATGTGTAGTGAGGTGAGAACTCTTTGATGTACCAGCTGTCTGCCATCCGAATGACTGTAATATTGTGACCTTTGGCATGAAGTGCTTCAACCAAGATGTTCATGTTGACCCAGTGACTGCCATCCACAGGAAAGACAAGAACATTCCCGCTCTGAACAACTGGAACAGTTACTAGTAGAAGGGTTAATGTGATTGGCCAACACATGTGAAAAACCTTTCTGTTCATAGTTCCTGTTACAAAGTAAAAGAACAAGCACATTTTAAAGTTAGTTGCATGTTTGAATCATCCAGTTTGACTTCATATAAAAACATAACTCTTTTACAAGGCAACAATTAATATATATTTTTCATGATATGAACTGCATATTTTTAAGCAAACACGAATTTCCACCCAAAACATGCATTAACCAACGCTGCATCATTAGAAAATTGAGCACAAATGGGCAAGTGAGATTTTACGAATTCAAACTAATTATCCACGAATTAGCAAAACACGAAATACTTATTAACTGCCATGACACTGTTGAAAAAACATCAAGCAGAACCAACACTTTAGGAAATTAAGCACATTTTTTGTTGCAATAGTGTCTGTTTTGACTTTTTAAATAGTTTAAAACAGTTCACCCAGAAAAATATTGCTTCATTTGATTTACACCTTCTGTTGTTACGGTCTAATTCCCAAATGAATTAAATTCATTATTTTCTGCATCTCCTCTTTGCAAAACCTCTCAAGCTCAATCTGGTTGGATGAGGAGCACCAGTGCACAGCAATTTTCAGATTTCTCCAGAGTTGTTTAATCAGGTTCAAGTCTGGGCTCTGGCTGGGCCACACAAGGACATTCCCAGAGTTGTCTCATAGATACTGTTTTGTTATCTTGGTTGTATGCTTAGGAATGTAGGGATGGTATTGGCCAGGGGAGGAGCGGTGCCTGGGTTTACTCCAAACAGAGTTCAATATTTGTTTCATCAAACCAGAGAACTTTGTTTTAAATGCTTTGAGAGTCCTTCATGTCGCTTTTGTTAAACTTCAGATGGGCTCTCATGTGCATTTTACTGTGGAGTGTCCTCCATCTGGCTACTCTACCATTCAGGCCTGATGGTTGGAGCACCGCAGATGTGGTTGTTCTCCTGGAAAGTTCTCCACTCTCCACAGAAAAAAAACACATTGGTGCTCTTTCTATGACAATTGGGTTCTTTGTCCCATCCCTGACTCAGGCTTTCCCCCCTGATAGCTCAGTTTGGCTCAATCAGGTTGAATGGGGAGCACCAGTGCACAGCAATTTTCAGATTTCTCCAGAGTTGTTCAATTGAGTTCAAGTCTGGGCTCTTGCTGGGCCACACAAGGACATTCCCAGAGTTGTCTCATAGCTACTGTTTTGTTATCTTGGTTGTATGCTTAGGGATGATGTCCTGCTGAAAGATGAATCGTCGTTCTTGTCTTAGGTCCAGAGTGCTCTGGAGCTAGTTTTAATTAAGGTTGTGTCTGTACATTGCTGCATTCATTTTTCCCTTGATCTGGACTAATCTCCTATTTTCTGATGTTGAAAAACATCCACATATACTGATGCTGCCCCTATCATGCTTCACTGTAGGGATGGTATTGGCCAGGGGAGGAGCGGTGCCTGGGTTTACTCCAGACAGAGTTCAATCTTTGTTTCATCAGACCAGAGAACTTTGTTTTAAATGCTTCAAGAGTCCTTTAGGTGGCTTTTGGCAAACTTGAGATTGGCTCTTATGTGCATTTTACAAAGGAGTGGCCTCCATCTGGCTACTCTGCCATTCAGGCCTGATTTTTGGAGCACTGCAGAGATGGTTGTTCTCCTGGAAGGTTCTCCGCTCGCTATAGAAAAAAATTGGTGCTCTTTCAAAGTGACCATTGGGTTTATTGTCTCCTTCCTGACTAAGGCTCTTCCCCCCTGATAGCTTAGTTTGGCCAGACAGCCCCCTCTAGAAAGGTGGCTGGTGGTTCCAAACATCTTTCATTTAAATATTATGGAGGCCACGGTGCTCATTTAGACCTTTAATGCCATAGGAAATTTTCTGTACACTTCTCCAGATCTATGCCTCGAAACAATTCTGTCTCCAAGGTCTACAGACTTCAAGGCTTGGTTTGTGTTTTCATGTGCACTGTTAACTGTAAGACCTTAAAAAGACGGACATATGGCTTTCCAAATCCTGTCCAATCAACTGTATTTACCATAGATTAACTCTAATCAAGTTGTAGAAACATTTCAAGGATGATCAGTGGAAACAGAAAGAACCTGAGGTCAATTTTGAATGTCATGGCATGCACAGTGAATACTTTCTAGATGCACCGTAGATCAAGCCCAGTTACAACTAATAATGCTTTGACAGAGTGGGTTGTAAATTTCAATTTATTCTTGTTCTATAGTAGCATTTCGTAATGCTTACTATATTTAATGACACTGATTTGATAAAAACTCTTATGACAGGTGCATTTAGTGCTAACAGTTGTAGAATTATGGCTAGGCTACTTTGTTTTTTATTTTCATTTTTTTCAAAACACAATGTGACAAGGACAACAGGCTTCTGGTCATGATGTAATGAATAAAATACTATTAATGAATCAATTGTATCGTAGTTAGTATCTAAACACTACACTACTTATATTTATTTGAACTTTCAATTCATCAAAATTTCATGATGAGTAACAGTTTTCACAAAAATAATTAATCAGCACAACTGTTTTAAACATTGATAAAAGCAGGAGACCCATCACAAATATTTATTTAGCAGAAAATCATCATATTAGAATGATTTCAGAATAATCATGTGACACTCAAGACTGGAGAAATGGCTGCCAAACATATATTTTCCAAGAACAATTTTCATTTTAAAATTAAAATGAGTTATTTGATTAAATAAATGAGAAAGGATACACAACTTATTTTGGAGTGCAAAATATGTCATCCACTTTACAGTTAATAATTAAATACAACTGGTTCTTATGTAAGAAATAAATCATGACAGGTTCTTTAATTGCCATGTACATTCAAGGTATAATTGGTCACAAATATATGTTATTTTGATCAAGAAACCAACTTTATTGTTTATTTCCTTAAAACTGTTCTATATAAAGTCCAGAATAATCAGTATAGCTATAAAAAGTGTATCTTACACACATTTTGTGTAAATTTAATTTAAACTCATTCTCTTTTGTTTTTCAATTTTCTCATGCATATTCTGCAGCAGAAATGTCTGATAATTGCATATATGGTCAGGATTATGAGTGACACAGCAGAAATCAGCACCAGAATAACATCAACAGAGTGATAAGAGTACCAGGGCATTTTGTACGACTCTGTGCGCAAGTGAGCGGCACCTTTGTGTCTCATAACAAACTCAATCCAGAAGATGGCGTTGTCAAGAGGCTTCACTGGAACGTCTTTGTGAAGCCTTGAGAGTCTCTGCATGTTCTCCCGATAAGAGGGATCATAAAGAACCTCTTTGACCGTTTTAAGGAAGGACTCCTTATCCACTGTGGCAAAGTCTACATTGTTGGCTGCACCTCGCACTCTCATTTTAAAAAGATTGTCAGGTTGGTCAAAAATCAGGCCAAATCCAATGATTGGAACCCCGTGGTAGATGGCTTCTTGAACTCCATTGGTTCCTCCATGTGCCACAAAGGCTCTGGTCTTAGGATGACCCAGAAGATCATTCTGAGGCATCCAGTCCATCATTAAGGTGTTGTTTCCTAGTGCAGATGGTCTCTTTCCTTTGTACCTCCAGATGATCTTCTGTGGAAGTTCTGCAAAGGCTTCAGCAATCGCCTCGGCCACATCATCAGGAAGCTGACCAATGAGAGTCCCCAGAGACATGACAATGACACCATGATCACCAGAGCTCTGAACAAAATCCTCCAGATCTTGTGGGAGAGGCTTTGATGGTTTGCATTGGAAACCTGCCATGTAGACGATGTTTGGCATAGTGGGACGTGGATATTCAAAAACAAAATCAGCTCTATGGAGCCACAGATCAGCACCCTGAACTAAGTTGCCAAAATTTACTCCTGGGCCAATTAAGCGTTCACAGAGGGCATTATAAGTTGGGGCAATCAACAAAGCAATTTGTGTTTCTGTTATAAGGTACATAACAACATTCTTCACTCTCTCCAAGAAACTCATGCGGTCTGGTATCTCCATCATTGGAACAGGTACATAAGAAAGTGGAGATGGAGCTATTGCAAAATGACCTTCACCAAATATTGTCCAACGGACATTGTAGACAATGGGCAGTTTAAGATAGTGACCCAACATGACCCCTCCGTACATGGCAGGATCAGTAAGAATCAAATCAAACTTTGCTTTTTTTAAAGACTGCATAAGCTGCTGATCTTCAATCATGTTGGTTATCATCTCACGTTCTATTTCAACCATCTTCAAACTAGTTTGCCACATCTCTATCTCTAACTTTACACGACCCCATGTTGAACCTTCCCTCAAAATGTTCATAAGTCTGGATACAAATGGTCCGAAGAAGTCTTCACTGAGTCCTCCTGCAGACTTGAGATTTATTGATGTGTAGTGAGGTGAGAACTCTTTGATGTACCAGCTGTCTGCCATCCGAATGACTGTAATATTGTGACCTTTGGCATGAAGAGCTTCAACCAAGACGTTCATGTTAACCCAGTGACTGCCATCCACAGGAAAGACAAGAACATTCCCGCTCTGAACAACTGGAACAGTTACTAGTAGAAGGGTTAATGTGACTGGCCAACGCATGTGAAAAACCTTTCCATTCATATTTCCTGTTTCAAAGCAAGAGAACAAGCACATTTTAAAATGAGTTGCATGTGTGGAACATCAAATTTAATCTCACGTTAAAATATACTGTCAATTTTTAGTTAAAGATGCCAACTTTATATAAATTTTCACAAATTGGAATTGCATAAAATTGTTGGATTTTTTTAAACTCCCGAGTACATATACATTATTCAACACTGGATCATAATAACATTGTACAATAACCCACAAATGAGGTTGTATGAGTTTATACATAAAATACCAATGAACTGCCATAAGACTGTGTGGGACACATCTAGTAGCACCAACACATGGCAATTAAATTAATTTTTTTTGTAATCGTATCTATTATTAAGACTTTTTGACCCATAACTACACTACAGTACCACAACTAATAATGCTTATCCATCATTTTCACACACAGGTTTGTAAATTTATCATTATTACAATCAATTCTTGTTTTATTTTTATTAAACATATTATTACGCGGCTGTCTGGAATACTTGATTCTGATTGGTTAGTGACAACATTCCAAGGTACGTTATTCCCAGATAACAACTATAAGATTAATAACACTGGCTCAACCAGTTACTTCGAATCATCTTGACCATCATTGAATGCGCTCACGACCATATTTTCATGCTTGTCTGTCATGCCTGTTTTTGACTGTTGGTGCCATCTCATGACTGAATAATATATAGGTTAGTGTATGCTCCATTAAGCTGTTTTCGTTTCTGTCAGCTTTGCATTTAATTAAGAATCAATAAACTATTATTCTAGGCAGTTGTTTTCTGGCTCTGGTTCTGTATTCAGGCTGCCGATAAGCTTGTCGGATGTTATTCGATGATAACACCCACCTATGTGTACTTTATCACTTACATAACTCTTGGTATTTTAATGTGACATTGATTTAATAAAACTGACTTGCAACAAGTGCTATCCAGTGTTGAATCATAGTTACTTGGCTTTTTTAAAACAAAATTTCTGCTCATCCAATTTATAAACTATTAAAAACTTAATACGAGGCTCACAAATTTGTAAATCAACTTGTGTTAATGCTTGTGTTTACAGCTACTGTATAACGTACATCACAATATTCTTCACTCTCCGTGAAACTCATTTGGTCTGGTAACTCTAGCATTGAAACAGGAACATAAAATGGAGAAGGAGCTATTGCAAAATGAGTTCACAGTAAACTGTCCAGCGGATATTGTAGAGAATGGGCAGTTTGAGATCGTGACCCAATAGAACACATCCAAACTTGACTGGATCTGCAAGAAACAAATCAAAACTGGCCTCCTTTAAGGACTGCATCAGCAGGTGATCCTCAATCATGTTGACTGTCATTTCACTTGCATCTCTTAAGCATTTTCCCACATATCCAACTTCAGATTTAGGCAACCCCAGGTGGAACCTTCCCTCAAAATGTTTACAATTCTGGATGCAAAGAATCCTGGAAAGAATTCTACTAAAACCTCCTGCAGACTTATTGATTCGTAGTGAAGTGACAACTCTACAGTTTGATCTACAGTACCAACGGCCTACAGTACCATCCGAATGGCTGTAATATTGTGACCTTTGGCATTTAGTGTTTCAACCAAGATGTTCATGTTGACCCAGTGACTACCATCCACAGGAAAGACAAGAAACTCATCACTTTGAACAACTGGGACAGATGCCAGCAGAAGGGTTAATGTGATTAGGCCACATGACTAAAAAATATGCCTATTCATAGGCACCTGTTGTAAAACAACAAAGAATGATCTACTGACAGAGTTTGCAGAACAGGGTACGTCAAGTTGTAATGTTAGTGTTTGAATTCATTCACGTAATCCAACATAACATCTGAAAATGTGACATTCCTGAACCGATTGTACAGTGTAATGATAAGAAGCATTGCACCGAATAGAGACACTATAATATATGCTCTGATTTTTTTTTTTTTTTGCCTCATTTTGTCATCAGTGCCAGTTGTCAAAAGTCAGAGATAGTCTGCAGTTTTTAGGTAGTCAAGAATTTCACAATTATCTGAAAAAATCATGTAGGAACTGACAGACTCTGAATTTTTAGCTTAAGACTTCAGACTTTTATCCAGTCTGAGCATATCAATCATGATATTTTGACCTGTATTTCTAATACACTGTTTTCTTTTGTCTTGCAACAAGTCTCACATTTCTGATTGAGTTTGTTGTGTTCGTAGCAACTTGAAACAATTAGTAACACCTTGTTGTAACAACTTAAAAACAAGTGTTTTATAATGGGTTCAGATATTAAAAGTCAGTGCAATCTAGTCTTAAGCTGACTCTCCTATATAATTAATGAAAAAAGCAATGATAATCAAAATTAGTAACCAAGAGCAGGTACTCGCCTGGTTTGTGTTAGTTAGATAGCTGTCAAACCTAAAAGAGAGAAAGACATAGAGAGAGAGGACAACAAAACATACTGTAAAAGCATAAAAACAGCTTTAGTAAGACAATAGTCACATAAAAATCGAATTGTTTCTAATTGGCATTATTCCTGTTGAAGCTGTTCATACTAAAATATATATATTTTCTTACCCATAAATATGCAGCATGCAAAATCAGCTTTGAGTGTAGCATAAGTCATGAACTTCTGTATAAGCAGATACTCTCCTTTGGCCTGGTTGTGCATGCTGATATGCTCATTTAATAGTCTTTAACAGGGCAAAGTGTGTTTACCTGCAAAGCCCTAGTTAATGAGCTACCATATAGGATTGTATGTGTAATTTAGTCAGGGTGTTTACATTAATAGCTCAGTGGAAGGAAGACAGTTAAATGGCGAGTACTTCAGATCTACAATATATTAAAATCAAATCATATGTATGTTATATGAAAGAAAAGAATGACTTTTTGGAGATCCCAAATTGCATTTTTTTCAGTTCATATGAAACCATGCAAGATATACCGTTGAAGTCAGAATTATTAGCCCCCCTGAATTATTAGCCGCCCTGTTTATTTTTTCCCCCAATTTCTGTTTAACGGAGAGCAGATTTTTTCAACACATTTCTAAACATAATAGTTTTAATAACTCATTTTTAATAACTGATTTATTTTATCTTTGCCATGATGACAGTAAATAATATTTGACTAGATATTTTTCAAGACACTTCTATAAGGCTTAAAGTGACATTTAAAGGCTTAACTAGGTTAATTAGGTTAACTAGGCAGGTTAGGGTAATTAGACAAGTTATTGTATAACGATGGTTATACAAAAATAGCTTAAAGGGGCTAATAATTTTGACTTTAAAATGGGTTTTAAAAAATTAAAAACTGCTTTAATCCTACAGAAAGGAAACAAATAAGACTTTCTCCAGAAGAAAAAATATTATCAGACATACTGTGAATATTTCCTTGCTCTGTTAAACATCATATGGGAAATATTTAAAAAAAGAAAAAATTCAAAGGGGGGCTAATAATTCTGACTTCAACTGTACACTGTATAAAGAGGAAGGGGGGAGGTCACAACTTATTTACCATGGTATAATGTTGTTCCCATGGCCAAACCTACGGTGGCCGAGAGAGCTTAACGCACTGCAATTTAGAAAGCACACGCAATAACAAAAAACACCAGCAAACTAAGAAACGATCTTTATCAATTTGACAGCAAACGTGTTGCAAATTCTCACAACACAAACAACTGAAGAAACGTGCAGCAATTGGTCACAACACAAACATTAATAAAACACACTGCATTTCTCACACAACACAAACATTAATAAACACGCTGCATTTCACACAACTCAAACATTAATAAAACACTGCATTTCTCACACAACACAAACATTAATAAACACGCTGCATTTCACACAACTCAAACATTAATAAAACACACTGCATTTCTCACACAACACAAACATTAATAAAACACGCTGCATTTCACACAACTCAAACATTAATAAAACACACTGCATTTCTCACACAACACAAACATTAATAAAACAAGCTATATTTCACATAACACAACAGAAATGTTTTAAGGAGACCCTAAAACTCGAAGGATCCTAGTTATGGAGGTTATGGTTATTTAGGCTAATAAATACTAAAGACACGGGTATCGGGTAAACAAACAAACAAAAAAACTCACTTTTCGAAGATCTACAACTTTAACGGCATCCGTCATGTTGTTGGGTCCCCTTGAAACATTTCCATTGTGTTCCGTTCTTTTTGTGTTGTGTGAAATGTATCGCTTTTTATTAATGTTTGTGTTGTGTGTAAAATGCTGCGCGTTTTATTAATGTTTGTGTTGTGAGGATTTGCAGCAGGTGTGCTGTCAAACGGATGAAGATCTTTTCGTAATTTGCTGGTGTTTTATGTAATTGCATGTGTTTTCTTAAATTGCAGCACATTAAGCTCTCTCGGCCACCGTACAAACCAGTTGAGAACCAATGATACAGATTATAATTTAGCTTGAGCCATTTTAGTTTTCATGCAATATTATACCAGAATACAAAAGCACAGCTGTCCCCCCTTTTGTTTGTTTGATTGTATTTTTTTCTGCCAATATGTCCAAATTGCCTATTTCAAATGCATTGGAATGGCGAAAAAGGAAGGGAAAACCTAAGTGATGATAATATCAGAGCTTATGTCATATTTGAAACAGAAGAGATTTTAAAAACAACAACTAAATAACGCACAAACCAAAAAAATCTGCAATATATTTTCCGAATAAAGTATTTGGTCTTCATAAATACACGGTACATGCCTGACCAGAAGTCTTTAACCTGAATGAAGATTTTAAGAAAGCCAAATCATTGGGCGAAGTAAGAATTGTCAGAAATCAATAAATCAATAAGCAGTTGGACACAGATTATTTTTTCTATCCAATCAGAGGATATCAAACATGTTGGATATTTGAATAGATTTTCGAACATGTATTGCTTTCATGCGTTTCTTATCACAGTGAGACACAGGTTAATTTGAACTTGCTACGTGCTTAACTGGAAATTATCACAACAATTGTTGCTCTTTTTTAATGATTTGATTGCTTCTATTGTTCTCATTTGTAAAAAAAAAAAACAATCAGTTTATTATATTTGATGATGAAATGCAAATGCAGTACTCACCTTGCTTGTGTTAACTACAGTAGATGGCATTCAAACCTGCAAAAAAAAAGAATATTTCAAAAACGAGCAAGGGAAATGTCAGTGAAAACTGATGCAAAAACAGCAAGCAGCATATACGGTATTAATAATATTGTTTCTTGTGATCCCTATGATTATCGTTAAAAAATATTCTTACCCATTAAAATGTACAGGTGGGATGCAAGTCATTACCAGGTTAACCTTTAGTGTAGCATAATTCACAAAACTACAAGTATTTATTCTCCTCTGGCCTCATTATGCATGCTGATATGTTCATTTAACAGTCTTTAACAGGGCAAAGTGCATTAACCTGCAAAACCTTAGTTAATAAACTACCATATAAGGTTATATGTATAATTTTATTTCGGCTTTGACTAATTATGTGTACCTAAACCACCAAAATGGCAAATCAGCTTTATATTATATTACATTACATTACAATTAGATGATTTAGTACATTCTATGGGAAAGACCAGGAAGTCTAGGCTTAAGCACACTTTGAGAAAACAGATTATGAAAACCAATCTTTCAGGAAATTAACTACTGTATGCTAACTGCATGTTTTGTGTTGTTGCAGCTGTAATGAATAATAAGCATGATGTGCCACAACTTGGAACTGATACGGTTACACAAACATGGTTCCAAATTAAGTCTTTGGTTTAATATTCTTTGATTTACACTGGAAAATCATTTTATGTAAGCCCTTCAAATGAGAATCAAACATAGTACACATCACATACTTCAATATCCCATAAATTCCCATTGCTATTAATTATTAATAGGGGTAGTCCTTAGTCAGCACTACTTTAAAGGTTTTTTTCTTTTTTTTTTTTGCTCGAGCCACTTTATTTCATGCCCCCATCATGGAGAATGGCACTAAGTACACATCACATACAGTACTTCAATTTCAAACATGCTTTAATGAATATGGGTAGTCTTAAGTTGCTGCAGCTCTGAGTGGTTATTATTTTACGCTATTTTCATTTTATTTCATGCACCGTTATGTACAGCAACAGTAAAATACCTTATGCTTTGACTGTACCATGTTATGGTGTTAAGATCCTGTTCACATATGATTGTTTCCTGTTTCAACTTAATGGTGATAAATTAATATAGTAGCACAGTTTTAGGTCACACACAAAAACACTAACAAGCAAGACTGCAAATTGGAAAGGTGAGGTAACATAATAAAAGGAGTAGACAACAAAAAATATAATAAGAGCACACAAGTTTATGGTGATAGATCTGACATTATTTACATTGGAAATACAGTTTTATTTACAGAACCGAAAACCTTTGCACTGCACAAACACATATTCAACATGTACAGATCACCAAATTAAATGAACAGATTATTGATTGAAAGATTTATCCATTAATATACAGGCAATCCCTGACCTGAGGTTGCTTGAATACAATTTTTCATTTTTAAGTCATTCATGTTTGAGTTTTGTTTTTCTCATGCATATTCTGCAGCAGAAATATCTGATAACTGCATATATGGTCAGGATTATGAGTGTCACAGCAGAAATCAGCATCAGAATAACATCAACAGAGTGATAAGAGTACCAGGGCATTTTGTAGGACTCTGTGCGCAAGTGAGCGGCACCTTTGTGTCTCATAACAAACTCAATCCAGAAGATGGCGTTGTCAAGAGGCTTCACTGGAACGTCTTTGTGAAGCCTTGAGAGTTTCTGCATGTTCTCCCGATAAGAGGGATCATAGAGTACCTCTTTGACCGTTTTAAGGAAGGACTCCTTATCCATTGTGGCAAAGTCTATATTCTTGGCCGCACCTCGGACTTTCATTTTAGAAAGATTGTCAGGTTGGTCAAAAATCAGGCCAAATCCAATGATTGGCACCCCATGGTAGATGGCTTCTTGAATTCCATTGGTTCCTCCATGTGCTACAAAGGCTCTGGTCTTGGGATGACCCAGAAGATCATTCTGAGGCATCCAGTCCATTATTAAAGTGTTGTTTCCTAGTGCAGATGGTCTCTTTCCTTTGTACCTCCAGATGATCTTCTGTGGAAGTTCTGCAAAGGCTTCAGCAATCGCTTCGGCCACATCATCAGGAAACTGACCAATGAGAGTCCCCGGAGACATGATGATGACACCATGATCACCAGAGCTCTGAACAAAATCCTCCAGATCTTGTGGGAGAGGCTTTGATGGCTTGCATTGAAAACCTGCGATGTACACAATGTTTGGCATAGTGGGACGTGGATATTCAAACACAAAATCAACTCTATGGAGCCACAGATCAGCTCCCTGAACTAAGGAAAGAAAGGATGTTCCTGGGCCAATGAACCGTTCAGCGAGTGCATCATTAATTGGAGAAATCACCAAAGCAGCCCCTATTTCAATAAAGGTGTACATTACTACATTCCATACCCTTTCCAAAAAACTCATACGATCTGATAATTTCAGAGTTGGAAGAGGTACATAAGAAAGTGGAGAAGGAGCTACTGCAAAATGGGCTTCATTATATCCTGCCCAACGGACATTGTAGACCATGGGGAGTTTGAGATAGTGACCTAATATGACCCCTCCAAACATGTTTGGGTCTGTAAGAATCAGATCATACTTAGCATCTTTTAAAGACTGCATAAGCTGCTGATCTTCGATCATGTTGACAATCATTTCACTTTCTGCTTCCAAAATCTTCAAAAAACTTTGCCACATATCTGCCTGCAGCTTCAGATGACCCCACGTGGAACCTTCCCTCAAAATGTGCATTAGTCTGGTTGCAAATATTTCAAGGACTTCTTTATTATATCCTCCTGCAGACTTCAGATTTATTGAAGTGTAGTGAGGTGAGAATTCTTTTATGTAGCAGCTGCTTGCCGTCCTCATGATTGTAACATCGTGACCTTTGGCATGAAGCGCTTCAACCAAGATGTTCATGTTGATCCAGTGACTGCCATCCACAGGAAAGACAAGAACCTTACCACTTTGCGCAACTGGGACTGATGCCAGGAGAAGGGTTAATGTGATTGGCCATATCACCTGAAAACCCTGTCCATTCATAGTACCTATCGCAAAGAAAAGAAAACATACAAATTCAATTGAAGAAAATATGGTGACTTTAAATAGATTTTGTTTTTTGGAGATGTGAATTAGGCATTATTGTACATAGATTAAGCTGTTAGGGTTTAATCCAAACATTAGTTTTTTTTTACTATTGAATATGTTGTACTAGATATCTGAAATTCTGTCAATACATTCATGTATTGTTGCTTCAAATCACAGTCAAAATTTATTAAAACTTGCACTGAGAAAATATATAGAGGCAAACGTCAGATATATAGAGGATCTTTATTTATTTATGGAAACATTTGAATATTGCACATTAATATATACCACAAAACACTTCATCCACAATAATTCAATAATCACAAGGCAAGCTACAGTCAAAGAAAATTATTCTGACCCATTACTGTGTATAATGGGAAACCTATCAGGTAAACACTTATTACAGTCAATAAATTGGCATTGGTGGACTTAAAATAAAAAATTGGCTTGCAACACATAGAGCTGGTACCCAGTCAGGCTGGGCAATTTGAAAATTCATGTCTACTCTTGTCAAAAGTGTGTTATGTTGTTGTTGTGACTAATACACACATGTAAGAGTAAACCCTTTCAAGTTCTTTCTGCAATTGAAAACACAACACCACATTTGTCAGTTCTTCTAAATATTTATTAAGTATTACATTACATACATTGGATTTATGGCAGAATTAAAGTAATTTACTAAAATCAAGTGATAAAAAAGCTAACTTATTGAAGTTTGCTTTTTGTTTTTCTCATGCATATTCTGCAGCAGAAATATCTGATAACTGCATATATGGTCAGGATTATGAGTGACACAGCAGAAATCAGCACCAGAATAACATCAACAGAGTGATAAGAGTACCAGGGCATTTTGTAGGACTCTGTGCGCAAGTGAGTGGCACCTTTGTGTCTCATAACAAACTCAATCCAGAAGATGGCGTTGTCAAGAGGCTTCACTGGAACGTCCTTGTGAAGCCTTGAGAGTTTCTGCATGTTCTCCCGATAAGAGGGATCATAAAGAACCTCTTTGACAGTTTTAAGGAAGGACTCCTTATCCATTGTGGCAAAGTCTACATTGTTGGCTGCACCTCGCACTCTCATTTTTTCAAGATTGTCAGGCTGGTCAAAAATCAGGCCAAATCCAATGATTGGCACCCCGTGGTAGATGGCTTCTTGAATTCCATTGGTTCCTCCATGTGCAACAAAGGCTCTGGTCTTGGGATGACCCAGAAGATCATTCTGAGGCATCCAGTCCATCATTAAGGTGTTGTTTCCTAGTGCAGATGGTCTATTTCCTTTGTACCTCCAGATGATCTTCTGTGGAAGTTCTGCAAAGGCTTCAGCAATCGCCTCGGCCACATCATCAGGAAGCTGACCAACGAGAGTCCCCAGAGACATGATGATGACACCATGATCACCAGAGCTCTGAACAAAGTCCTCCAGATCTTGTGGGAGAGGCTTTGATGGCTTGCATTGAAAACCTGCCATGTAGACAATGTTTGGCATAGTGGGACGTGGATATTCAAAAATAAAATCAACTCTGTGGAGCCACAAATCGGCACCCTGAACTAAGGAAAGGAATGAGACTCCTGGACCAATGAACTGTTCACAAAGTGCGTTATAATATGGAGCAAAAAGCAAAGCAGTTTGTGCTTCTGCTACGGTGAACATCACAACATTCTTTACTCTCTGGAAAAAGCTCATGCGGTCTGATAACTCCACCATCATAAAAGGAACATAAGAAAGTGGAGATGGAGCTATTACAAAATGAGCTTCATTATACAATGTCCAACGGACATTATAGACAATGGGAAGCTTCAGAAAGTGGCCCAAAATTACACCCCCAAACAAGAGTGGATCTGTAAGGAGCAAATCATACTTGGCATCCCTAAAAGTCTGCATAAGCTGCTGGTCTTCCAACATACTCTTTATCATCTCACTTTCTGTTTTGATCATCTCATTACTTTGCCACATCTCTATCTCCAGTTTTAAACGACCCCAGCGGGAACCTTCTCTCACAATTTTCATTAGTCTGAATGCAAATGTCTCAAAAAATTCTTCATCGAATCCTCCTGCAGACTTGAGATTTATTGATGTGTAGTGAGGTGAGAACTCTTTGATGTACCAGCTGTCGGACATCCGAATGACTGTAATATTGTGACCTTTGGCATGAAGAGCTTCAACCAAGATGTTCATGTTGACCCAGTGACTGCCATCCACAGGAAAGACAAGAACCTTCTCGCTTTGAGCTATTGGAACAGCCACTAGCAGAAGTCCAATCAAGATTTGTCCACAGGGCTGAAAAATCTGTCCGATCATGGCGCCTGCAAGGGAACAAGAGTGATCCATTGACAGACCTCAAAAACCATTTGAAACATCTACACTGTTAACCACAGCTTTAAACACTTTCAAGAACATTACGCCACTGAATGCAATGAATTCACAAAGTGCTCTGAAAAGCAGGACAGCAGCAGTAACTTGAGAATGCATGAGTGATCATCTCACTGAAAACAATCAATGAATAAAATATAACGTTTATTCAACATAGATATAAATACAACTCAAATGTACTGCTTGTTTTCTGTGTAAACAGCTTAAAGACAGACTTAATATTTGAGAAATGAATTCTAGTCAAATGTAAGGGCTATGTATATGGTGTTCAAACCAAGAAACGTGTTCTTACCTATGAAAAGGTGGACTGCAAAATCATTAATTGGTCAGCTTTGTTGAATGTAACTTAAGTCAAAGAAGTACAAGCACAGCTTACTCTCCTTCAGCCTCAGTGTGCATGACAAGAAACCTGAATTTCTACATCATGTGAGTAAAGGTTCATTCAGTCTTTAAAAGGGGGAAAGAGCATTTCCATGTAGAGGTCTAGTTAATGAGCTACCATTCAAAGTTACTGGTACAGTATCAGAACTTCCTCCCGACAGTATCTCTGGCCATGTGCTGTCAAATGTACTGTAATACATTCAGGTATGAATGTTATCAGATTATGGATTTCTAGGAAATTAACCCATGATATTCACATTGCTCTGCTCTACTTTGCCATATCATAAACACATGTAAACCTATTTTACTATTATGTGAAACAAATACCTAAGCCATTGTAAATGTCAAAATTATTTCTGCTTATGACTTCAAGTATCTAATTGTAATACATTTCCTATAATATGTTCTTAATGATGAAAGTAAAGGATTGATACCAAACATTTTGGCTCACAATATCTTCCATTAACAAAAAATCAGCGTGAGTGCTGTTTTACATGGGTAAATAATGAATTCTATCTTTTTTGAGTTTCATCATTCGAGCTGTCATATATTTCTCTCAGAATCAAACCCCTGAAACGTGTCATGCTAAACCACTGTAATGTTGTAACATAAGTCTCCTTTGGCCCTGACTGTTCACTCTCATAACAGCATGTGAGTTAAAGGTCATGTTTTCAAAAGACCAAAGTACTTACATATATGACAGATTAAATTTTATTATAACAACAGTTTTTTTATTGTGTACTCGGTGTCCGCCCAATGGAAGAACACACAGCCAAGGGAGGGAGTAAACCAAGATTACCTTCAGTATTTTAAAATGTGTCTAAAATGCACAATTGGTTGAGATCGCCATTTAAAAGTAGAACTGATATCTGGACAGCTGCTTTGGAGAGAAGCATTACTGACATCAAATTATATGTACAAATAATCTTTTTGCCATTGATAGCAGACATCTGAGCCTCCTTGTTTCTGAAAAGTGCCAGCTGCCACTGCAACCAACCATTTCCGCAACTAGGTTTTTATTAATTACATTTGTATTGTACACAAACACTCTATTCTAATCATTATTCTGTTTGATTAGAAACACAGAACAACGGATTGACTATCAAATATTTCATTGATAGTAAATAAATAAAATAAATATGAGCTTCACCTTAATTTCAGATGCTGAGTTTGATTCTGAGTCTCAGTGTTTTTTTTTTTTTATTTTGGTTAAAATTATCTCTGGAGCAATATTTCTGTTTATGTGATTAATCTGAATAAGTGTTAATGGCTGATTGATTCTTCTGCGTCAAGCACACACGTATGGTCCAGAGTAGCCTTCGCGTGGTCGCATAGCCCTCGCTGTGGCTGATGCTGACATGCACCTCTCAAAAAATGTATGTACACAAGTTGCAACAATGCGTAGCGCAAGCTCTGTGATTGATCGGCTTTGTAGCTGTGCCGAGTGTGGGCGCTGCTGAGAGCCGCAAGCCTGATGAAGCGAGTGTTTACAAGTGTCGAATCCCATGAAGGAGCTCCAGACTAGGGTTGCAACTAATGATTATTTTAATAATCGATTCATCTGTCGATTATTTATTTGATTAATCGATGAATCAAATAATAAAAAAAAAAAAAACAAGAAAAGCATTTATTTTCTTTATTCAAAAAAGCTCATCCCTGAGCTGTTATAATAATAATAATAATAAAATAAAAAACTAAGAAGTTTTGTCCTGTTTTCAATCCAAATATTAAAAAAAAAAAAAAACTTAAATCAAGAAACATACTAGACACATGAAATAGCATAAGAAATTATGTCTTGTTTTCTGAAAAAAAAAACACCTCAAAATAAGTGATTATTTGCTTAAAACAAGCTAAATTATTTGCAAATGGGGTAAGAAAAATAATCTTAATAAGATATAATCTCAAACAGAAGTTAAGCATCACCTAATTTTCTCATGCCATTTTTCTTGTCTGTTCTTGATTTAAGATTTATTTGATATTTGGGCTGGAAACGAGACAAAATTACTAAGTAAGAAAAGCTTTTTTCCAGTGCAGCTATAGATGACAACAGATGGAAAAATGAATGATATAAAAAGGGCAAGTGAATAAAAAGGTGTCTAAAAAGTAACTATACCACCGCTGCTTTACTTCTGTTGTTAACCCTTTTGCTGGTGGGTTTAAAATATTTCTGGAACCAGTTTTTTATTTTGTTTTTTTCCGTTTTAATTCAACATATTCACACACTTGCTCATCATGTCATCAGCTACCTGACATTCCAATTCACATAAACGTGTAGGTGAATTGAAAGTAAAAACGTGTTTACTTGCGGCCGCGCGTTTGGCTCATTCATAAAAGTAGAACATGCAGGATTCAGCACTTAAATTCAAGTTACTCCCAAAATACATGCAAGTAAGTGGCTTGTGAACTTAGATAGGAATAGATTCAACTTTATAGTTGCCGGTTCTTTACCTTCACTATCTGTAGCTATCTGATGTGAATAAAACACATCTGCAAATTATAGCCTATTTGAATGGATTGTTAGACTTCCATAGACTGTGTTTTACAAACTCTAAATCTATTGTTTTACTAATACTTGTGGTGGAGTTGTGGTGGAGATTTTAATGATTTTTCTAATATGACCGTACAGTAGCCTAAAAAAACCCTGTATTTTCCATGATTTTAGCGTGCTATTATTCAAATATGAAACAGTAATATGATATGAAAAGTGAGCACAGTAGTACATCAGGACATGCACAATGATCTGCTGGAGTTGGCAGAAAACAATTTAATTAGATTTTTTTTAATGAGTTTTCCAAATATGATTATATAAAAAAGTCAGTATTTTACATGATTTTGGTATGTTATTGTTTATATGTGATTTTAAGTAGGGAAAATAAACATTTGTACAATAATAATATATTTTTTTTTCATTAATTTAGCAACATTCCACACGAAAAACGGGAAAATATTTACCGAAAAACACAAAAACCAATAAAACAGTTATAATTACACAGTAGCTAAACACCTAAATAGGTTGTGAATATGAAAACGAATGTGAATAGTTATGACAGCCGGGTAATGACAATGCTATTAATTTTGTTTTAAACTCTCAAATAACACAATTACAGCAAAACAAAGAAATAATAGCATAGCCAACATGCAAAGTCATGATTATTATATATCCAAACATGAATAAAAGTGACAATTTTTGATGATTTCTTATTTGAATTCATTTACGCGAATAAAACTGAAACAAGATTATAAAACTGCAGCACATTAAACACATGCGTCTTTAATCTACCGCGCAACACCGAGTAGACGCGCACTACAATTTAAAGCAGAGTCCGCGTGACCGTCTCTCTCGGAACCGCAGATGGCGTGACCGCAGTCGTTTACTGGCAGAAAAACAGCGAGATTGGGGAAGTGTCCGACTTCTGATGAATTTTTTGCGCCCTCCTCTTACTGCAACCGTCTGCACTCGTCTACACTGCACCTCCTCAAATGAGCCTAATGTAATATTCGCGGGAAAAAGTAGTGGAAAGCAGAAAAGAAAAGCCTAAGCGAATAAAAGAGCGCGAAATTAACGATTCGGTTAATGCAATAATTCATTCAAAAACATCGACGACTTAGCAAGCTAAACCCCAAAGCACCGCAATTTAAAGAAATAATAACACCTTGCACGACCCAAGACAAGCATAAAACACTGATTTGAAAAGACCAGCACAGATAATTGAATTATAAGCCACTATTCAAAGCTGTTTTGCTCTTATTTATGCATAAAAATGCAACATGCGATACAAGATAGTTAGAAATGAAGCTCACCAGAGATGGGAAATATATCCCAATGAAAACTTCGACAACGTCCAAACAACTCCGCCCTGCCAGCGTTTTATTTTACTGAGTAAACCAAACTACAGTCTATTTAAAAGGTTTTCCTCTCATATCAAAGCACAATCACGTTAAGTTTTTTGTTCTTCCTCCAGTAATCCCCAAATATTTCCTGTTTTTACTGAAGGAGTCACAGGCGCCTCCCCCATGTTGTGTTTGAGTTTACATGACAGTTTTACAGGATATGGTTCTGGTTACATAAACGGTTACGAGAGGGACTGAAAATACCTACATTTATTATTGTCTAGAGATCTGAAGTACAGCAGAATACATGCATTTATCAGTGCTGTGAATCAGACCTAACGTGAACAACGTCTCTCCATGTGAAGAACAAACATTACAAGTTTGAACAGCTCCATTATTCAGTACAGTGTTGCTTCATGCAAGTTCATATATTCAATGAGATTATTTAAGGGAGAGTCTGACATACCTATTAATCATACATGTGCTAAGATTTATTTATTTTTTTTTGTAAATGTGGTACGCATTTAAAGCGATAGTTCACTTAAAAATGAAAATTTACTGATAACATTTTTTTCTGCGGGGTCATTCATTCATTCATTTTCTTTTCTGCTTAGTCCCTTTATTAATGCGAGGTCGCCACAGCGGAATGAACCACCAACTTATCCAGCACGTTTTTACGCAGCGGATGCCCTTCCAGCCGCAACCCATCTCTGGGAAACATCCATACAAACTCATTCACACTCATACACTACGGACAATTTAGCCTACCCAATTCACCTGTACCACATGTCTTTGGACTGTGGGGGAAACCGGAGCACCCGGAGCAAACCCACGCAAACACAGGGAGAACATGCAAACTCCACACAGAAACACCAGCTGACCCAGCCGAGGCTCAAACCAGTGACCTTGCTGTAAGGCGACAGCACTACCTACTGCGCCACTGCATCGCCTTCTGCGGGGTCATAGAAAGTCTTAAAATGTCTTAAATCCCAAAATCAAAAATTTAGGCCTACAAAAAGTCTTAAATTTACTGAAATATTGTGTTGTAGGTCTTAAATCTTTTTTTTAAACAAGTCTTAATCTTCCTCATGTATTGCTACCCAATCTGGCCATGCAATCACAAACAAACAAACTTTAAACTTTTTATTTAAAAAAAGGTCATTTTTAACTGTGTTTATCATAATTATTTTTCATACAATAACATCTGTTTAAAAGTGCTTCATGTATTTACTGCTGAGAACACCGAGCTGGACAGATTGTTGTGCATAGATTTAGTTTATTATAGTTTTTAAAACATTTGCTCATTTTTATTTTTATTTTAAAGAAAGTTTATGTTGGAAAAAAAGTAAAGCTTGCTTGTTTTTACTCAATATTCAACATATTTTTCTATGAAATGTCTAAAATATTAAAAAATATATATTATTAATTTATTATTGTATTATTAAATTATAATATTTTTTGATAGGGCAAATAAAAATCTTTCCATCTGGGCCATTTGAAACATTCCTTAGCTTTTAGCTTTTTATGAGTCTAAAATTTCATTAATAATGGTCTTAAAAATGTCTTAATAAGTCTTAAATTTAACTTGGTGAAACCTTCAGAAACCCTGCATAATTTACTCACCCTCAAGTTGCAAATCTTTATGAGTTTCGTTGTTCAGCTGAACACAAAATATATTTTGAAGAAAACTGAAAACCAGTAAGCATTGGCATCCATAGTAGGAAACACAAATACTATAAAAGTCAATGGTTACAGGTTTCCAGCTTTTTCAACATCTTCTTTTGTGTTTGTAAAGGATGACATAATTTTCTGTTTTATTTGATCTATCTCTACAATAATACATTTAAAAATAGATACAGGTTTGCACTCTTCTAAAATGTCTAGTTTTGCTCATTTTAAACACTAGTGTTGTATATTTAAGCGCTTATTTTAGTGTCATTTAGCAACTAAACTAACTATTCCACTGAGCTTTGAGCACCATACCACTTCTCTGAAGCAATGTATTCAGTTTTGCCATATGCTGTCATTATTATTTAGACTTTGACCCCTTGACGGATGAAATTGTTTAGCAGTTTTGGTAACAGATGCTCTGAAAATTGGCCACTGACTTTTCTGCCCTTTTGGAGCTCATTCAATTTGTTGGATGCTGAATGTTGCTTTGGAAATTCACTTTTCATAAGCAATACCATTTCATTTTTTTTCAGCCCCTGCTACACACCACTTAAGGGAAATGAAATACACCATAAAATAATTTTTTTAATCAGAATCAGTTCAGTTAAATTAAACTGAAATGTATGGAGAACGAAACCCGCAAAAACAATAAGTAAATATGCAAATAAATAAATAAATGAGTAAATAAAATTATAAAATCCTGCATGAATTAAATAATAAATAAATAAATATGCAAATAAACAAATAAATATATGAGTAAATAAAACTATAAATTCCTGCATAAATTAAATAATAAATAAATAAATATGCAAATAAATAAATAAATGAGTAAATAAAATGATAAAATCCTGCATGAATTAAATAATAAATAAATAAATATGCAAATAAACAAATAAATAAATGAGTAAATAAAACTATAAATTCCTGCATAAATTAAATAATAAATAAATAAATATGCAAATAAATAAATAAATGAGTAAATAAAATGATAAAATCCTGCATGAGTTAAATAATAAATAAATAAAAATGCAAATAAACAAATAAATAAATGAGTAAATAAAACTATAAATTCCTGCATAAATTAAATAATAAATAAATAAATATGCAAATGAATAAATAAATGTATATAAAAATCCACAAATTTCTGCATAAATAAATCTATAATTAATTAATAGTGTGGGCAGATAAATAATTTAAAAATTACACAAATGTTGGGGATTAAGAAAATGCGTATAAAACGTATTGCCTATTTACTGAGGGTGTCTGTCAATCATCAGAAGACAGTCTTTATACCATCATTGGTTGATCGTTAGAAAAAATTTGTATTCAATTTTTAGATTTTTTGATTGGCTTCTGATGATTGACAGACACCCTCTCATTAGCATGTTGAGCTAAGGAAAAGTAAATACTACGTCTAAGAATGAATAAACATTTAAAAGGGCCCTACTATTTGTGTAATTTTTTTCATTATTCCACGCCTGCACTATTAAATTATTCATAGATTTATTTATGCAGGAATTTGTGGATATTATATACATTTATTGATTTATTTGCATATTTATTTATTTATTATTTTATTTATGCAGGAATTTATGGATTTTGTTATTTGTTTATATTTTTGCGTATTTATTTATTTGTTGTTTTTGCAGGTTTCATCCTTCATAGAAATAGCATAGCAGTCTTTTTAAATGAATAACTTAAGGAAGTTGTGTGGATGTAAAACATAATCGTTTTGACTCCTCATGATAACTGCACTGAAATACCTTATGTCACAAAAATGGTTATTTTCAGCATTAATCAATAACTTATGATCACTTGAACTCTAATGCATAGCAATACATACATAAATAAATACATCATGATTTTTTTAAATCAGTATTTGAAGAGTTCAGATGCAAAAACCTCTAATGGCTATCTGAAATTTGAAACATTTTTCTCAGCCTCCGTTGTTTATTTTGAGATATTTCACTTTAAAGACCAGGAAAAGGACTTATTCTTTGCCATAAAAGTGATGTTACTGAACATACACACAGGAGCCTGATAAAAATACTCATTTTAGAGGAAAATTTCAGATGGCATTTAGAGGTTTTTGCATCTAAACTCTTCATTTATGTGTTGCATTCCAGTAAAACTGCATCTGAATATTCTTAAAATAGATAGATTTATTTTAAAGGAAAAAGCTTAATGCATGTATCATCTTGAATTTACACAAATTACCTTCCTGACAAATGTTTTTCCAGCTTCAAGCATAAATCTGACAAAGTTTATGGAAATATGTGTTAAAAAGGCTGTCTGAGAAGATGGGAAAAAGTTGATTTAAGATATATTTTCTGAAAAACTCTTCATATCTTATGCAGTTTTGTTTCTCATTTACATATATCTTGTTTTAAGGGTATTTGAATGTGAAAGCAAGCCAAAAACACTGATTAGGAGAGTGATTTTTTTTGTGTTATTTATGTAAGTCTCTTCGGGAGAACCCTCTGCGTGCCGTCATTAATTTTGCATTTCATGTTAATCTCTTTTCTGTACATCTACTTTCTCCTGCTGATATCCTGAAATAATGAGGTATCACTCATTTCCGATGATGTGATACTATCACCTACTAAGCTTGAAATTCAGCTGGCATCCCTAGCTATCAATTAAAGCGGCATGATCTGCAGTAACCTCTGTTGATTAAGATTCTGCTGGTGTGTAGAAGGTTCCAAGTGGCGTAAAATTGGTTGGGGGCGGCTGGTTGATGCTTCATTTGAGTATTCAACAGATCGGATGCTTCTCCATGTGCTGTTTACCAGAACACTGTGTCATCTTTTTTGTGCCATGCAGTCAAAATGTGTGGGCTGATTTCATATATTTTCTTCTTTTTTCCTTTTCTTTTTTGCAAATCAAATGCAAATCAAATGTGCACATGTCAACATAAAGGATTTTAAAAATCAAGGAAAATTGTTGACGTCAAAATAGGCTAGGCTGATTTACATAAACGTTCATGTAGATGCATTTTCACTTAGATGCTAGATGGATTTGCTTTCCTTTTTGCAAATAAAAAATGAAACTTTGACATTTTAAATCCACTAAATATTCCATAATAAGAATAATTGGGCTAATTTTGCATCAATATTAATGCAGATGCAGTTCCATATTTTTGGCAGTTTTAAAATTGCACATATTGTTCAATGTTTAAGAGTTTAATACTTTAAAAAAATGTGAAATTGGGTTACAGATGTTAGAAGGATCTTCTTCTTCTTCAGATTGATAGATTGAGAGATACATGCACTCACCGGCCACTTTATTAGGTACGTCTCTCCAACTGCTCGTTAACGCAAATTTCTCATCAGCCAATCACATGGCAGCAACTCAATGCATTTAGGCATGTAGACATGGTCAAGACGATTTGCTGCAGTTCAAACTGAGCATCAGAATGGGGAAGAAAGGTGATTTAAGTGACTTTTAACGTGGCATGGTTGTTGGTTCCAGATGGACCGGTCTGAGTATTTCAGAAACTGCTGATCTACTGGGATTTTCACGCACAACCATCTTTAGGGTTTACAGGAAATGGTCAGTAAAAGAGAAAATATACAGTGAGCAGAAGTTCTGTGAATGCATTCTTGATGCCAGAGGTCAGAGAATGGCCAGACTGGTTCCAGCTGATAGAAAGGCAACAGTAACTCAAATAATCACAAGTTACAACCGAGGTCTGCAGAAGAGCATCTCTAAACGAACAACACGTCCAACCTTGAGGCGGATGGGCTACAGCAGCAGAAGACCGCACTGGGTGCCACTCCTGTCAGCTAAGAACAAAAAAACTGAGGCTACAATTCACACAGGCTCACTAAAATAGGACAATAGAAGATTGGAAAAACGTAGTCTGGTCTGATGAGTCTCAATTTCTGTTGCAACATTCAGATGGTAGGGTCAGCGTTTAGCATCAACAACATGAAAGCATGGATCCATCCTGCCTTGTATCAGCGGTTGAGGCTGCTGGTGGTGGTGTAATAGACATTTTCTTGGCACACTTTGGGCCCATTATTACCAATTGAGCATCATGTCAACGCCACAGCCTACCCGAGTATTGTTGCTGACCATGTCCATCCCTTTATGACCACAGTGTACTCATCTTCTTATGGCTACTTCCAGCAGGATAACACTCCATTTCATAAAGCGCGAATCATTTCAGACTGGTTTCTTGAACCTGACAATGAGTTCACTGTACTCAAATGGCCTCCACAGTCACCAGAACTCAATTCAATAGAGCACCTTTGGGATGTGGTGGAATGGGAGATTCGCATTGATGTGCAGCTGACAAATCTGCTGCAACTGCATGATGCTATCATGTCAATATAGACCAAAATCTCTGAGGAATATTTCCATAATATTATTTCCTGAATATATAGCTTGTTGAATCTAGGCCACGAAGGATTAAGGCAGTTCTGAAGGCAAATGAGGGTCCAACCCAGTACTAGTAAGTTGTACCTAATAAAGTGGCCGGTGAGTGTACATTAAAATACAATCAAAAATAAAATAAGGATAAAATATGTACATATTTGGCAACAAGTAATGCAGTCAAGAAATACAATATAACATTTAACACAAGCCTACTAATTTGCTACTGAAGGTTTTTTCACTGAAATAAATCCTCCTCTGCCATCCCAGAGGGTAGTGCTCACTGTACCGACTGCCTGCTTCATTCTACTGTGACTGGAATACAAATGAATATATATAAGTGTTTGGTTATTCACCCATTGATTTCTAAAACAGGTGATGCAACCAGGAGGTCCTTGAAAGAAATTGTAGAACACTCCGGGAAGGATCGCTCACGCAAAACAAACACGTACACACCAGAAAACAAGCCCATACACCATTATAGCACCTAATGTGTGCGTTCTCTGTGTCCTGCAAGGTTATTGAAACTAGATTTGGTGAATTCTGGCTTACTGATGCAATTTTAGGCTTTCTGGGTCACTGTAATGTAATGGCTAAGTGACGAATGCGTAATAGTGTGTGAGAGAGAATATAAGCGTAGAAAATACAGTAAGAAGCTTACTCAGACTGTATGCGTCTCAGGAATGACCCACAAACGTGGGGGGGAAATGTATTCTTATTTTACACTGATTCAGACATGCTGCAAAATGTCCTTGCATCTGTTCTTGCCATTCCTGATTCTTTTCTCAACACTATATCCAAAACTAACAAGGCAAATTAAAGGAATACCAAAAAAATCTCAATTTGAATGTAAATTTAAAATTCATAATGCATTATTCCTATTCATTTCTCCATATATGGAGTATAACGAAAAAGTGTTATCAGCCATGAACCAAACCGGTTAATGGCAATTACAACATTACAAACCTTGATTTGAAGTAAGAACGTACATGAAAAATCAACAAAAGATGAAGTTATAAGACAATTATAATGAGCAAAAGAACTCCAATCCCATATAGCAAGACAAAAAACACAATCAAAGAAAAACGACTGAGAAAAACAATACTGTTTGTTACTGATGGTATCTGTAGAAACACTGTCCATTCTTTTCTTTTTTTTTACCATCCAACAGATAATTAAGCCAAATTCTGTCATCATTTACTCATCCTCCACTTGTTCCAAATCAGTTTGAGTTCATTTCTTCAGTTGAACACAAAGGAAGATATACTGAAGAATGTTGGGAAAAACAGACATTTGACTTCCAGTTTTTTTCAGCTATGAATGTCAGTGGCTGCGTTTTTGTTCATACAACAGAATGTCTTTAGAATATCTTGTTTTTGTTCAACAGAAGAAAGAAATTTGTAAATGTTTAAAGCCATTTCTTTTATGTTTGCATGAACTATGCCTTTAAAGATTTATCAGTTACTGCTAAAAATAAATTTATTTATTTTACTCCCAGAACCCCACTATTGCACTATGTATGTCACTTCTTCACACAGAAATTTCCAGTGAGTGGCACTAAAAGCATTGTTTTATTCAAAACAGATAATGTACATGAGGTGGTGGCACGTTGGCTCAGTGGTTAGCACTGTTGCCTCACAACAAGAAGGTTGCTGGTTCGAGTCCTGGCTGGGACAGTTGGCATTTCTGTGTGGAGTTTGCATGTTCTCCCTGTGTTGGCGTAGGTTTCCTCTGGGTGCTCCGGTTTCCCCCACAGCCCAAAGACATGCGCTATAAGTAAATTGGGTAAGCTAAATTGGCCATAGTATGAGTGTGAGTGTGAATGTGAGAGTTGATGGGTGTTTCCCAGTACTGGGTTGCAGCTGGAAGGGCATCCACTGCGTAAAACATATGTCGGAATAGTTGGCGGTTTATTCCGCTGTGGTGACCCCTGATAAATAAGGGACTAAGCCAAAGGAAAATGAGTGAATGAATGAATGAATGAATAATGTACATGAGAATCTGGACGTGTATTATGCAGTTTGTTGTTAGTATCACAGCAAATAAAAAAAAATGAAATGTCCAGTGAGTGTTGCTAAAAGATTAATGCTTTATCGCGTTAGCCAGGGTGCGAATTACAGGGGGGTTTGGGCGGGATTGACACCCCTAATTAACGCTTGATCCCCGCTAAAGGACATCAAAACAACATGTATAGGGGGGTCAGCTCTTTAATACTGAGAAATAATTTGCACTGCTTTGTATTTTAAATAATAATGTCAATAATTAAAATTAATATAAAAAAATTAATAATGTAAATATACATTTGACCTATAATGGTTCATACCACTGTGAATGCATAATTGGGCCAATCAGTATGCCAGAAAACCTCATTCAGTGGTCTGAAACTAGCACCACAACTTAACTATTCACAAGACTGTTTTCTTGTAAAATAGCTGTTTGTTTCTACATATAGCCTAAAAGTAAATTCAAATTAAATGCATAGTTTGATTTACAGTAACCTCAAAAGTAGCTAATCGGATATTGTAGGTCAGAATACACAAAATATTCCACAAAACACTGAAAACTTAAGTAAATATTATTAATAAATTAGATGTAATTTAAACAAATACATACATTTGATTCACTGAAGCGTGTTTTACAAAAACTAACATTACCGAAATAGTTGACCCCCCTGATTGTCAATGTATAATTCTCACCCTGGCATTAACCAATAGAGTTCAAAACCTATACACTTGATTAGGATGTTTCAGCATGCATGCTTTTACAATCTGCCATACATATAAAGCTTATCATCTCATGAGAAGATAAAACTGGCAGAACCAAGGTAAAAAGCTAAGGGCACACTCACACTATGCAATCCGAACCGTGCCCAGACCCGTTGACCAGATCGTTTGAGAAGTGTGAGTGATCTGAATCGGGCTCAGGCGCAGTTCAGTTGGCCGGCCCTGGCCTGGTTGGAAGCATACCTGTCAACACTGGGATGTGAAAATAAGGGATATGTGAGCGGTTTCGTTATAAATAAACAGTTAAATTGGCAGTAATATGTTTTATTATTATTATTTACAAAATAAAAAATAAATTGTATACAATACAAGCAAATACATTAGCAAACAGTTCAGCTTATTAAAATTAATAGCTATTATAATGAAATAAAATCAAGCTATCAAATCTCATTAGCCATTTCTTCACTGTATAACTGACACCTTCTAATTAAAGAGCAACAAATGAATCTCTTATTTATTAAATAACAGGTGTCACTTTAAAAATGCAACCATCTAACGTTATAATGAAAGGATCCGATTGCCTTTTTATGCTCATTTAGGACGAAATTAGTTGTGTTTGAAAAAAAAAACCAACCAAGATCGACATTTTTAGATATTATTATTATTAATTATGTGTATATGTCTGTTTAAACACGCACCCAAAACCCAGACTTTCGCTCCGTTTTCGAATCGTGTGTACAGAATCTGTTTGGGAAACAGCCTCTATTTATCACTATGGAGCGTGTCAGCTGATAGTCATGCACTGCTATGACTGTTTTGAGGATTGCATATGAAGGGGAGACGGCACCTGTAATAAAAGGAAAGGGAATCCCACCATTTTTATATTTATTTCAAAGTGTTTTCATGCCTAAACAAAGCGAAAGCACAGAACAGGCTCACATTTAAGTGCAAAGGGCGGCCCCTGGTGGTTTGGCGGTATGGGTTGCGTATAGGGAGGCTCAGCTCTTTAAAGGGTCACGAAACACCAAAACACATTTTTTGAGCTGTTGACAGTCATATATGTGTCCCACCCTTCAGAGAAAGACTGAAAATACGGGAGAAATACGGGAAAATACCTTTACGGGATGATAGCGGGATAGAACTGTAAAATACGGGAGAATCCCGGGAAAAACGGGAGGGTTGACAGGTATGGTTGGAGCGTGCTCAGGTCCGAATGCAATGTGAGTGCGGGCCTTCAGGGGAGATGGGAGTGGGGACAAGCGTGCTTCGGCCCGGTTCAAGGCAACTGTACATAGTGTAAGTACGCCCTAAAATCCTTTTCTTTGCACCTATTAACCCTTATATGGTACTGTGCTGTACCATTACACAATGCTCAGTGGAAATGGACCATCAAAAGTATATATTAGGACCTTAAAGGTCCCATGAAATTAAAATAAAGTTTTGTAGATGTTAGTATCAGTATTGTTAGTTTTTAAGATATAAGTTGATGTGCTTCAAAACATTGACGAAATTTGCGTTTCGGAGATATAAAACTGATATAAACATGTAAAGCTTGTAGTTTGTCTCTTCTGTCTAAATGGAGCAACGATTTTTATTCACATAATCTCATACTTCAGTTTCTCATCCAATCATAACCAATCAAATGCTCTCTAGTATCTGACATCTATCATTCTAAATATTTATTAAGTATTACATTACATACATTGGATTTATGGCAGAATTAAAGTAATTTACTAAAATCAAGTGATAAAAAAGCTAACTTACTGAAGTTTGCTTTTTGTTTTTCTCATGCATATTCTGCAGCAGAAATATCTGATAATTGCATATATGGTCAGGATTATGAGTGACACAGCAGAAATCAGCACCAGAATAACATCAACAGAGTGATAAGAGTACCAGGGCATTTTGTAGGACTCTGTGCGCAAGTGAGCGGCACCTTTGTGTCTCATAACAAACTCAATCCAGAAGATGGCGTTGTCAAGAGGCTTCACTGGAACGTCCTTGTGAAGCCTTGAGAGTTTCTGCATGTTCTCCCGATAAGAGGGATCATAAAGAACCTCTTTGACAGTTTTAAGGAAGGACTCCTTATCCATTGTGGCAAAGTCTACATTGTTGGCTGCACCTCGCACTCTCATTTTTTCAAGATTGTCAGGCTGGTCAAAAATCAGTCCAAATCCAATGATTGGCACCCCGTGGTAGATGGCTTCTTGAACTCCATTGGTTCCTCCATGTGCAACAAAGGCTCTGGTTTTGGGATGACCCAGAAGATCATTCTGAGGCATCCAGTCCATCATTAAGGTGTTGTTTCCTAGTGCAGATGGTCTATTTCCTTTGTACCTCCAGATGATCTTCTGTGGAAGTTCTGCAAAGGCTTCAGCAATCGCCTCGGCCACATCATCAGGAAGCTGACCAACTAGAGTCCCCAGAGACATGATGATGACACCATGATCACCAGAGCTCTGAACAAAGTCCTCCAGATCTTGTGGGAGAGGCTCTGATGGCTTGCATTGAAAACCTGCCATGTAGACAATGTTTGGCATAGTGGGACGTGGATATTCAAAAATAAAATCAACTCTGTGGAGCCACAAATCGGCACCCTGAACTAAGGAAAGGAATGAGACTCCTGGACCAATGAACTGTTCACAAAGTGCGTTATAATATGGAGCAAAAAGCAAAGCAGCTTGTGCTTCTGCTACGGTGAACATCACAACATTCTTTACTCTCTGGAAAAAGCTCATGCGGTCTGATAACTCCACCATCATAAAAGGAACATAAGAAAGTGGAGAGGGAGCTATTACAAAATGAGCTTCATTATACATTGTCCAACGGACATTATAGACAATGGGAAGCTTCAGAAAGTGGCCCAAAATAACACCCCCAAACAAGAGTGGATCTGTAAGGAGCAAATCATACTTGGCATCCCTAAAAGTATGCATAAGCTGCTGGTCTTCCAACATACTCTTTATCATCTCACTTTCTGTTTTGATCATCTCATAAGCACTTTGCCACGTCTCTATCTCCAGTTTTAAACGACCCCAGCGGGAACCTTCTCTCACAATTTTCATTAGTCTGAATGCAAATGTCTCAAAAAATTCTTCATCGAATCCTCCTGCAGACTTGAGATTTATTGATGCGTAGTGAGGTGAGAACTCTTTGATGTACCAGCTGTCGGACATCCGAATGACTGTAATATTGTGACCTTTGGCATGAAGAGCTTCAACCAAGATGTTCATGTTGACCCAGTGACTGCCATCCACAGGAAAGACAAGAACCTTCTCGCTTTGAGCTATTGGAACAGCCACTAGCAGAAGTCCAATCAAGATTTGTCCACAGGGCTGAAAAATCTGTCCGATCATGGCGCCTGCAAGGGAACAAGAGTGATCCATTGACAGACCTCAAAAACCATTTGAAACATCTACACTGTTAACCACAGCTTTAAACACTTTCAAGAACATTACGCCACTGAATGCAATGAATTCACAAAGTGCTCTGAAAAGCAGGACAGCAGCAGTAACTTGAGAATGCATGAGTGATCATCTCACTGAAAACAATCAATGAATAAAATATAACGTTTATTCAAGATAGATATAAATACAATTCAAATGTACTGCTTGTTTTCTGTGTAAACAGCTTAAAGACAGACTTAATATTTGAGAAATGAATTCTAGTCAAATGTAAGGGCTATGTATATGGTGTTCAAACCAAGAAACGTGTTCTTACCTATGAAAAGGTAGACTGCAAAATCATTAATTGGTCAGCTTTGTTGAATGTAACTTAAGTCAAAGAAGTACAAGCACAGCTTACTCTCCTTCAGCCTCAGTGTGCATGACAAGAAACCTGAATTTCTACATCATGTGAGTAAAGGTTCATTCAGTCTTTAAAAGGGGGAAAGAGCATTTCCATGTAGAGGTCTAGTTAATGAGCTACCATTCAAAGTTACTGGTACAGTATCAGAACTTCCTCCCGACAGTATCTCTGGCCATGTGCTGTCAAATGTACTTCTTGTAATACATTCAGGTATGAATGTTATCAGATTATGGATTCCTGGGAAATTAACCCATGATATTCACATTGCTCTGCTCTACTTTGCCATATCATAAACACATGTAAACCTATTTTACTATTATGTGAAACAAATACCTAAGCCATTGTAAATGTCAAAATTATTTCTGCTTATGACTTCAAGTATCTAACTGTAATACATTTCCTATAATATGTTCTTAATGATGAAAGTAAAGGATTGATACCAAACATTTCGGCTCACAATATCTTCCATTAAAAAAAAATCAGCGTGAGTGCTATTTTACATGGGTAAATAATTAATTCTATGTTTTTTGAGTTTCATCATTCGAGCTGTCATATATTTCTCTCAGAATCAAACCCCTGAAACGTGTCATGCTAAACCACTGTAATGTTGTAACATAAGTCTCCTTTGGCCCTGACTGTTCACTCTCATAACAGCATGTGAGTTAAAGGTCATGTTTTCAAAAGACCAAAGTATTTACCTATACAGATTAAATTTTATTATAACAACAGTGTTTTTATTGTGTACTCGGTGTCCGCCCAATGGAAGAACACACAGCCAAGGGAGGGAGTAAACCAAGATTACCTTCAGTATTTTAAAATGTGTCTAAAATGCACCTTGGTTGAGATCGCCATTTAAAAAGTAGAACTGATATCTGGACAGCTGCTTTGGAGAGAAGCATTACTGACATCAAATTATATGTACAAATAATCTTTTTGCCATTCATAGCAGACATCTGCGCCTCCTTGTTTCTGAAAAGTGCCAGCTGCCACTGCAACCAACCATTTCCGCAACTAGGTTTTTATTAATTACATTTGTATTGTACACAAACACTCTATTCTAATCATTATTCTGTTTGATTAGAAACACAGAACAACAGATTGACTATCAAATATTTCATTGATAGTAAATAAATAAAATAAATATGAGCTTCACCTTAATTTCAGATGCTGTGTTGGATTCTGAGTCTCGGTGTGTTTTTTTTTTTATTTTGGTTAAAATGATCTCTGGAGCAATATTTCTGTTTATGTGATTAATCTGAATAAGTGTTAAAGGCTGATTGATTCTTCTGCGTCAAGCGCACACGTATATGGTCCAGCGTAGCCTTCGCGTGGTCGCATAGCCCTCGCTGTGGCTGACGCTGACATGCACCTCTCAAAAAAATGTATCTACACAAGTTGCAACAATGCGTAGCGCAAGCTCTGTGATTGGTTGGCTTTGTAGCTGTGCCGAGTTTGGGCGCTGCTGAGAGCCGCAAGCCTGATGAAGTGAGTGTTTACAAGTGTCGAATCCCATGAAGGAGCTCCAGACTAGGGTTGCAACTAACGATTATTTTAATAATCGATTAATCTGTTGATTATTTCTTCGATTAATCGATGAATCGGATTTTTAAAAAAAAAAAACAAGAAAAGCATTTATTTCCAACCCTATATTCAAAAAAGCTCATCCTTGAGCTGTTAAAATAACAATAAAATAAAAACTAAGTTTTGTCCTGTTTTCAATCCACATATTAAAAAAAAAACTTAAATCAAGAAACATCCTAGACACATGAAATAGCATAAGAAATTATGTCTTGTTTTCTGAAAAAAAACACCTCAAAATAAGTGATTATTTGCTTAAAACAAGCAAAATTATTTGCAAATGGGGTAAGAAAAATAATCTTAATAAGATATAATCTCAAACAGAAGTTAAGCATCACTTAATTTTCTCATGCCATTTTTTTTGTCTGTTCTTGATTTAAGATTTGTTTGATATTTGGGCTGGAAACGAGACAAAATTACTAAGTAAGAAAAGCTTTTTTTGCAGTGCAGCTATACATGACAACAGATGGAAAAATGAATGATCCACAAAGGGCGAGTAAATAAAAAGGTGTCTAAAAAGTAACTATACCACCGCTGCTTTACTTCTGTTGTTAACCCTTTTGCTGGTGGGTTTAAAATATTCTGGAACCAGGAGTTTTTTTAGGCGACCAATAAACATTCACCCTTAATGCTTCCGTGGCAACGCGTCATGTTTGTCACGTGACACTGATATGTATCCATTTAGTTTTTTCCGTTTTAATTCAACATATTCACACACTTGCTCATCATGTCATCAGCTACCTGACATTCCAATTCACATAAACGTGTAGGTGAATTGAAAGTAAAACGTGTTTACTTGCGGCTGCGCGTTTGGCTCATTCATAAAAGTAGAACATGCAGGATTCAGCACTTAAATTCAAGTTACTCCCAAAATACATGCAAGTAAGTGGCTGGTGAACTTAGAGAAGAATAGATTCAATTTTTTCACTATCTGTATCTGATGTAAATAAAACACATCTGCAAATTATATTTGAATGGATTGTTAGACTTCCATAGACTGTGTTTTACAAACTCTAAATGTATTGTTTTAATAATACTTGTGGTGGAGTTGACAGAAAACAATTTGATTTTATTTTTTTAATGATTTTTCTAATATCACCGTACAGTAAAAAACACTGTATTTTCCATAATTTTAGCATGCTATTGTTCAAATATGAAACAGTAATATGATATGAAAAGTGAGCACAATGGTACATCAGGACATGTAGAACAATGATCTGCTGGAGTTGGCAGAAAACAATTTGATTTGATTTTTTTTAATGAGTTTTCCAAATATGATTATATAAAAAAGTCAGTATTTAACATATTTTTGGTATGTTAATGTTTATATGTGATTTTAAGTAGGGAAAATAAACATTTGTACAATAGTAATAATTTTTTTTCATTAATTTAGCAACATTCCACATGACAAAAAGGGAAAATATTTACCGAAAAACACAAATAAACCATAATTACACAGTAAACACCTAAATAGTAGGTTGTGAATATGAAAACGAATGTGAATAGTTATGACAGCCGGGTAATGACTTTTAAATGCTATTAATTTTGTTTTAAACTCGCAAATAAAACACAGCAAAACAAAGAAATAATAGCATAGATATGCAAAGTCATGATTATTATATATCCAAACATGAATAAAAGTGACAATTTTTGATTATCTCTTATTTGATTATCTCTTATTTGAATTCATTTACGCGAATAAAACTGAAACAAGATTATAAAACTGCAGCGCATTAAACACATGTCTTTAATCTACCGCGCAACACCGAGTAGACTGCAGCCGCCTGCTCTCGTCTACATTGCAGTCAAGGCGAGGTGCACCTCAAACGCGCCTAATGGAATATTCGCGGGAAAAAATTGTGGAAAGCAGAAAAGAAAAGCCTATGCGAATAAAAGAGCGCGAAATTAACGATTCGGTTAATGCAATAATTCATTCAAAAACATCGACGACTTAGCAAGCTAAACCCCAAAGCACCGCAATTTAAAGAAATAATAACACCTTGCACGACCCAAGACAAGCATAAAACACTGATTTGAAAAGACCAGCACAGATAATTGGATTATAAGCCACTATTCAAAGCTGTTTTGCTCTTATTTATGCATAAAAATACAACATGCGATACAAGATAGTTAGAAATGAAACTCACCAGAGATGGGAAATATATCCCAATGAAAACTTCGACAACGTCCAAACAACTCCGCCCTGCCAGCGTTTTATTTTACTGAGTAAACCAAACTACAGTCTATTTAAAGGTTTTCCTCTCATATCAAAGCACAATCACGTTAAGTTTTTTGTTCTTCCTCTAGTAATCCCCAAATATTTCCTGTTTTTACTGAAAGAGTCGCTGGCGCCTCCACCATGTTGTGTTTGAGTTTACATGACAGTTTTACAGGATATGGTTCTGGTTACATAAACTGTTACGAGAGGGACTGAAAATACCTACATTTATTATTGTCTAGAGATCTGAAGTACAGCAGAATACATGCATTTATCAGTGCTGTGAATCAGACCTAACGTGAACAACGTCTCTGCATGTGAAGAACAAACATTACAAGTTTGAAAAGCTCTATTATTCAGTACAGTGTTGCTTCATGCAAGTTCATATATTCAATGAGATTATTTAAGGGAGAGTCTGACATACCTATTAATCATACATGTGCTAAGATTTTTTTTTTTTTTTTGTAAATGTGGTACGCATTTAAAGGGATAGTTCACTCAAAAATGAAAATTTACTTATAACATTTTCTTTTCGGCTTAGTCCCTTTATTAATCTGGGGTCGCCACAGCGGAATGAACCGCCAACTTATCCAGCACGTATTTATGCAGCGGATGCCCTTCCAGCCGCATCCCATCTCTGGGAAACATCCATACACACTCATTCACACTCATACACTATGGACAATTTAGCTTACCCAATTCACCTGTACCGCATGTCTTTGGACTGTGGGGGAAACCGGAGCACCCGGAGGAAACCCACACGAACACAGGGAGAACATGCAAACTCCACAGAGAAACGCTAACTGACCCAACCGAGGCTCGAACCAGCGACCTTCTTGCTGTAAGGCAACATCACTACCTACTGCGCCACTGCGTCGCCTTCTGCGGGGTCATAAAAATGTCTTAAATCCCAAAATCAAAAATTTAGGCCTACAAAAAGTCTTAAATTTACTGAAATATTGTGTTGGAGGTCTTAAATCTTTTTTTTTAAACAAGTCTTAATTTTTCTCATGTATTGCTACCCAATCAAGCCATACAATCACAAACAAACAAACTTTAAACTTTTTATTTAAAAAAGGTCATTTTTAACTGTGTTTATCATAATTATTTTTCATACAATAACATTTGTTTAAAAGTGCTTCATGTATTTACTGCTGAGAACACCGAGCTGGACAGACTGTTGTGCAGAGATTTAGTTTATTATAGTTTTTAAAACATTTGTTCATTTTTATTTTTATTTTAAAGAAAGTTTATGTTGGAAAAAAGTAAAGCTTGCTTGTTTTTACTCAATATTCAACATATTTTTCTATGAAATGTCTAAAATATTAAAAAATATATATTATTAATTTATTATTGTATTATTAAATTATAATATTTTTTGATAGGGCAAATAAAAATCTTTTCCATCTGGGCCATTTGAAAAATTCCTTAGCTTTTAGCTCTTTATGAGTCTAAAATTTCATTTATAATGGTCTTAAAAATGTCTTAATAAGTCTTAAATTTAACTTGGTGAAACCTTCAGAAACCCTGCATAATTTACTCACCCTCAAGTTGCAAATCTTTATGAGTTTCGTTGTTCAGCTGAACACAAAATATATTTTGAAGAAAACTGAAAACCAGTAAGCATCCATAGTAGCAAAAACAAATACTATAAAAGTCAATGGTTACAGGTTTCCAGCTTTTTTAACATCTTCTTTTGTGTTTGTAAAGGATGACATAATTTTCTGTTTTATTTGATCTATCTCTACAATAATACATTTAAAAATAAAGACAGCTTTTGCACTCTTCTAAAATGTCCAGTTTTGCTAATTTTAAACACTAGTGTTGTATATTTAAGCCCTTATATTAGTGTCATTTAGCAACTATACTAACTATTCCACTGAGCTTTGAGCACCATACCACTTCTCTGAAGCAATGTATTCAGTTTTGCCATATGCTGTCATTATTATTTAGACTTTGACCCCTTGACGGATGAAATTGTTTAGCAGTTTTGGTAACAGATGCTCTGAAAATTTGGCCACTGACTTTTCTGCCCTTTTGGAGCTCATTCAATTTGTTGGATGCTGAATGTTGCTTTGGAAAATCTCTTTTCATAAACAATACCATTTCATTTTTTTTTCAGCCCCTGCTACACACCACTTAAGGGAAATGAAATACACCATAAAATAATTTTTTTAATCAGAAATTAAACTGAAATGTATGGAGAACGAAACCCGCAAAAACAATAAATAAATATGCAAATAAATAAATAAATGAGTAAATAAAATTATAAAATCCTGCATAAATTAAATAATAAATAAATAAATAAATATGCAAATAAACAAATAAATGAGTAAATAAAACTATAAATTCCTGCATAAATTAAATAATAAATAAATATGCAAATAAATAAATAAATGTATATAAAAATCCACAAATTTCTGCATAAATAAATCTATAATTAATTAATAGTGTGGGCAGATAAATTATTAAAGAAATTACACAAATGTTGGAGGATTAAGAAAATGCGTATAAAACGTATTGCCTATTTACTGAGGGTGTCTGTCAATCATCAGAAGACAGTCTTTATACCATCATTGGTTGATCGTTAGAAAAAATTTGTATTCAATTTTTAGATTTTTTGATTGGCTTCTGATGATTGACAGACACCCTCTCATTAGCATGTTGAGCTAAGGAAAAATAAATACAAAACTACGTCTAAGAATGAAAAAACATTTAAAAGGGCCCCACTATTCGTGTAATTTATTTAATTATTACACGCCCGCACTATTAAATTATTCATAGATTTATTTATGCAGGAATTTGTGGATATTATATACATTTATTGATTTATTTGCATATTTATTTATTTATTATTTTATTTATGCAGGAATTTATGGATTTTCTTATTTATTTATATATTTGCGTATTTATTTATTTGTTGTTTTTGCAGGTTTCATCCTCCATAGAAATGGCATAGCAGTCTTTTTAAATGAATAACTTCATTGAAGGAAGTTGTGTGGATGTAAAACATAATCGTTTTGACTCCTCATGATAACTGCACTGAAATACCTTGTCACAAATATGGTTATTTTAGCATCAATCAATAACTTATGATCACTTGAACTCTAATGCAAGCAATACATACATAAATAAATACATCATGATTTTTTAAATCAGTATTTGAAGAGTTCAGATGCAAAAACCTCTAAGTGCCATCTGAAATTTGAAACATTTTTCTCAGCCTCCGTTGTTTATTTTGAGATATTTAACTTTAAAGACCAGGAAAATTACTTATTCTTTGCCATAAAAGTGATGTTACTGAACATACACACAGGAGCCTGATAAAAATACTCATTTTAGAGGAAAATTTCAGATGGCATTTAGAGGTTTTTGCATCTAAACTCTTCATTTATGTGTTTCATTCCAGTAAAACTATATCTATAAGCTAGTGTGCTTCAAAAGATTGATGAAATTTGCGTTTCGAAGATATAAATCTGATATAAACATGTAAAGCTTGTAGTTTGTCACTTCCGCCTAAATGGAGCAACGATTTTTATTCACATAATCTCATACTTCGGTTTCTCATCCAATCATAACCAATCAAATGCTCTCTAGTATCTGACATGCCCCGCCCTCTTCAAGACGCTACTCATTTGATGCTCAATTATTCTCACTGGCAGAGCTGTAGTAAAAACAAAACGCTATTGGCTGTTTTTTTAAAAAGGGGAGGAGCACCCTCTCTTTGTGTTTTGGTTGAGATTACATCAAACATTGAATAAAATTGCATATTTAAAAGCACTTCATGGGACCTTAAAATGTACATATTTGTACCTTTTAGCTTTGTACAACACACCAGTAATGGCTTTATACCTTTTTTCCTAAAAGTATTAATGCTTTTTTTCAAAAATGTAAAGAGATGCATGAGTTTTTAGTAAGCCAGTGTCTTCAACAAAGCTTTAAAAAGGACAAAAAGCACCTTTAAAGTAAGCTCATATGACTTTACAGAAGCTACATTATGTGATAGATTTCTGTGAGGAATCTTCCAAATTTAGGTAATTTGGGACAAAATGCAAAATGCTATTATAAATAATAATAATAATAATAATAATAATAATAATAAAAATTAACAGTCAATAACACAAGAGTGAAATATTTCTTTTTAGAGCAATTAGACACTTCCACACTCCTTTCTTGCCAGCACTCTAAAAACATCTTGCTGAAATGCTGAACCCGCTGTGAACTCATTAACCTGGCAATTAATTTGAAGAAAGTTTATCAAGCACTATATAAGGTCACAGCAAAGATGGCAGTAATGTACCACAGTGTGTCAAGTTAATTGTACTGCAAGACAACACCATAAGCACCCTGTTCATTTAATTACAACCAGTTAAAAGGACAAAAGAACATCCAGTGAAAAGAGAGAGAGAGCGAGAGAGAGAGAGAGAGAATAGTACAATAATACTGTACATCATTCACTGATCTGAGTCTGACACCCAATAATCTCTCTATTTGTTAGAATCGTGCAGGTTGAAATTAAAGACTGTAAACTATCAAATTCCTAACCGGTATTGGTCTGATTATAGTAGTTCTTAGACATTGTACATATTGTAATGTACAAGAGCATTCAAGTGAAATGAAATATTCGCTTCTTTGATTTTCCCAGAGTGCGATTAAAAAAAAAAGTTCACTTACTGGGAAAAGACTATTGTAATCCAACCTCATTGGGGGGAAAAAATTTGTAAAATGACATTGATTGTATCCGGCCATGTTTACTTTTTTTTTTTACAGAATGCAATATCAGAAAACTGTTCACTTACTGGGAAAGAAATCATACTTTTGTTCCTAATGTTGACAGGCCAGCTTGCATGTTTTGTTTAATAATAATAAAAAAAGAGCATCACATATTTGATGATGAAATTTATTAACAGCTACAACAAAGTTTGCAGATTTGAATAGAACAATGTCATTGATCAATTTCATTTATGTTTAATGGCTGACTTTGGTCGTGACCTGTGTGAGCCATCCATTTCAATGTCCTTGCGAGTGCCTGAATGCATGTTTACAGGTTCACACAGAGGGCGAAATGAGAAATAGATCATTTTCTTTATGATTCAGCTGTACTGAAGTATCATTGAGACACTAGTGTATGTGAAGCATTTCAGACACTAGTTTTTACTATTGATTTTTATTCTCAGTTTTAGTTGCAGGTCATTTAGTTGTGTGTTTTTGTATTATTTTTCTTATATTTAAAAATATATTTTTTCAAATGTTATTTTGTCATTTTAGTACACATGCTGTGACAAACAAAAATATGACACTGATAATCAATTAAAGAAAAAAAAAATCTTTGTGTTTAATTTAATTTCAGTCCCATTTAATTTGTGTTTTTTGTTTATTCATTCATTTATTCATTCATTTTCTTTTCGGCTTAGTCCCTTTATTAATCTGGGGTCGCCACAGCGGAATGAACCGCCAACTTATCCAGCATATGTTTTAAGCAGCGAATGCCCTTCCAGCTGCAACCCATCACTGGGAAACATCCATACACACTCATACACTACGGTCAATTTTAGCATAACCATTTCACCTGTACCACGTCTTTGGACTTGTGGGGGAAACCGGAACACCCGGAGAAAACCCACGCGAACATGGGGAGAACATGCAAACTCCACACAGAAATGCCAACTGACCAAGCCGAGGCTCGAACCAGCGACCTTCTTGCTGTGAGGCGAACGTGCTACCCACTGCGCCACCGCGTCACCCTTTTTGTTTATTTACTTTTATAATAATTCCATTATGGGAGCTCAGACAGGTTTGGATGTTAATAACTAACTGCAGATTAACAGAATGACTTTTATTAGTAGTTTAAAACAATATATTGTATAAGTAATATCACATACGCTATAGAAATTAGTAGGAGCAGAGATCAATGCCATAATAAAATTTGAAATTGTAAATAAATACAATAAATAATGTATATTTTCTATACTGTGTGCTATCATCATATCCTGTAAAGATTTATACATTCTAAAAATATTTAATATTTATACAAAGATGTCATCACTCTCAATTTTTTTTCTTGTTGCCATTATTCTTCAAAAATAGCATCTCAAGGCACTTTACAGACACATAAAATGTGCAGCAGTGAAAGATACATACGGTACAAGGTTGAATGCAAAAAAGTGTAATAATAAAAATAATTCAAAACACATTAAATAATTATAATAGTAATACATGTAGACCTAAAAATCAAATAAAAGATACCCTAAAAAAGTACGTTTTAAGTAATGATTTAAAAATACTCAGGTATTCAGCATTGCAGAACTATGAGAGGGTAAAGAGTTCACAATTTAGGTGCCAATGAAGAGAATGCCCGCTCTCCCATAGATTTTAGCCACGTTGACTGAGCAGTTAAAAGATCAGCATCAGAGTGTAAAGCGTATGTCTACTTACAGTTGAAGTCAGAATTTTTAGCCCCCCTGTTTATTTTTTCCCCAATTTCTGTTTAACGTAGAGAAGATTTTTTTCAACACATTTCTAAACATAATAGTTTTAATAACTCATTTCTAATAACTGATTTATTTTATCTTTGCAATGATGACAGTAAATAATATTTTAGATGTTTTTTAAAACACTTCTACGCTTAAAGTGACATTTAAAGGCTTAATTAGGCTTAAAATATTGAACTGATAGACTAATACGTATGAACTAACTATGCAAAAAAAAAAATCAAAGACGGTTGATTTTTTTTCCACAAGCTAATTTTTTTTTTTTTGGAAAATAATTTCCTTAAAAAACGATGATAATTTAATGCAACATGACAAAACAAATAAGTTCAAAGTTGTGTATATAAAGCGAACTTTACATCAAAATAACAATCTAATATCGTAACAGACAAAACTATTGTGTAGTTGAACCAAACATCAAACTAACTTTAATAACATTAATAATAATAATATGGGACGACACGGTGGCTCAGTGGTTAGCACTGTCACCTCACAGCAATAAGGTCGCTGGTTCGAGTCCCGGCTGGGTCAGTTGGCATTTCTGTGTGGAGTTTGCATGTTCTCCCCGTGTTGGTGTGGGTTTCCTCCAGGTGCTCCGATTTCCCCCACAATTCAAAGACATGTGGTATAGGTAAACTGAATAAACTAAATTGGCCATTGTGTATGTGTGTGAATGAGTGTGTATGGATGTTTCCCAGTACTGGGTTGCGGCTAAAAGGGCATCCGCTGTGTAAAACATATGCTGGAATAGTTGGCGGTTCATTCCGCTGTGCCGACCCCTGATGAATAAAGGGATAAGCCGAAGGAAAATGTATGAATGAATAATAATAATATATTTTATTTGTAATGTGTCTTTCTCAAACTCAGAACCATGTTACAGAACCAAACTAAGAAGTAATAAAAATATAACACATAATAGTATTATTAAAATGAAAAGATTACATTAAAGTTGCCCAAATTTAAATGATATTAAAGTTGATTTCAAGAGTTCACACTTAGATAATGCTCAACTATGATAGCAGGTTTGGCATGCTGTCCTGGGAGAGAACCCAGAGCTCGGAGACAGATGAGCCCAAGGTTCCCGCCTGGTCAATGAGCATTAGGAGGGATACGAGATCAGGTATTTCTCGAGAGCCCCACAGTTAGTTTTTTGCCCATACTTTGTTTAATATGGTGGTTCGAATTGATTCGGTATGTATGCGTAAAGTGCTTGTGTCACATCCCCGGCTCGTCCTCACTCACCCAATCCAGCTTCACCACCTCACACTAGTCCTACCCAATCCCGAGAACCTTCCCCTGATTACTGATTACCCGCACCTGTTCACCATTAGCCCGGACACTATATATTCCTACCTCCTCCGTTCACATATCGTCCGGTATTGAAGTCGTATGGTTGTCTTCACCCCAGCTCCCTCGTCTGCTCTTCTTCCATGGATGTTCCTCCTGAGTCTTCGTGATCATCGCACTGATAAAGGGAAGTGTCTTTATTGTCATTCCATATCTGAAGATCTATATGCACCTGCCTGCACTTCGTGCACACTGCCACCAACGGAGGTGTGAGGATTGTTAACCCAGTCTTGACTGTTGCCAGGTTTACCCGGCGAAGACGTATGAGGTGTTCCTCGGACGATCTTTCACTGCCCAGCACTGTGTGATACCTTTTATGATTTACGTTGAATAAACTAAATGAAAAGATAACCATCTCTGACTTCTTTGTATACCAGCTTGACAGAATACCGGAACCGCAAAACAACAACAATATGGAAGCTAACGCTACGCTACCCGGAAGTGAGTTACCTTCCGCATCTCTGAGCGCTAGCTCCAACCTGGTGGTGACACCGAGTACTCCACTCGCTCGACCAACGAGTTACTCTGGGGATCCAAGCACCTGCAATGGGTTTCTACTACAATGTTTTTTATATATTGAAGCCAATCTAGTGCAATTCCCTAACGAACTTTCCAAAGTTGCATTTGTGATTTCTCTCCTCTCAGGCCGAGCCTTACAATGGGCAGATGCGTTGTGGAGTACTCGCAGCCCAGTGATCACCACCATTCAATCCTTCGTCACTCACTTTAAAGAGGTATTTTCAGTTCCACTTACCCCTTTATCAGTGCACGACGAACTCATGAATCTCTCCCAAGGAAGGATGTCTATCCATGAATACACACTGCAGTTTCGGACACTGGCCGCTAGCAGCGGATGGAACCCTGTGGCGCTGTTGGCTGCTTATCGTAAAGGGTTGAAACCCTCCCTCCGTAAACAGATGGTCATTTATGACGACAATGCAAACCTGGAATCCTTCATCAAAAAGGCTATCAGCGTGTGTCAACATTTATCTGCTTGTTCTTCTCTCGCTAATGATTCTCCATCACCACCCATACCTCCCACGATAATGCAGGACCCTGAGGAACCGATGATTACTGACTCTTACCGGCTCGATGCCACAGAACGCCAACGGCGTATTCGACATCAACTCTGCCTCTACTGTGGAGAATCTTCTCATCGTATAGCCACCTGTCCCATCCGTCCACCTCGACTCGTGGTGAGTAAAGTCATCCTCACACCCACAGTATCCACCATACCTCATATTGTGGCAGAATTAATAATACATGGTCAAACTTTTCCTGTACATGTTTTACTGGACTCCGGAGCCGCTGGGAACTTCATATCCTCCACCTTTATCTCTCGCCATAATATTCCTTCAGTGAGGAATGAGGTCCAGTACCGCATCACCACCATCCAAAGTTCACCGCTAGGAGAAGGAAAGATCAATCGCTGTACCAAGCCCATCACCCTTCGTTTGGGTTTAAGTCATCAAGAGACACTCACCCTTCTTATTCTCCCTCATGCCAATGTAGACGTCATTCTGGGACGACCGTGGCTTATTCAACACCAACCTCGTATTAACTGGGAGACTGGAGATATCCTCGAGTGGGGATCTAAGTGTGAAAGTAATGGTCATATTACCCCCTCTACTGGTCACTCCACGTCATTACCCCTGCAGACTACACGCATACAAGCCACGTCTCCTTCCAACCATCCCATTCCCTCAACCTATCATGAATATATGGACGTCTTTAGCAAAGAACGTGCCACCCAACTACCCCCTCATCGGTCCTGGGATTGCTGTATTGATCTGTTGCCCGATGCCAAGTTGCCACACGGAAGGATTTATCCTTTATCCCGTCCGGAACAGGAAGCTATGCATAATTACATCAATGAAGCTCTCCAGCATGGGTTCATCCGACCATCCACTTCTCCTGCCGCCTCCAGCTTCTTCTTTGTTGCAAAGAAGGATGGGGGACTAAGACCATGCATCGACTACCGTGTGCTGAATGCTGCAACCGTCAAATTCGCCTACCCTCTACCTCTAGTTCCAGCCGCCTTAGAAGAATTGAGAGAAGCTAAAGTGTTCAGCAAACTAGACCTTCGGAGTGCCTACAATCTTATCCGCATCCGCCAGGGGGACGAGTGGAAAACGGCCTTTGTTACACCTTCCGGCCACTACGAGTACCTCGTTATGCCCTACGGACTGGCAAATAGTCCATCCATCTTCCAGAGTTACATGAATGAGATCTTCCGAGACTTCCTGCATCACTTCGTTATTGTTTACATTGATGACATTCTCATCTACTCTCGTACTCTGGAAGAGCATCAAGATCATGTCACCCAAGTACTCCAACGTCTACGGCAAAACCATCTGTTCCTCAAACCCGAAAAATGTGAGTTCCATCAAACCACCATATCCTTCCTCGGTTACGTCATCACCCCGCAAGGAGTGAGTATGGAGCAATGCAAAGTAGATGCTGTCTCTAAATGGGAATACCCAAAAACCATCAAAGAACTCCAACGTTTTCTGGGATTCGCCAACTTCTATCGGCGGTTTATAAAAAATTACAGCATACTATCAGCTCCACTCACTTCCTTGCTTCAAGGAGGTAAGCGAGTACTCACCTGGACCCCTGAAACATCCCAAGCCTTCGACCACCTTAAATCCAAGTTCACTTCAGCACCCATCCTGCGTCATCCTGATCCCAACCTCCCTTTCATCGTTGAGGTAGACGCCGCAGATAATGGAATAGGCGCTATCCTCTCCCAGTGGTCTGGCGAACCCAAAACCTTACATCCATGTGCCTATTATTCCAAGAAATTGACGCCTGCTGAACAAAACTACGGGATCGGTGACCGCGAGCTACTAGCCATCAAACTGGCACTGGAGGAGTGGCGCCACTGGCTTGAAGGAGCCCAACATCCCTTCACAGTCATCACTGACCACAAGAACCTCCAATATATCCGTGATGCCAAACGTCTGAATGCGCGTCAAGCTCGTTGGTCACTTTTCTTCGCCCGGTTTGACTTTCATATCACTTACCAACCAGGGCACAAGAACGTCAAAGCCGACGCCTTATCCAGACTTTATTCACCTGATCCTCGTAATGATTCTCTCGAATCCATTCTTCCTCCCTCCATCTCTGTGGCCCCTATACTATGGCAATTAGATGAGGAAATCCGACAAGCCACCGTAGACGAACCAGCTCCCCCTGGCCTCCCTCCAGGCCTGTGCTACGTACCCACGAGATTCCGCATACCACTCCTGGATAGCACACACACCTCCCTCGGCTCAGGACACCCAGGTAGCAGGCGAACCCTCTCGCTCATCAGAGAAAGGTATTGGTGGCCTAAAATGGCCCATGATGTCACCCAATACGTTAAGGGTTGCTCGGTCTGTGCCATCACTACCACTCCACGCCATCTACCTGAAGGCAAGCTGCAGCCATTGCCCACTCCCCGCCGACCCTGGACGCACCTTGGTGTAGACTTTGCCACCGATCTACCCCCTTCTCAAGGTTATACTACCATTTTAGTGGTTGTAGATCGGTTTTCCAAATCCTGCAAACTAATACCTCTCAAAGGTCTCCCTACAGCCCTGGAAACTGCTGAGGCCCTATTCCATCACGTTTTCAGAAACTATGGTCTTCCCGAAGACATTGTGTCAGACCGAGGTCCACAATTTATCTCCAGGGTCTGGCGGGCATTCTTCCACCTCTTGGGCACCACCATCAGTCTATCTTCTGGCTATCATCCGCAAACCAACGGTCAGACCGAGCGTAAAATCCAAGAGATTTCCCGGTTTTTACGCTCCTACTGCCATGCTCATCAAAACACCTGGAGCCAGTATCTTCCGTGGGCTGAGTATGCACAAAATTCTCTTCGTCAATCCTCTACTGGTCTAACTCCTTTTCAATGTGTCCTAGGCTACCAACCACCTTTGTTTCCCTGGAATGGGGAAGCATCGGAAGTGCCCGCGGTTGATCACTGGTTCCAGGAGAGCGAGAGGGTCTGGGACTCAGCTCACGTCCATCTTCAGCGGGCAGTCCGGAGGTACACTGAGCAAGCCAACCGTCACCGACTACCTAATCCCATATACCAACCAGGAGATAAGGTATGGCTCTCTACCCGAGACATTCGCCTCCGGCTGCCCTGCAGAAAGCTGAGTCCCCGCTACCTGGGACCATTCACCATTCACTCCCAGATTAATCCTGTCACCTACCGCCTTAACCTTCCACCACAGTATCGTATAGCATCATCTTTCCACGTTTCCCTCCTCAAACCCTACACTAACCCTGTATCTCCTCCCTCTACAGAACCCGAACCACCCCCCCCTCCCGACCACACGGAAGTCATCGGTGATAACATCTACCAGGTCAAGGAAATCCTCAACTCCCGGCGGCGGGACGGTCAGCTCCAGTACCTAGTAGACTGGGAGGGCTTTGGCCCCGAGGAGAGATCCTGGATCCCTCGTGACGACATCTTAGATCCATCTCTCCTCGAAGAATTCCATCAGAGACATCCCGATCGTCCAGCTCCACGAGGACGTGGCCGTCCCCGCCGTCGATCGAGGGTGCCAGGAGTCACCCGTGGAGGGGGGGGTACTGTCACATCCCCGGCTCGTCCTCACTCACCCAATCCAGCTTCACCACCTCACACTAGTCCTACCCAATCCCGAGAACCTTCCCCTGATTACTGATTACCCGCACCTGTTCACCATTAGCCCGGACACTATATATTCCTACCTCCTCCGTTCACATATCGTCCGGTATTGAAGTCGTATGGTTGTCTTCACCCCAGCTCCCTCGTCTGCTCTTCTTCCATGGATGTTCCTCCTGAGTCTTCGTGATCATCGCACTGATAAAGGGAAGTGTCTTTATTGTCATTCCATATCTGAAGATCTATATGCACCTGCCTGCACTTCGTGCACACTGCCACCAACGGAGGTGTGAGGATTGTTAACCCAGTCTTGACTGTTGCCAGGTTTACCCGGCGAAGACGTATGAGGTGTTCCTCGGACGATCTTTCACTGCCCAGCACTGTGTGATACCTTTTATGATTTACGTTGAATAAACTAAATGAAAAGATAACCATCTCTGACTTCTTTGTATACCAGCTTGACAGCTTGTGACTGTTATTACAATTCACTCATGTACATGTTTTTAGGCTGTGGGAGGAAACCAGAGTACATTGGCCCTCCCGCTACAAGGCAGCGGAGCCAGCCACTGAGTCCCCGTGTTGCCTGATCATAGAATTGAGGAGGAGAGAGAAGAAAATGATGGGGGGGTGGGGGGTGGAGGGGTTTGGTTTCCGAAACGAAGATAGGGATATTTATAGTAATTTTGGAATGATCCGATAGGCTAGCTAATGATTAGCGACGAGGATCAGCTGTAGTCGATCATATCACGTGCCCCTCTTTAAATTAGTTTGTGAAACTTCACAAATAAAAACCATAGATCAATCACACAAAATGTTCATGCAAGTGCATAAACAAAATAAAAACCACTTATGTAGACACACATCCAGAAAGGACGAAAGAAGGAAAGACAAATGCTCTTGTTTCCCATTAACACAGTCTGTCAGAAACAGAGAGAGGCCTATTGAAATCTGTCTAATGGTTGCCATCACAGATTGTGAGATCTCCTAGTGATGCCTATTTTGTGTGTGTGGGAGAGAGAGAGAGACTGTAAAGGTGTCAGGTTGTGGAAACAGAGAGAAAAAGAGAGAGAAAAAGCGCCACAGGGCTTATTCCTCAGAGGCCGCTCAATCCTGGGTCAGTGTGACTGAGAAGAGAAAGAGCAGATTTCAGGAACAGTAGCTTCTCTATGTAGGCCACACAGATGGGCAAATCAGAGCCAGAGACTTTTTCCTTGTCAAATCGTGAATAAATGCATAAATTAATGTCAACCATGTCTTTTTAAGGAGATTCTACAGTAGGTGAGAGCGCTACAGTTAGCCAATTATTCTGTATTTATCAGCTATTAGAGGAACAGGAGTATTGGATTGTGATGTCTCTGCTGAGCATGATCTACATTTGAAAATATTATTGAGGGATGGAACGGATCCAGAACCTTGATGAATGAGGTGAAATGTTTCTTGGCAAGCTGCCCACTTTTTTTTTTTTTACTTATTGCTTGTCTAGAAAATTAGACGAAATCAAACAGAAAGTCGAACACAATTCTGTCATGTTTTTTTTTTTTTTTTACAGATTTTGATTGTAAAAATATTCAAACATTATAACTTATATATATATTATATTATATTACAATCAGGGCTTGACATTAACTTTTTTGATCACCAGCCACTGTGGCTAGTAGTTTTCCAACATTACTAGCCACTCGCCATTTTCACTAGTCACAATTTTGTTGTTGGGAAAGTATATTTCATGTGCAAAAATTTGACTTTGGCATGCTAAAATTACTTGATTTAAATTTTGTGTTCTCCTCATTCATTTCACTTTTTTGTGTGTTGTGTATGAGCTTGCTCAATGAGCATGAGCGAATGGGTTGTGGCATTGCAATTAGTTTTTATTTCACGTGAATTTTCAGCGCTCAATACTAAGGATTTACCTTTTTTTTTCTTGCCACACCAAACTATTTAAATAATGTGTAAAAACAAGCAAAATATAACCTTTTATTCAACCAAAAATGTTCTTTAAAAAATAGATATTTAAACAATTATTGTCATGTATCTAAAATGCACAGTAGTTTGTCCAGGCAAAAGGTCTCAGATCACCAGTTAACTATACATAAATGGAGAATTAATCTCTTATTACAGCAATGTTATTGTAAAGATGATAATTAAAACATAACAAAATAACTATAAGCAAAAGAAAGCAGGCGAAAAACACTGTGTGCGATAATAAAAGGATGATCGCGAGTATACGTTTAACATTAGGCCTATTAATAATCTGTTCAAAGGTTAAAGCGAACGTGGAAAACGCTGCTGCTTACAACAAATCTGGAGCTCTTGAAAGCAGCAGGACTGTGGGTGCACGAGCACTGCTTTTTTTCCAATCTATTTTAAAGAGAACCAGTTGTTTTCCAGGCATCGTTGCTTCGCGCAAGGACGCGGGAGCTTTTAAGCACAGCTGATGTGATGCGCGCGATACTGAAGCCCTCGTCAGGGAGCGAGGAGAGCCTGTGTCTCACCAATCACCTGATCATCCTCTCACTTAATATTCACCTGCTTTCTTTTTCTCGCACAAACAGTTATCGGTTGTGCTGATCGCATTTGCACCCATATCGACAAACGGTCTTAAAATTAAAGTTTTAATCTTTAGTGATGAGCCAGCACTGTCAATTTAAAAATGATTTTCAATCAGCCAAAGTGGCTAGTGGAAATGGATGTCCAACCCAACCACAGCTGAAATCTACCCGCATTTGGTGGGATCTCCTCAGCCAGAGTGCAGCATCCACCTGGATGACGCGACGGCAGCCATTTTGCGCCAGACCGCACACCACACACCAGCTGATTGGTGGAGAGGAGTGATGAAGCCAATTATGATATGGGGATGGTTAGGAGGCCATGATGGACAGAGGCCAGTGGGCAGATTTGGCCAGGATGCCGGGGTTAAACCCCTACTCTTTCTCGAAGGACATCCTGGGATTTTTACTGACCACAGAGACCTCGGTTTAACGTCTCATCCGAAAGACGGAACTAGCCTCTTTTTGCTAGTTTCAGCCTGGCGCAGGTATTATTTTCTCGTCCTGTGCCACATTGTTGAAATAGCAAATGCATTTGTACCCATTTGTTTACCCATGTTTGTGCTGTCTGAAAAGGTTTATTAAGGCATATTTTTGACTTGTAGCTCTTTTGAGGCAACTGAAATAAACTGCATCATTGACAAACTAAAATCTGGTCTAATATCAATATCTACTAAAGAGTGCGTTAGTGATATGAGCCTATAGTCAGGCCCATGTTGCTTTTTACTCACACAGGGATGCACAGCAGCACACAAATATTATTAGGTATGAAAAATAGGCATAAAAAGAGGCTAGTTGACAGTTTGATTTCAACTGTATGGTCCACTGTGTCAAGTTTCTTTGCCAATATTTTGGGTTTATTGTGGACATGAAAATAAAAACTATTGAACCAATGCATGCAATGCTACTGTAAAATTAACTCAAAAATTCAACAAAACACCAGACATTCTGCAAATTTACTCATAAAATAAACACCAAACAAAAGTCTCAATAAAAAGTTGCAATGTGTAGTTAAATATTTTAAGGGGTGGACGTCAGGGTATGACGAAGAGTGAAGTAAAAATTTGCATCAATTCAACAAATTCATGCTTTTGATCAAATTAATTCAGCCTTTGTTTTTAAAGACCTCAAACTTTTGAAAAGGTTGTGTATACTTCACTTTTCATGTTTTTTTTCAGGAATGAACTGCTCCAGAACTTTGATAGATGAAGTGAAATGTTTCTTAGCATGCTGCCCCCCCCCCCCCCTTTTTTTTTTTAAACTTATTGCTTGTCTAGAAAATTAGACGAAATTTAGATAAAAACCCTTTCTAAGTGAAAATCGTACTGTACACAATTCTGTCATGTTTTTTTTTTCAGATTTTGATTGCAATGTAAAATGTACACAACACCATAACTTATATATACATGTATACTAATATACTATATGTATATTACAATTATATAATGCGTTTATATCATATGTTTATATATTTGTATGGGCTCTATCATAGGCCCGGTGCAATGCCAGTTGCGAAATATGTTTTTGCAGCCTTGCACGGGTTTCATTAACAAACTAAAATCTTGTATAAAATAAATTTTTACATCTATTTTTTTCCGTAAAGATTATGTTAGTGATATGAGCCCTCAGTCAGGTTCACGTTGCTTATTACTCACACAGGGATGTGCAGCAACACACAAATTTATTTAAATATAAAATATAGGCAAAAAATAGGCTAGTTGGCAGTTTGGTTTCTACTGTATAGTCCATTGCATCAAGTTTCTTTGCCGATATTTTGGGTTTATACTGGAAAACTTTTAAAAATTAAATAAATGCACAAAACAAAAATAACCATTCAGAGGTCCTCCGCAGGACTCAAAACTTGTTAAAAACTCTTGGCCTCACTCCACTCTCATGCTCTTGGTCACGCCCACACTCGTCACTGCTTCAAAGCAATCTCAAGGCAATTCGTAACTTTTTGATGTAGTGGCTAATTCGTATGAATTTGTACAATCTAATTCGTACAATTTAGTACTTTTGTTCATCACCCAATGGTGGGGGGTTGGGTCCCATGCCTCCTTTTTAAAATCGTATGAATTCATACGAATTACCCACTAAACTGACAAAACGTAAAATAATTATGTTTTCTTGTAAGATCAGGCTGCACTGTTTCCACGCTGACCTGAGAGGTGCACGTCAGGGTATGCAGATAGGCTATGGTGGACCTACCATATACACTCGATTCCAAAGTAAAAATTAGGATCAATTACAACAAATTCATGCTTTTTATCAAATTAATTCAGCCTTTCATTTAAAAGACCTCAAACTTTTGAAAAGGTTGTGTATACTTCACTTTTCATGTTTTTTCTCAGGAATGAACTATCCAGAACTTTGACAAATGAGGTGAAAAGTTTCTTGGCACATAGTCTTATTTAGCTTCTTGTAATATCTCGAGCTGTAAAGAATTCTGGTGCACGCATTTGTTAAATATAGCACATGGAGTCTTATCATCTCATAAAATGGTAGAATGAAGGAACGGCGTCTGCTCTACAGCATGCAATAGATTTTCTAGCAAGGCTTTTATAGAAGCGTGTGGAGGAAATGATTTCTCTTATATGGCTGCTCATTTCATTATAGATCCACAGTAAATAGGTGGTAATAGATATTGTGGATGTACTGTAAGATCTCTGCCCTTTACTTCCAGTTAATCCATACAGTATGTAGGAAATACATGTCTGTCTTTATTCAGTCACCAATTTGATCATATTTGGATTTCTCATTTATGAAATATGTCATATTTGCTAACTGTTTCGAAATATTGCAAAAATTGACATTTACATATAAATATATAATGTAATGTGCATATATTGGGCTCTATTTTAATGATCTAGGCACAAAGTCTAAAGCGCATGGTGCAATTAAGGGTATTAAGGGCATGTCTGAATCCACTTTTGCTATTTTAAGGATGGAAAAATACAGTTTGCGCCCTGGCACATGGTCGAACAGGGTTGTGCTTATTCTCTTAATGAGTTATGGGTGTTTTTTGAATATAACATGCATTAAATCAATCAGAGTCTCATCTCCCATCCCCTTTAAGAGTCAGTTGCGTCGCGCCATGGCACATTTGCTATTTACATGACTTTGTAAGTGGAAAAACTGAATGCTTCACTAGCAAGAAAACAGTTAAACAGACCATCTGCAGCACAAGAATAAAGAATGAGCCTCCTCTATTCGGCCTCTTTACTTTCTCTTTACTTTACTTTTACTCTTTACTTTACTCCTTTACTTTCGTGGATAAAGAAACGATGTTGTACGCACTCCACTGAAGACATCCATTAGCCTGCCTATTTAATTTTGTTTGTTAAGTGCAAAGATTTGTTTCAAAACTATTTCTAAATTCAGTTCTAATTTCCAGCAAACTAATAAATGAACAATAATAACGAAGTGTGGTCAAACAACTGAGTTATATCTAAACACACGTCCGGTTCTTATGCTTCATATGGTGATGCATACGTCTCCAAAACCCGACAGGTGGACAAATCTAAACTTGTTTTTATTAAAGCAAATATAAATATGCATATAATAAATAATACAGCTAATATTAAATTGTTATGAATAAACTGAAAAAGCCCCCCTCCCGAGATGAAGTAGGCATGGAGGTAGTGGTTTTTATATTTATGTAGAAAATAATAATTTTTGTAACATTTTAATCCTTTATTTTTTTCATATGTAAAGATAGTTGTGTCTTGCTGTACATCCTGTGTGTATTATGGAATGTGTAAGTGTTTGGACCTGCATAGGCGCATAACTAACGAGCTCTGCGCTGGACTTTTGACTAGCTTTTAGTTGGTCAATGGCAGTCTATTTTAGTTCATCAAAATAGTAGCATACCAACAATGCGCCTTAACACACCTTCTTTCTAGACTGGCACACATATGAGTCCACAAAATGGTGCAAATGGATTTACTATTTAAACAACATGGCACAAAATGTGAAAATTAGATTTGCGCTGATCTAAAAATAGCAAAAAATCGCGACATACACATCTTGCGCCTTATTGCGCCAGGTGTATGATAGGGCCCATTGTGTATGGCCATACACCCAAAAGGCTGTGCAATAATATAAAGGTGGATTTATAAATGTATTAGTTCTAATTTTATGTTTACATCCATATGCCCATATATCAGATTTCTGTAATGGCATAGACTTGTTTATAAAACTTATGAATCAATTAATACTAATTAAAGTAAATGAATAAATGAACAAACAAACAAATGAACGAATAAATAATGAAATATTGCTTGTTTCTCAGCTAGCCATATGTTACAATCCAATAAAAAACAGCAAATGGACTTTATAAATATCAAGAGGTTCATGCTGATTCATTCCAAGTCATTTGAACGACTGCATTATGAAAATGTGACTTTTTAAATAGTATAACAGATTCTTAATATTAAATATGTTCAGATTTTTGACTTCAGAAAATATACCTGTTTTAAAAAGAATGACTGGCAAGTTCAATGCAGTCAAAACTGAAATGCAATGAAATTTATATATATATTTCTAGAAAAAAAAACTGTGCTTTGAATCATTTTAATATCTTGAACATATGGCTCAACTTTCTTACGTCTGTGTGTTTGCAGATTTCCTCCAAGGACTTCTGATTGGATACCAGAGGAAGTGGGAGAACCAATCAGATCTCTGCATGTGTGTGGGTAGGACATCTCACATTTACACAGACAAATGATTTAGTCCTCTAGTTACGGCCTAATGAGAGCGAGCAAGTTTGATAAATGATGATAACCAAAGGAAAAATACAATAAATAGGCTGCAGAAGAGATACTTAGCATTCAGTTTCCATCTCATTTGCTGTAGACACTGCAAATAAGGTATGCTACAGGAGGAAAATGAAATATATTGCTAGATATATATGCTAACAGATATGCATAAAGCAGTTCTATTATGCTGAATCTACATTTGTGCACTGAAAACACACAAAGAAAGAGATGGATTGAAAAGAAAACACACGGCAACTGCAGGCGAAGACAGAAGGGTCAAATGTACAGTACTTTCTGTTAGTTTTGCAGAGATGATCCGGAGGACATTGGGGTCAGGGTTAAATGTGTGAATGCTTCAGTCTGATGGTCTCCTTCTGTTCTGAACCTGTGGGTTATCGCTGGTCTTTAACTCAAAGCTCTGATTTCAGCACAGAATGTTCTGGCGCTGAAAGCATTTACTGTATCGTCCAGTCAGGACTTGTCCAACCAAAGCTGGATTGTCCAAAGGGCTGGACTGTCTTTCACAGATAAATTATACCCTGGTGATTGTATTCGATGCCTTGTGAAAAGCTTTCTAGGGTGTTGTCAATTTGCTTCAGGAAACAAGCAGTACAAACTGTTGAAAACCTGTCAGGGAGACTGTGGAAAAAGACCCAGATAGCATACAAATGTGGGCCACTTTAAGCAGTTATGCGGCACTGGTGGTCTTCTTTCAGCCCAGACAAAATGAACTTGAGCCTGAAGTGGCCCACCTGTACAATGGCAAAAGGGGGCCAAATATTTCAATTCATACTGTACAGTATATGGGCCATTTAAGGCAAATATTTGGCACTTATCCGTCTTTCGGATGAGACGTTAAACCGAGGTCCTGACTCTCTGTGGTCATTAAAAATCCCATGGCACTTCTCGTAAAGAGTAGGGGTTTAACCCCCGTGTCCTGGCCAAAGTCCCTCAATTGGCACTTACCCATCATGGTCTCCTAATCATCCCCATCCACCGAATTGGCTCTATCACTGTCTCTTCACTCCACCAATAGCTGGTGTGTGGTGAGCGCACTGGCGCCGTTGTCCTGTGGCTGCCGTCGCATCATCCAAGTGGATGCTACACACTGGTGGTGGTGTGGAGAGACCCCCCTCATGATTGTGAAGCGCTTTGGGTGTATGGCCATACACAATAAATGCGCTATATAAATACACATTACATTACATTACTTATGGCAAATTGTAACCTGAATGTGAACCTAATGTGGCCCATGTGGAAAATGGTCAATTTGGCCCAAATGACAGTGGACAAATGTGGGCAAATATGTGTCAAAGTCATTTAAGGGTAATCTGGGTCTAAACCCAAATTGGCTCACATATTTGTGCAAATGTGGCCCAGTTATTATAAAACATATGTGGGTCACTTTTGGCAAATATTCGGCACAGTAAGCTCTGGCTAATGGGGCTGTGAGCCTAAAGTGGCCCAGATGTGATATGACAAATGTGGTCCAGTTATCTTAAAACATATGGAGGCCACTTTTGGCAAATATTTGGCAGAGTAAGCTTTGGCTATGTGGGCCGGATGTAAGTGTTTGGTGTGGGCCAGATCTGGGCCAAAATAAAAGCAAACTGTGGCCCAGAATAGGGTCAATTTTGGTTAATTTGGTTGAATTCTGGCTGATATGTAGTATTGCTATGGGTTAATTGTGGCCCAGATCTGGAAAACAGGAGTGTACCGCCCAAGTGCCATCATTCCATGCAGTATGTGGGCCGGATGTAAGTGTTTGGTGTGGGCTGGATTTGAGCCACATGAATTTTGCTATCTGGGGAGGGATAGATGAAAGATTATGGGCAAAGTTTAAAGTCCAAATGTGATGATCAATTCACATATTTGTACTAATTACAAAGCAAATGATCACAAAAAGATAGTTGTCTGAGACAATTACAATGCGTCTCGTGTGCACGCCTTCTCAAAAGTTTGGGCTTGGCTTTTATAGATTTGTTCCTTTCATTTAAATCGGTGTGTTGTTTACTGGAGATTCGCTCTGAATGGATAATTTGAATCAATGAGTTGTTGCCTAAAGACTTGCTCTGACAGAATCCTCTGAATTAATGTAAATAAATAAGTTGTCTACTGGAGACTGGCTCTGAACGAATCATTTGAATCAGTTTCTTGTTTATTGGAGACTTGCAGTGACTGGATAGTTTGAATGAGTGAGTTGTTGCCTGAAGACATACACTGACCAAATCATCTGAATCAATTTGAATCAGTAGGTTGTTAAATGGAGAGTCAGTCTGACAGGATAATTTAAATCATTGAGTTAATAGGTGCGTTCGACATGAAGCACAGCTTCAGTTGCGGCAGTCATGATGACCGATCACATGGCGTCATCATCATTTTTTATTTTTTATTTATAACAACAAAATATTTACAAATAAAACACAATACAGCCTCTACAAACTATAGTTCATTTTTAAACAATCAGTGATTTATGAATTAAAATCGGTGTCGTCATCAGAGCTCGTGCAGATGCTCTTCAGACGCTGCGCGGGCTGAGTCAGTCGTATGACAGCAGCGCTGCGCAGATCGATCGAAATCTGTCTTAAAGCGGTGCATGCTGGTTAGAAATTTTGTCCGGATTGATGCTGTGTCAACGCCATGTGACTGTCACATGTGGCATTAAAGTACCGCGACAGCGCTCCGAGATCAGACGACTGACTCAGCCCGCGCAGCGTCTGAAGAGCATCTGCACGAGCTCTGATGACGACACCGATATTACACGATTGGCCGAGTTCACCGCATGACAACAACCACATGTGTTTCGGGTTTATTATTGGACAAATTCCGTCTCACAAATTTCAAAACAAACAATTAACTTTTCATACCATCTCTATCTTGTACACATCATGCTTATTAAAAGACTACAAATATTTTACTGCAGTATCATCTTTAGTTAAATAATCTGGTTATAAAGGCTAGATTGTTTGCACAGGTTTATTTTCGACCTTTTTTTTACAGTACAGACTATTTACTGTATTCAGCTCCATAAATGATTTAAATGATATATTTTAGTAAATAACCTAATATATAATAACCTATATTAACTCAAAAGAGTCTTACAGACTTGTAATAAAATAATTATCCTCATTGATCCTGACACCCTAAAGGTTTCTTAACAAATAAAGAACCATTTTATTAAATAATTATAAAATAATTTTTAGGATTATAAAATATATGTTTTATTTCCTGTCTAGCTGTTTATTCAGTTTTAAAGGTGTCACTGATGTACCTGCTCTTTCTTACTTCTACTTAAAGTGTAGCTCACTTATTTTAGGAATGTCCTTTTGTTCAATCTTTTTGGATTAAAATGCTTCTTTGAAAATGCTTTTATTATCCAAAATAATCTTAATCATTGTATAAATTAATCAAAACACCTTGTTTTGGGTTTTACACAATTATCTATTGTAAAGTTTTATATCTATAAATGTAAATAAATGTAAACCCCTTTTTAGCATATTAAACAAGAACTATTAGCCTAGAGTGATGTTTAAACTCCTAGAGTTTGTGTTTATTGCTTTGTATTTAATAGGCCTGTTCGTTTTTGTGTTTATATTACCCTCTCGTTTCCCCCTATTTCTCTCATGCGTTTGTAATATATTTAATTCATAAATCCCTTATTGTTTAAAAATGAACTATAGTTTGTAGAGGCTGTATTGTGTTTTATTTGTAAATATTTTGTTGTTATAAATAAAAAAAATAAAAAAATGATGATGACGCCATGTGATCGGTCATCATGACTGCCGCAACTTTGAACCCCGAAGTGTCCGGCTTGACGGCTTCGTTTTCAACTCCGCCCCCGCCTGCGCTCGGCTAATCTCATTGATCACCGGCTGCAGCTGTGCTTCATGTCGAACGCACCTTTACTCTGACCAGATCATTTGAGTCAGTGAATCATTAACAGGAGACTCGCTCTGACCGGATCATTTGAGTCAGTGAATCATTACCTGGAGAGTAACTCTGACCGGATCATTTGAATCAGTGAATTGTTAACTGGACATTCACTCTGATTGGATCATTTGAGTCAGTGAATCATTAACTGGAGAGTCACTCTGACCAGATCATTTGAATCAGTGACTTGTTACCTGGACACTCACTCTGACTCATTTGAGTCAGTGAATCATTAACTGGAGACTCACGCTGACTGGATCATTTGAATCAGTGAATCGTTACTGTAGACTCACTCTGACCAAAATATTAGAATCAGTGAATTGTTAACTGGAGACTCACTCTGACCAGATCATTTGAATCAGTGAATCATTAACTGGAGAGTCATTCTGACCAGATCAATGGAATCAGGGTATTGGTAATTAGATCCTAACTCTAACTGGATCATTTGAGTCAGTGAACTGTTAACTGAACACTCACTTTGACCAGATCATTTGAATCAGTGACTTGTTGAGCCAAAAAAATATGCAATCTTATTAGTTCAATTCAAATAATTCCAATTAATAATGCTTTTTAATGCAATTATAATGTTTAGTGTATATGGAGTGAAAGGTGCAACATTATGTTTTGGAATGAAGTAAATAAAAGTTTCACAAAGTAAAAATACTCCAAAAAAATACAGATACTTGAAAAATGAACTTAAGCACACTAACAAAGCACAAATAATGAACTTAGAGGATTCCAAAGACCCACAGTAACTTCCCACTTTATCAACATCATTTCTTTTGACAAGCGCTCTGTAATGAAAATCCCTCATATACAATGAATGTTGACACCTACGGCACGGATCAGAAAGTTAGCTATACATTTTATTTTGGAACTTTTGAAAGTTAAGGTTGAAGAAAAATCAAGACTGCGAGAAAAATAAAACCCCTTGACAGTGATCAAAGAGTGAGATGGCCAATCACAGAGAGCCTGGCAGGCTTGTGTAATAGTTGCGTCACACTGTCTCAGATGACCTTGCTGGCTTGCTCTTTCCCTCGGTCCCCGCTGAATAAAGTTAGATTGAGATTCATGGGCTTCTCCTGCTCTCCCGTCCTCTGACTAATGCATATCTTTATCCATTCCTCTTTCCTCCTCCCTCCGACCAGCCTGTTTCTCCTTCGCCACTAAAAGTTTATTTTATTTTCCTTTTTTCTTCAGAGCAGAACAGCAGATTCATTTTGTAGTCGGGTGAAGAAAAATGGACAGAAAAAGAAATGGAGTAGGAAAGCTCATTTCTTTTCATTGCTCTTATTTCCCAGCGCACAAACACATGCACACACACACACACACGCACACACACGCACGTGCACGCGCACGCACGCACACACACGCACACACACACACACACACACACACACACACACACACACACACACACACACACACACACACACACACACACACACACACACACACACACACACACACACACACACGCCTACGCAATTAACATACAGAGCATCCAAACATTTTTGAGCACTAGAGAAAACGCTTGTCTTTTGAATTGTTTTAATTTAATATCAAATGTAAAAGATTTTCAGTGTGTTCTCAGACATTTAGACTGCATGTGATGATGTTTAGGTTATGTAAGAGCTTTCGTTTATACGATTTTATAACAAAACACTTCAAAAAGATTAAGCAATGAATCATAAAGGAAACCCAGATGCTTTTTCATTCATTCATTTATTCATTCATTTTCTTGTCGGCTTTGTCCCTTGCGGGGTCGCCACAGCGGAATGAACCGCCAACTTATCCAGCACGATTTTACGCAGCGGATGCCCTTCCAGCCGCAACCCATCTCTGGGAACTTCCACACACACATTCACACCCATACACTATGGACAATTTAGCCTACCCAATTCACCTGTACTGCATGTCTTTGGACTGTGGGGTAAACCGGAGCACCCGGAGGAAACCCACGCGAACGCAGGGAGAACATGCAAACTCCACACAAAAACGCCAACTGACCCAGCCCAGCCGAGGTTCGAACCTGCGACCCAGCGACGTTCTTGCTGTGAGGCAACAGCACTACCTACTGCGCCACTGCGTTGCCCTGATGCTTTTTCAAATATTGTATATATTATTTTGAATAATATATTGAATAATCCAGGGAAATCAGAGTATAATTTGGAGATAGAAGAACTGAGGTGTAGTATATAGGCCTGTAACCAGCCTGGTGTAAGGGGTGGTTATTTTTTCTCAAAAAGTGGACCTTTTTGTAGTTATTTGCCTCATTTAGTGACATTTTAAGCACTATTGTTAGCTGGATTAGCTTGTTGGATGGTCATCGTAACCACACTTTTTAATGTACCAAAATATTTCCTGAAGATTTAGAATAAAGAAATATGAAAAAAAAAAAACTTATTTTTTAAATTTAGTACTGTACATCATATATCATTAGAAAAAAAAAATAGGAACCTGTTAAAGCTTTAAATTAAAAATTGTAGCCGATCATTGTCATTTATTAGGCAAATAACAAACTGGCCAGCATATTCAACTGTCATCAGTCAGAATTTGGCCATTTGAATAATAAAAAATTTAAACATAATAATAAAAATAATAAAATAGTTTTATGATTTTCTAGCCTCTCTTGTAAAAAAGTACATTTGATTGAAAAATTCATGGATAACAACATTAGCCAAATTAGTATGTAAATTCATTTTAATATGTGCCGCTTTTGGTGCTTCACACCTTTTTATCTGTCATTTTTTGTTTCAAGAATAAAGTCCATGATTTAGAATAAAAGTTACTTGTAAAATGTTTTCTCTATTTAAAAACAATACAGTAACAAAAGATGACCACTTACGTCAGATTATGTGTTCTTGCACAGCCGGATGCTGGACCCTGAAATAATAGTTTGCATTGGCTAAAACTGATTAGCTGAAGTCACACCGATGTGACAGTCAACAGAGGATTCAGCTTGGTCTTAAAGCCTTTTTCAATGGGTTATTTACAATATTTATGATGGTGTAGCAGTCAAAATAGGACATATGAGCTCATGTATTAAAGGGTGGGACTTTCAAACCACCCAAAACCCCCTGGCTACAGGCCTGATATATATATATATATATATATATATATATATATATATATATATACAATCGGTAATCATGAAGTAATTATTTGTTTTTTGACTGATTATATAAAATGTTTCTCGAGCACCAAATTATTATAGAAAGATTTCTGTGCCCCAAAAACTGTTTAGGTATAAATGTATTTTTAATGTACCTACTTATTTAAAATGTATTAAGAGCATTATAAAGCTATGAAAACAAAAATATGTCAAATATTTGGATAAAGGTGTCTGCTAAACAATTAAATGTGAAGATAATATTATCCCCTAATTGTAATGAAAAATAATAATCATATTTCATTCTGAAAAAATAAATTGAAATGATCAAAAGTGACAGTCAAGTTGCTGAAAAAAATGCACTGGAAAAAATGATTCAAAGATGTTTCCTTGGATTTACTAAACTTTTTTGAGTTAAGTGGTTGTAAACAATTTATTTGGGCTAAATTTAAACAAACAAATTAAGTTAAAAAAATTACTAAATTGATTTTGTTTATTAAAATTCAACACATAAATATTGTTTGCAACAATTTTACAGAAATTTACAAAACAAATTAAGCAGCAGAACCATTTTCAAAATTGATTAAAAAAAAACAATATCTGGAGCATCAGATTGGCACATTGGATTAGAATGAGATTCATGTTTGTAGCTATGCTTGTTTGTTTTTGTTCATAATCGACCCATATCATTATATGACACATAATAATTAAAGACCTTTCAGAAATCTTATGCTCTTTTTTTGCGCTATCACTGTTTAATGATGCCAAGTTCTGGGAAAACTGAAATTGGGTGGTGGATGTCGGTCATGGTAACTTTTATTTCCTAGTTTTGTTCTGGAAATTATTTATTTACAAATTAAGCACTGATTAAAATGATCAAAAGTGCAGTCAAGTTGCGAAAGAAATGGGTCAAAGTTATTTAAAAAATATTAAGCAACCATTTTCAAAATTGATAAAAAAAAGAACAACATCTGGAGCATCAAACTGACACATTGGTTAAATCATTTCTGATGTGACACTGAAACTGCAGTACGAGGCAGAAAATTCAGCTTGTAAAAGCAAAAATCACTTACTTGTCATTATATTAAAGTAGAAAACACCTACTCAGCCATATCACCCTGCAGCCCAAGACCGGTTACTCACTGAAGCTAAGCAGGGCTGAGCCTGGTTAGTGCCTGGATGGGAGACCAGATGGGAAAACTAGGTTGCTGTTGGAAGTGGTGTTAGAGAGGCCAGCAGGGAGCGCTCAACCTGTGGTCTGCTTGAGTCCTAATGCCCCAGTAAAAGTGAAGGGGACACTACACTGTCAGTGGGCACCGTCTTTCAGATGAGACGTTAAACCGAGGTCCTGACCCTTTGTGGTCATTAAAAATCCCATGACACTTCTCGTAAAGAGTAGGGGTGTAACCCTGGTGTCCTGGCCAAGTCCCTCATTCGGCACTTACCATCATGGCCTTCTAATAATCCCCCATCTACTGAATTGTGAAAACGTACTACTCTATCACTTTCTCTTCACTCCACCAATAGCTGGTGTGTTGTAAGTGCACTGGCGCCGTTGTCCTGCGACTGCCATCGCATCATCCAAGTGGATGCAACACATTGGTGGTGGTGTGGAGAGACCCCCCTCATGATTGTGAAGCGCTTTGGGTGTATGGCAATACACAATCAATGCACTATATAAATATACATTACATTACTGTATTTTAAAGTATATACAATAAAAGCGTTTCACAATTTTACAGCCTTGGTGACAGAAAATACACTCACTGGCCACTTTAATAGGTACACCTTACTATTACCGGGTTGGACTACATTTTGCCTTCAGAACTGATTAAATCCTTCATGGCATAAATTCAACAAGGTACTGGAGATATTCCTGAGATGTTGGTCCATACTGACATGATAGCATCACACAGTTGCTGCAGATTTGTCGGCTGCACATCCATAATTCGAATTTCCCGTTCCACCACTACAAAGGTGCTCTATTGGATTGAGCTCTGGTGACTGTGGAGGCCATTTGAGTATAGTGAACTCATTGTCATGTTCAAGAAACCAGTCTGAGATGATTCACGCTTTATGACATGGTGCGTTATCCTGCTGTAATTAGCCATCAGAAGATGGGTACACTGTGGTCATAAAGGGACATGGTCAGCAACAATTCTCAGGTAGGCTGTGGCGTTGACACGATGCTCACTTGATACTAATGGGCTCAAAAGAGTGCAAAGAAAATATCTCCCACACCATTACACCAGCAACACCAGCCTGAACCGTTGATACAAAGCAGGATGGATCCATGCTTTTATGTTGCTGACACCAAATTCGGACCCTACCAGGGTAGCAGCAGAAATCGAGACTCATCAGACCAGGCAACGTTTTTCCAATCTTCTATTGTCCAATTTTGATGAGCCTGTGTGAATTGTAGCCTCAGTTTCCTGTTCTTAGCTGACAGAAGTGGCACTTGGTGTGTTCTTCTGCTGCTGTAGCCCATCTGCCTCAAGGTTCGATGTGTTTTGTGTTCAGAGATGCTCTTCTGGATACCTCAGTTGTAACGAGTGGTTATTTGAGTTACTGTTGCCTTTCTATCAGCTTGAACCAGTCTGGCCATTCTCCTCTGACTTCTGGCATCAACAAGGCATTTGTGCCCACAGAACTGCCACTCACTGGATATTTTCTCTATTCAGACCATTCTCTGTAAATCCTAGAGATGGTTGTGAGTAAAAATCCCAGTAGATCAGCAGTTTCTGAAATACTCAGACCAGCCCGTCTGGCACCTTTCTTCCCCATTCTGATGCTCGGTTTTAACTGCAGCAGATCGTCTTGACCATGTCTACATGCCTAAATGCATTGAGTTGCTGCCATGTGATTGGCTGATTAGAAATTTGCGTTAACGAGCAGTTGGACAGGTATACCTAATAAAGTGGCCAGTGAGTGTATAGCTTTCATCCCAAAAACAAGGTGCCACGTCTGACAATCTAAAACAAGTGAACTTTCTATATAAAAGCTACAATGTTTCTTTCTAAGCAGAAATCATTTGCAAAACAACACCGACAGCAAAGTAAAAGGAATCTAGTCTGTCTTCAAACTAGATGAAAGCATCCAGACAGAATATTACGCAGACATTCAATTCAGACGTGCATTGAAGCCTTCCATATCTCTATACTGTATACTGTCTATGGTGGCAGAAACATTCATATTTGATAGACATTGAGAAAGGAACATTTACTCACTAAAGCACCAAAACAGATATGAATCGGGTTTATAGACTCCGACTGTTTCTTTTATGCTGAGGTCTGTTTGTGTGGAGCTGCGAGAAACAGACGCAATAAAACACGATTGTACGTCTGTCAGTCTTAAGGTTAAGCCACGGCTCTGTGTTCCCTCACCTCTGTATGCAGCTAATAGGATTTAGAGGTTTGGGATTCATTCGCTTACAAAGCTTCGACTCCCTCAAGACAACATAATCCCTCCTTAGCAGACTTAATAGAAACCTACCAAGTTTTTACTCACCTCCGATGAGAGCGGTACAGTTTGACTGTCAATTTTTGTCATTTAGAAGTAAACACAGTCTATCAGAAGGTCCCACTAAGCATCGTGGGATTCAGTAGGCTGGTTATTATGAAGGTTTTGAGTGATATTTTCCATATCACTGAATAAAGGGGATCAGCTGCTGATAGATGTTTAAGCTTAAGGCTTAAGGTTTGCTTTGGCTTTATCTCAACATAAATCTATGCAGATCCAAGGGGAAATAATGCTTCAACATATCTAGCACCATACATTTTTTGGTTAAAATGATCCAAAATCACTTTTTGAGGAATTACATAATTATACATTGTTCAAGACTAACTACACACTATGAATCATTTATTAAGCATTAGCAAATAGTTCATTCATCATTTGTTCAGCATTAACTCTACAGTAATAGACATTAGTAAGCAGTTTATAAATACAGCTTCAAATACTGTGTTTTAATCATTGTATTTTCATACTTTGTTACTGATACATTTTTTACTACTAATTTAAGTTCATTCATTTTATTTTTGGCTTAGTCCATTTATTAATCTGGGGTTGCCACAGCGGAATGAACCGCCAACTTATACAGCACGTTTTACCAAGCGGCAACCTCCCGCTCTCCCTCGGGAAGCCAATACAGAAGTAACTAAAACTGTAGTTCATCGACTCGCCTAGGGGGCTGGCTCCAGGAAGTCCAAGGGCTTTCTTTCTGCATTAGTAAATTGGCCATTTTTACAGCTGATAAAAACATGTTTACAGCCTGGTACAAACGATGGCTTTGGTGCATATAGCTATGATTACCCTTCATGACAACTCTGAGGGGGGTGAATTTTTTTTATAACTCATCCGTTTCATTTTTATTAGGTTATATTAAGTTTGCATAATTAAGGGCGTGGCCACTTGAGTGACAGCTAGCCCTCGCTGCTTGCTGTCTCGTCACCTCAGCTGATTCTGGCTAATTAGTCGCTGAGCTCGGCATATAAATCGTGTATTTGTTTTGTTTAATGTTTCTTTACACCGTCATTTGCCTTTTGGAATTATTTCCTGCAATTATCAGATGATATGGCATGCTGTGTGGACTTAATTGTGCTTACAAACCGTTCAAGTTGCCTCCATTTCACAGTTGAGTGAAATTATATACTTCTATACCATCTCTATAAATGTATTTGTTTTATTTAAGATCATTTATCATTTAAATGTTCTTTAGACCAGTATTGCACTCCAGAATCTGACAGATTGATTAGCTGTAGGCTATAAAACAGTCATCTGAAGCGTTGTCATACAGTGATAGTGTTGGATTTTTATGAACAGCCTTGCATTTACTAACACAGACTATATCTGAAGTGTTTGATAGTAATTCGCGGTTTCCTCCTGTCGAAAAACGTCATAAGAACAATGTTTAGTGGCTCAATGTGTTACAACAGTGTTTTTAAAAGTCTAAACACTTTATTAATATAGTGTACAACCAAGCACATGTGGTCAGAACACAAACGAGTCACAGGCAATGAAGTATTAAACGTTCTCCCAAAGTAATAAATCTGTTTTAATCCAGGTCTAAGCAAAATGCTGAGAATCCAGCATGTGTCTGTAGCTCCGCTCACTCTCCGCCTCTTTGCCCTTATTTGGTATGCCGCGTTTGGTGCGATGACGAGCTAACAAAATGGCGACGGTTGGCCGCGCCTACTTGTGGCTTCTTTTGCAGTGTTCAGAAACCTATGGGTGACGTCACGGACACTACGTCCATATCTTTTACAGTCTATGGTTTTGACGCAACGGATGCCCTTCCAGCCGCAACCCATCACTGGGAAACACCCATACACTCTCATTCACACACATACTCTACGGACAATTTAGCATACCCAATTCACCTGTACCACATGTCTTTGAACTGTGGGGGAAACCAGAGCACCCGTAGGAAACCCAGCCAAACACGGGGAGAACATGCAAACTCCACATAGAAACGCGAATGACCCAGCCAAGGCTCAAACCACCGACCTTCTTGCTGTGAGGCGAACGTGGTACCTACTGCGCCACCGCATCGCCTACTAAATTAAGTATTGCAGTTTACAAACCATCTGTATTTAAGAGTAGTTGGTGGTTTTTAAGATCATTCAGAATGAGTAAGTAAATGATTAATCAACTATACAAATCAACATTTATATATCTTACTATTCAGGCATTTAGTAATGGTTACTTTGTATGTTAATAAATGCTTTATTAACATATCTTCATGCAGTTTTGTGACCTAATGTAACTATTTATGCTTTATAAATCCCTTATAAATGACAATGTAAGGACAGTAATACTAAATCTCCTAAGCTTGAAAATAATGTTTTCTAATTTGCACAGTACTGGACGATTTCTACAGGTTTTAGCATCATTATATCAACAGGCCCTTTGGAACTACTTGCCTAAGCCTACATTATTGTTAAACATAAAATGAATTGCTCAGGTATGTTTTGTTGCACATTTCAGATGAGAACTTCACTAGAGGGCGCTGTCTCTATCTTTGCGAATCTGAAATACACTCAAAAACATTTTTTCCTGCTTGTTCAAACAACTTATTTAAAATGAGCTGAAAAAACACAATTCAGGATATTTTTTGGGAAAACTTAATTGTTTTATGGTCAGTCCATCTAATTTTCTTATGTTAACTTAATTGATTTGTGTTGGGACAACTTGAAGGAATTATGTGGAACACTGCATTTTTTGCAGTGTATGTTACTTATGCCGAGCTCAGACTGCATGATTTTAGCCCTGATTTTGACTCGCCTACAGGTTTTGAGAAATCGCCGACAAATGCCTGAAATCACAGGCAAATCGGTGCTTGTTCACGTGAGTGACAATCACACAGTATGAACTATCAATGACGCGATCTGAGAGAATCGCCGATGAGTCGCTGACACCCGTGAGATATTTGGCATGCTAAATATCTGGAGCTGTCGGCGATTCAAATCATGCCGTGTGAAATGAGGTTTGACTGAAAATAACATCCGCGATCACCTACAGCCAATGAGAGAGCAGCATTCACTTGTACGGGTACCTGCAGGCCAGCGGGAGGCTGGGAGAAGTTCTCAAGGAAAAGCGCTCATTTTCAGTTTATTTGGACCCAAGAAATGGAGGGAAAACTAGTGTAAATTTGGCAGGAGCACATGTGTTTGTTTGACGTGTCATCTGAGCAATATCACAATCAGGTCGAAAAGCAAAAAAAGTTGAGGAGAGATTGTTAATTCTCTTCAAAAGCCAGGCGAGCAACACAAGTTTCTAAAGCTAAAGGCTTCTGTTTACATTATGTAGTTAATAGCGAAAGATATATTACGTGACCTCGCGTTGTTTTATGTCACTTCTCGCGTTTGTTTGGTTGTGAGACGTAGTTTGGACAAAGTTGTCGTGATTCTTCCTATTTTAACGTCATGCAGTATGAACTCTCCTGTCGCCGATCCATCATCCAGTGTAAACACAGCACCGACAGAACACTAACGCAGATAGTCATGCAGTGTGAAAACATCTGTGACACGACTACTTTGAAAACCATGCAGTCTGAACTCAGCATTAGGGTATGTAGTAGTACATCTCAGATGTTTGTGAATGTGTACAAGAAAGACATGCATCTGAAACAAATAACAAAACGTACCCTATGTTTTTCATATTCGCAAAAATGTAGACAACGCCCTCTAATGGATTGCCATCTGAATTGTGCAACAAAACGTTCCCAGAGCAACAAATTTGACGTTTTCGCAAAATGTAGGCTAAGATGGTGGTCCACAACCTTTTTATCACTGCAGACCAGTCATTCTTTGACAATTGTACTGCGGACCGGGGAATGGGGGTTGTAGTAGGGGAGTGATTCATAGGTTGCTAGGCGACCATCAACCGTTTTCTCTGAGGATGACCATAGATATATACACTAGATATCACATAGGGACCCTGAGCATGCGTCAATAGCGCCGCCACATTGGTACAGTGCTCCCAGCACAAATGTCATTCAACCGCACTAGTCATAACAGTGTGACAACGTGAAGATGCTGGACTTTTAGCGCTGTGTACGGGTGTAGTAATGAGCAAAGAAAGAACACAAAGCACAAAGGCAGAACATTTAATAGGTAAGATTTCGTTTTTTACGTTTTTGTATGTTACTTTTGTGCTCAACAAGTAACATTATTGATGATAATACAGTCACTTACTGCATTCACCATAAGGCAAAGTAGCACCAACTCGCACTCAATACCAGGCTTATGCTAGTTTTGTTGAATAAAAAAAGCAAACAGTGCAAAAGAGATATGACAACAAGACGCTGCGGTGCCAGAAACTTGTATTATTGCCAGCTAAACGAACGAGTCGTTCATAACAGGGATTCATTCACAAATGAATCGCTCCCTCTGTCAGAATGAGAAGTGAAAGCAGGAGAGGGGGTGTGCTTCAGGACACGGATTAGATCAAATTAAACCGGGAGGGAGGTTAATGCATTTCCATACACACAAACACATGCTTTTTGTCAGGAATGCACGTGCGATCACTCATCCATTAATGTAAAAAAGTGATGTAAAATTATAATTTTCGTAATTAAAAAAAAATTGCATACTGACCACCGGGGAAAACTCCCGATCATAGATATATGTGTATATGTGTTTATCTCTGGCTCTGGATGGCCACAGTCCTCCACTGCACCTTGGTCCCGCATTCATTTCAAAGGATTGCTACCCTGTACTAAAATGGCGGCTCTATTGACGCATTCCTTCCAATAGACAACAACAGGGTAGGCGACATCTAATGATATCTATGGAGGATGACAAGCTGACACATTCACATTGCTGTCACTCTATGGAGAAAATTACAAAGCACTGCAGTGTTTGGGTGTTCTGTGTTTGTCTGAGATAATCAGTTGACCGAAATATCTATATTCCATACAAGCTGAAACTGATGGGTCAGTTCTTGTCATGTGACTCACGGTGCGCTTACAGCATTCATTTAACTGTGTGCATATGGATGTTGCGAGTGCGTCAAGGCTGATTTCACGCTGTTTGCGCGGGCAAGCCTGATACCTCCATTGGAAATAACAAACTTGCGCTGTAAAAAGGATGCGATATGCGATCTCCAGCAATTTATCTTCTTGCACAGACCCACAGAAAATGTGATTGACAGGTGCTAATTTGTGTATAACTTATCTTTATTTATTTAGGATTTGATTATGGGTAAAATAAAGACCATGCGGGTCAGGCAGTTGAAACGGCTACAAATAATTAATTCTTTATGAATTAATTATTCATAAATAATTAATTCACCGCCTACAACAATGATGCCATCGTTCATTGCGATGTTTCACATTAGACATCGTACGATGCCAAATTGGTCGACTTCGCCCAACGCTAATACACAGCGGCCTCTGGTGGATTCGTGGAACCAAAAACGGCAAAAAGTTCAGAATGTATAAAGGGGTAGTTTTAATAATGAGCCTGGGTTGCATAAAGCGATACATATCTGAAAACTATACGTTTATTTTACAATTTCAAAAACACAGCATCATTTATTTTATTTATTTTGAATTGATCTTATAAATGTCTCTAATATAAATAAATGGCTTCTTCAAACCACTCAATCATTTAATAAAAACAAGTGGAGATAGTTCTTGGTCAGAATAAGCTGTTGATGGAACATCTAACGCTTCACAGTATTTCATTCACAAGAAACAGCCACTGATTTCACGTTTCTACATTTACATTCCATTTTATCTCCTCCACTCTTCAGTTCAAGCATCAGCACTTGACTTTTATTCGCATAACACACATGCTTTCTTTACAATGCGACTTGCCGCTCCAGAGATATTCATAACTTTTCTGTGGAGTGTGAAACCTGGAAGCGGGGTCACGAAGGAGACCTCCTGCGTAGGAGGAGAAACAAATCTTAAACGGAGCTTATTCCCTGCTTTCCTAACAGGTGGCGGATGAAGCTCTCAGATCACGCTGTGCCGCATGAAGCCTTGAGCGCCGCATCTCCTCTCATATATTCAGATCGTGTCTTTACTGCTGAATTTGCTGTAATTATTATGTCCTCGCGATGCTGGCAGAATGGTTTGGATAGCAGCATAAAGATGGCATTATCACACTGTGACGGTCATGAAGGTTAACCCACGGGGTTTCTGTCCAGAGCGCGGTAATAATAAAAGTCTAAAAAGAAATAATAGCGTTGTTAGGGCCTGCATTGTGGTTTCTCAAGCAGACCGTAATAATAACTGAAGATAAAGGAAACCAATAAGAACATCATAACCACAATGCCACGACGGCCACCGAGGAGGCAAATTACACTCAACATAAAAAACAAATAAATAAACACACACACAAAAAAAGTTGAGTTATATTACAGACTTTACCGGAGGAAGAGAAAAACAAGTGTAGGATCAAGAGGAGATCAAGTCTGAATATTGAGCTTTATACAGTGGATTTGTTTGTTTTTTATTAAACCCTGGTTCATTCTGAATATGTACCGCTATATACATTTCTGGAGAGCGCCAAATACGTCCCAGGAGCTACGTTTTTTTGCAGTTTTTGTTTTCACGAATCCACCAGAGGTCGCTGTGCACGCTTTTTCAGATCTCAAATTTCTCTCGCGAGTGCCGTTCGCGCCTGCTGTTTTTGCGTAAATCCACCAGAGGCCGCTGTTGACTGACTGACTGATGACTGACTGATCGACTGACCCACCCTCCTCCTTCCCTAAACCCAACCAACAGTGTTTTCAAAAGCAATCCAAAGAAAGAAAAGCCCTCGCATATGTTTTTATGCACATTTTCAAAATGTATACATATCTTATATGTATAAATTTTTTATAATTAATTTAGAAAATATTGTTAAATTATTAATAAATATTATTAATTATTATTAAAATAGACAAATAAACAAAAATACAGTAAAGAATTGCGGTAAAATATTGTTCAAATGCAAAACAAATGGTTTAATTAAATATATATTGAAATGTTATTTATTTCTGTGATCCAAAGCTCAATTTATGGCATCATTACTCCAGTCTTCAGCCACGATTCTTCAAATATCTGTGAAAAATACTTTAGAAATTCAACCTTGAAAACTTAACCTCCTAGGGCTACATACGTGGACAGCACATTTTAGCTTGTAAGTAACTATTTAAAATACTTTGAATGTTTTATATTTTGTTACAGACATACAGTGTCATCCTGCAACTGTTTTGCATCATATGAAATGCCCCAAACCTTATTTTAACTGTCCAAAATGGGTAAGAAATGTTGTTTTTTTTTTCTCTGATAGTCAAAACATGTTCAAAAAATATGTATGTGTTATAAATGCATTAAAAAACCGTCAGGAAAAAGTGTTTTATGTAAATTCGGACCACGAGTCCACATATATGGACATCATTTTTCTCTAAAAGTACATCATATCAAAAGATGATACTTAGATTTTTATTCTAATTAGGTTCCAGTAAGCCCAAATAGCAAAGAGAAATAAAAAATGCATGTAAAAAACACCTTGGGCCTTATATTTTTAAAAAGGTGTTTTAAACAAACTTAAAACAAAACCCATTGAGTCTTTAATTATATGCCTGGTAAGATATTTACATATTAATAAATTGAATTATGTTTTAGTTGGTCTTGATAATTTTTTTAATTCATTCATTTACTTTATGGATTGCGTGATTGATTGCTTGACAGTCTGATCGTTTGATTGGTTGATTAATTGATTAATTGATTTTGATAGTCACAATGAGCATTCGCATGGAAAGAGGTTTATAAAAAAAATCTAAATCATTCTGGTTGCTCCACTGAAAAAAATAAAAGTGTTTTAAGGGTGAGTAAATAATGACTGCATTTTCATTTTTGGACGAACAACTGCTTTAAATGTCACCCCCAGCTGTCTCTGCATTTTCCTTTATTAAATCACGTCCTCTTAAAACTTCTAAGCCTGAAAAAGTCTAGCGCAGCAGAGAGCCGAGGTGAATTAAAGAGACCGACAGAGCACACGTGTGTTTGTTCATGTGATTTCTTCATCTCGTCATTTAGCCTCTCATCTTTCATACACAATGGAGAATGTCACGATGACCAGCTTTCAAAAACACATCAGCAGAGCCCAGAGAAAGAGCAGACTCATTTGGTTCCCCTATATACGCTATAAGTGAGAAATCCTTTACTTTGTGCATGTATATATAGAGATACTGTCAGCTCTTATGCTTTAGATGTGTGTATCTGAGTGAAGAGAGAGAAAAGAAAGAAAGCGAATGTTTGAAAGGAAGCTCTCTGAGTACCTTGAAGGCTTGAGCTTTTCTTTTAGACGCAGCAGTATTTCTCATAGTGTATGTCACATAATGGATTCATTAGGCAGCTGAGGATAAAGAAGCACTCTTTTTTTTATTATTAGGATGACATACGTGTTACTTCGTCTTGCTAAAATGTGTGGATTCTGCAAAGATTACTTGCTGGAATAGTTTAAATAGACTTTCTTAAGGAAATGTGCATGAGTGGCTCTTCAAGAAGAAGGAGAAATCACTTTTTTAGCAAGGAGTCTTTAAAGGGTATTCACCAAAAATATTACATTTTGCAGCTCATTCTGAAAACATAGCCCTATTTACATTTCTGGAGATCGTGGATTATGTAGCCATAAAGTATGTATGACTGCATTTCGCCTTTAAAATGAACGCTACAGGGCGGTATGATGTTGTTCCTTTTTGCGCTTACCAGCTGACCGTTTACCTCCGAATGGATGGCTTTACCGATGTTACCACTTTGTCACGTCGTCATGTACGTTGGCGGACATGAGATGCAAAGAGGAGTTGACCATGACAACAGGGTTCGAGTCCAGCGAAGAATGGTTCCAGAAAGCAGGTGAGACAAAATCAGGAGCCAAAAAATAAAATAAACAAGTAAATAACAGGGTAAAAATGTGGTAAAATCTGAAAACGCGGTAAAAATCAGACAAGGGCTTTTATTTTTTTGGATTGCTTTTGAAAACACTATCGGTTGGGTTTAGGGAAATGGGTTCGCGGGTCAATCTGTGCTTTTGAAAACACTATTGGTTGGGTTTAGGGAAGGAGGAGGGTGAGTCAGTCGATCAATCAGTCAGTTAGTCAGTCGACAGCGGCCTCTGGTGGATTTATGTGAGAACGGCAGGCCCGAACGGCACTCACAAAAGAAATTTGAGATCTGAAAAAGCGTACACAGCGGCCTCTGGTGGATTCACGAAAACAAAAACTGCAAAAACCAAATACTACAAATACTCAAATTACTGTAATTAAGTTGTTTTTCTCAGGAGTTGTAATTTACTAAGTAGTTTTAAAAAAGTGTACTTTTACTTTAACTTGAGTACATTTTTTAGTGCTGTATCCAACCCAGGCTCATTCTGAAAACATAGTCCCGTGGACGTTTCTGGAGACTGCGGCATACGTCCCGGGAGGTACATATTTTTGCATTTTTTGTTTTCTCGAATCTGCGAGAGGCCGCTGTGTGCGCTTTTTTCGTATCTCAAATGTCTCTCGCGAGTGCCGTTCGTGCCCGCGCTGTTCTCACATAAACCCACCAGAGGCCACTGTCGACCAACCGTCTGTCTGTCTGACTGAATGACTGAATGATTGACTGGGCGACCGGCCAATCAACTGACTATTGACCCGCCCACCCACATACTTCCCTAAATCCAACCAACAGTTTAAAAAAGCCGTCCAGAAAAAGAAAAGCCCTTGATTGATCTTTATCACGTTTTCGGATTTTACCACATTCTCACCCTGTTGTTATTTTTTTTTTTTTGGATTCTGTATTTGTCTTATCTGATTTCTGGAACCGCTCTTCCCCGGACTCGGACCCGGTTGTCGTGGTCAAGTCCTCTCTGCGTCGTTATTATCCGGAAGCGAACGCATGACCTTTGTCATTTCCATCTCACTTTTAGAAGTGTAAGGATTTCAAAGATTCCCAGAGATGTACATTTCAATCCTTCTGCATTCGTTTATAAACAGTTTGATACATTTGATGCTTTCGGCTACCAATAAAGACTGCATTATGTTTCATGTTTAAAAAAGTATTCTGCAGAATTACGTAGATCTTCTGCTGACAACCGCAGAGAAACCAAGGAAATCCATCTGGGTCTGACAATGCAGACATGCAGCAAGTATACAGACGGTATTAACAGACAGCAAATGCAGCTTGTGACAACGGTTGAGATTTACACAAAAGCCAAATTACAGCAAGCATTCATATCCTTCAGTAAATACATCCACACTGCCAAAACATAAGCCACGCTCCTGTTTCCTGAACACAAACACAGTTTAACTCTGAACCTCTGCCGCAGTGTTTCCTTCTCATTAACATCTTCAAACACCGAGACGCTGCCGCTCAAAAATTTGAAACAGTTACATTATTTGAGCGCTTTGAGTTTTTCTCATCAAGACAACATCTGTTTTCTCAAAAATAGTTTAAATATTGTGAAATATTAAAGCAAAATGCCTCTTTCCACTGTTCTAAATTCAGCCATGGATCATGCTTTTAAAGCAGGGATCTCAAACTCTCGGCCTGCAGGCCATTTACGGCTCCCCCTCCTCCTCTCTCCGGCCCGCAACTGACGTCAAAATATAACGAGATTTGGCCCCCCAAAACATATGTTTTATAATCACTATCATTGTTGTGTTCATTAAATAGTATAATGATTAATAAATCCATATGAGACAGTCCCTTAAAAGTCACGTCTCGTCTTCAGTTTCAGGCTCAAAGTGAACTGGGCTCTAGCACACCTCTTCCAACCGGTCCAGGGCCGGCCAACTGAAGCCCGATTCAGAGCACTCACACTTCTCAAACGATCCGGGAAACGGGCCTGGGCACGGTTTGGATAGCATAGTGTGAGTGCGCCCTAAGACAGTTTTGAAAGTTATTTTGATCCACTTCAAATGTTGAGTACTGTAAATATATTAGTATTCAGCTTAAAGTGGGATTTAACTCGATTAATTAGGCAAATTGGGTTAGTTAATCAAGTTTTTTACTTTTTTTAAAGATATCTTTTTTTTTAATTCTAGACAAACTAAATCGTGTTTATTTCCCCATTTTATATATATATATATATATATATATATATATATATATATATATATATATATATATATATATATATATATATATATATATATATATATATATATATATATATATATATATATATATATATATATATATATATATATATAATAGGCAACACTAAAAATGTCCTTGCTCGGTTACACATCACTTGAGAACAGAGTTGGGTGAAACGTGTTCCTCAGTAATTCTAATGACATTTTTGGAAAACGCAGTAATGTAACGAATGACATTTTAAATTTGTGTAATTTGAATACAGTTACTAAAGTCAATGTAATTGCATTACTTACATTACAAATATAGTTTTTAGAAGAAAAAAATGCTTCTTTTGAATTCCGTTTTCCTCTGCAATGTCAGGTAATAAGCATACACTTTTAAATTGCTGGAGAACGTGAGCTGAAATGGTTGCCATCCATTTCACAATACAATACACAGATGTGGCAGAGAAATGAAGGCATTTCGTTTTCGTCTTCTGAGACACAAAGAAAAAAAGACCGACAGTGGCTTCTCCTACCAGTTCCCAATTTCAGATCTCTGTTGGATATTTTGCCATCAGTTTTCAGGAAGTTGTGATTTTGTTCTCTTTGACTCATTAGATGGAAATAGTGTTTTATTCGCAAATGTTTTATGTAATATTCCAGTTTTCCGCATCAATATATTTCGCAACATAGCTAATTATAACAGAAACATAGCTAATGACACAAAGACACAAAGGAAAAAATTCACTTTGTCAATCTTCTTAATAGATCAAAAAAATCAAAATCAAAAAACAGAATGGGAAGTGAAATTAAATTGCAAAAATACTGAAAATGCACATTTTCACCAATTCAAGGAATTAACGTGGAAGAGAACGAGTGTTTCTTTTGTGCCACACACTAGCTGTTTTCATCCACCTATTTTTATGTGCATTTTGGAAATGAGCCTAAAAACGGTTGATGGAAACGCCAAGATTCGCAAACTTTGAAAGTGCACATAAAAAACACATGCGCATAATTCAGTAGGATAAACTTTTAATTCGATAAGAAAAGATGCGCATAAACTACAATGGAGTCACTTTTACTGAACACATTTGAGTATGCGCATTAAAAAGGTCATGTGACTTTGTTAAAAGAGATCATGATGATAAAAATGTGTGAATGGACTAACCCGCAGGCTGAGCACACTATAAAACATCTGAAATGTTGTTTTGGTCATTCTAAAACGCCTTAACCATCTCAGTATTAGTGTTTTTATATTATTAATGACCTCCAGAATCCTCAAGAGCCTCTGTGCTCTGCAGCTCAAGCCTTCAAATGCCACCATGCAATCATTGCATGTCGGCATTTGTCTTTTGAGGTGCAAGCCATTTATAAATAAAGAAAACATTCACACAGCTTCTCCTACTCCAGCAAATTCCGTTTTAACTTTTGATATTTGGCGCCAGTTAATCAGGAAGTGACGATTTTGTTCTCTTTAACTCGTTGGATGGAATCGCTGCTTTATTCGCACGTCGTTTATGCGATATTCCAGTTTTGTGCATAAACTTAATTTGCATCTTTGGATGGAAACACAGCTACTATTAGCAATTGTGTTTATGTGTTGAAAAAAATCTCTTTGTTAAACATCACTTTGAAAATATGTGAAAAGGAATACAAATTTCACAGGAGGGCTAATAATTTTGCCTTCGACTGTATAATGAAGTTTGAGTGACTCCTTTAGAGATCATTGCCTTTCTCCATCAAAGAAAATCTTCTCATGCTGGAGATGCGCTTATGTGTGGAAAAGGGAATATTATATAAATCAGGATAATTCAAGCAGCCAAAAAATCTTCACACAAGTGAAACCTGCAGAATTTAGTTGAGTCTTAAAATCCCATATCACCACAAATAGTTTGAAAGGGTTTCAAGAAAAAAGCCTGTACTCTGATGTAAATACAAGCATCTTCAGTTTAAGACTTTTTCCGCAGCTTTCTTTGCTCATATTTACCAAGGGTGCCAATGTTAGTGGAGGGCACGGTGTGTCAATTATTTATGAATTAGCATTAATTAACACAGATCATTTGCTATGTAGGCCAGAATCTTTGATGTCTTGTGAAGTCAGATGTTGTGTAAATGCTGCGTGTTTGATTAATATGTAGCATGTATTGGCCTGCAGATTAGTGATGTGAAGCGCGCTGGATTAAAGCGCCTCTTCATTGTAAATGTGTTTGTGTATCTGTGTGAGAGCGACGGTGCTTAAGCATATGAAATTGGCCCTGGGAAATGTTGATATTTAATGACGTTCCTTCACACTCCAGAAATCTGTTCCATCGCTTTGGCTGTGCAGATCATGAGCACGAGCGAAAACTGATGCACGTTATTATGTTTCCCAAACATTCATTCATTCATTTTCTTTTCGGCTTAGTTCATTTATTAATCAGGGGTCGCCACAGTGGAATGAACCGACAACTTATCTAGCATATGTTTCACGCAGCAGATACCCTTCCAGCCGCAACCCATCACTAGGAAACACCCATATATTCTCGCATTCACACACATACACTACCGACAATTTAGCTTACCCAATTGTTTCCCAAACTTCAGACTATAAATGTGTAACTACAGTTTCAACGCAGGGAAATTTGATTGATTTTTTAGCAATGGACTTATTTAAAGTAATTTTTATTTATAAACATTTTGGAAAGTGAAATTAGCATTATTTATTTGTGTTATTCAAACATGTTTGTAGTGTTATTAATACTTTAAATTAACTTCGCACAATCGACTCACAGCAAGAAGGTTGCTGGTTCGAGCCCCGTCTGTGTCAGTTGGCGTTTCTGTGTGGAGTTTGTATGTTCTCCCAGTGTTAGTGTGGGTTTCCTCTCGGTGCTCCGGTTTCCCCCACAGTCAAATTACGTGTGGTATAGGTGAATTGGGTAAGCTAAATTGTCCTTAGGGCATGTGTGTGAATGAGTGTGTATGGGTGTTTTTAAGTGATGGGTTGCAGCTGGAAGGGCATCCGCTGCGTAAAACATATGCTGGATAAGTTGGCAGTTCATTCCGCTGTGGCGACCCCTGACTAATAAAGGGACTAAGCCGAAAAGAAAATGAATGAATGAATTAACTTTATGTTATACTTTTTAATTTCCAGATTAATTTGATTAATGTTTAAATATTCTTATATTTCTATAAACATTTACACATATATATTAATGCTATATAATTATATAAAGCTCTTCTAAAATAAATATCACCTTTTAGTGATATTATTATTTGCAATTATAACAGTTAGTGGTCAAATTGTCTAGTTTATTAAATAACTGTCAAAACACAGTTGGTGAAATAAGTATTGAACGTCACAATTTTTCTCAGAAAACATATTTCTAAAGCTGCTGTTGACTCGAAAATTTCACCAAATGTATATAACAACCAAAGAAATCCATATATGAACAAATCTAATTACTTTACAAATGAAGTTATGTGTAATAAAATGAAATGACGCAGGGAAAAAGTATTGAACACGTTAAGAAAGGGAGGTGTAGAAAGGCAGTGAAAGCCCAGACAGCAGCTGAAATCTCTTAGTAGTTCTTCAGCAACCCTCTGCCCTTCATCAGTGTAAATAAATATTAGCTGCTTCAGTCCAACATCTACATTACCACGATGATGAAGATGAAACCAGGGTGGACATTTCAGCAAGACATTGATCCAAAACACAGCCAAGAAAACTCTCAAGGCTTTCAGAGAAAGAAAATCAAAGCTGTAGAATGACCCAGCCAATCACCTGACTTAAATCCAATAGAAAATACAAACGAAGATCAGATTTGAATAGATGAAACTCACAGAACCATTTACACTCCATTTTTACAAAAAAAAAAAAAATACTCTTGAGCAATTCATGTGACTTCATTCTCCATATGAGAAGTGTCTTTGAGCTGCCACATATATATATTTATAAACATTTATATAGGTTATAGTTTACTGAATATCATTCATTTATCCATTTTCTTTTCGACTTATAGTCCCTTTATTAATCTGGGGTTGCCACAGCAGAATGAACCGCCAACTTATCCAGCATATGTTTTACGCAGCGGATGCCCTTTTAGCTGCAACCCATCATTGGGAAACATCCATACACACTCATTCACACACGTACACTAAGGTCAATTTAGCTTACCCAATTCACCTGTACCGCATGTCTTTGGACTGTGGGGAAACCGGAGCACCTGGAGGAAACCCACGGCAACATGGAGAGAACATGCAAACTCTACACAGAAATGTCAACTGACCCAGCCAAAGCTCGAACCAGCAACCTTCTTGCTGTGAGGCGATTGTGCTACCCATTGCGCCACCGTGACGCCCTACTGAATATCATTCATTCATTCATTCATTCATTCATTTTCTTTTCGGCTTAGTCCCTTTATTAATTTAGGATCGCCACAGCGGAATGAACCGCCAACTTATCCAGCACATGTTTTACGCAGCGGAGGCCCTTCCATCTGCAACCCATCCCTGGGAAACCTCCATACACGCTCATACACTACAGACAATTTAGCCTACCCAATTCACCTGTACCGCGTGTCTTTGGACTGTGGGGGAAACCGGAGCACCCGGAGGAAACCCACACGAATGTGGGGAGAACATGCAAACTCCACACAGAAATGCCAACTGATCCAGCCGAGGCTCAAACTAGCGACCTTCTTGCTGTGTGGCAATGCCACTACCTACTGTGCCACCGCGTTGCCCCTCTGAATATCAACAGTATTTAGCTTTAAAGGTGCTGTATGTAAGTTTTTGACTCTTCTAAAGCATAAAAATACCATAATATGTGTGCAGATATTTAAGAAACATCCCAAGTGAACATACTTGTTTAACTGAAAAACAATGCTGAAGTCAGATATTCTGCTTTGAAAATGGGTTTTCCGTGCCGGAACGCTGTCTTTGTTTAGATAAATTTCATATGCACGATGCCAGTTTAGCCAATTATATGTCAGCACCCTGGGTTGCCTTGTTGGAAAACAGCGTATTTCATTCATTCATTCAGAAAGACTCTGAAAGAGCATGCGTCCGTGACCAAAAAGAACAGTATGGGAGACAGATGCAGTTCCACATGAGGTTATTAATTAGCAAATTACATAAATATTACGAACGTAAACATTAGGTGAGCAGGTTACATTGTAACCGCGTGTCCTAACAACACGCTGTGACGAGAGAGGCAGTGATCAGCTATTTGGCTGTTTGCACCAGACGAAACACGGCAGAAATGTAAATACAGCCTTTCAGAAGCACAGAATATGCACTCGCTCACAAAACGGTAAGGTTTAGAATCTATTTAATACATGTTAACCCACTTTAACATCAATGTAGATGCTGAATCACTCATATGTGTTTAGTTCTAAAGTTCAATTTCAGACGGTTTATTGTATTTTCAAGATCTGAGGTGAACTTTCTGCTTTCAGTATATGGCAACAAATGCCATGTAAAATGCATTCAAACTCGCATTGTTAGCATTTAGCACAGAATAAAGCACACAAGGCTTACCTGAGGTGATCTAGCTGTCATAGGTTTCTGTTGTTCAGCTGTGAGAAATAGAAGCCATTTCTAATATATCAATTCGAGGTGTTGGTTAGGACAAAAACTCCTTTTAATATGGAAAATATTCCCTCTATCGCGTGTCGTTGCTTTTATTTAGAACACAGTTTAAATCACTCGCTCCTGTACACAATCTGGCATCCCAGCGTACTTTTATTATGATCCAGGAATGCAATACCTAGTTCAACCACTGGGTGTCAAACTTACATACTGCACCTTTAAAAAAAGAAAAAAAAAACAATTGGTGTAAAGAAAAGTTTGTATCTAACTAATTAACTTGGCAAACAATATTCCTGCATTCTCTTTATCTCTCAACACATTAAATAACAGTTTAGAGCTGGAACACAGAGCATTTTTCTTTTACTTTACTTTCTGGACGCTGTGTAATACCTGAAGTAAAGTTTTGTCGGTGTGTGTTGATATTGCATGCTGATGCTGTTTAGATTCCCCACTGACTTCATCTCAGCTGGACCTCACAGTGATGGCAGACGCTAATTAAAGCAGAATACATTACCTATAATGAGTAAGAAACTCTCCGTGTGTGTGTTTGTTTTGTCAAGGAGGCTTTATACCGCATGCATAAATGTAACATTGAAAGTTTTTGACGAGTGTTTGACTGTTTAAAGATGTGTAGAAAGACAATCATCGTAATAAACAACTGTGCTCCAAAGTTTGGAATAATTACAGGGGTTTTTTTCTTGAAAAATGGGTCACACTTTATTTGATGGTCCGTTTGTTGAATATAAGTTACATTGCATCTACATGCCAACTAATTCTCATTAGATTATAAGTAGACTGTTAGGTTGGGGTTAGGGTTAGGGTAAGCTGACATGTACTTGCAAAGTTTCTTATAGTCAGTTAAATGTCTGTTTAGCTGCAGTATCAGCAGATATTAAGCAGACACTCTACTAATACTCAAATGGACCATCAAAATAAAGTGCTACAAAAAAATGTCTCTTTTGTTTACTAATGCTAAATTTACAGAATGAAAAATGGAGTAAAACAGTCATTTTATAAAGTTTTATTTCAATAAAATATTACTACTGTGCACTTGAAACAATTCCGATTAGCTTACTGTATTCAAAGCAGTTGTAAACACACACGTTTGCACACACATCTTTGGCCTCATTACTTCAGTATTACTGTAACACTGTGTTTGTGTTTAGCCGCAGTTCCATGTGTTCTGCTTATTAATTACAGTCGATGGCAAAATTATTAGCCCCATGTGAATTTTTTAGTCTTTTTCAAATATTTCCCAACCAGTGGTAAGTTACTTTAAAAAAGTAATAGATTACAAATTACTGACTACTACTGGAAAATTTTAATCTGATTACATTACTAATTACTGTACATTGAAGTTACTTTTAAAACATATATAAAAAATACAAAATAAACTGCAGCTCTTTCAGTACTCAGTTAAAATAGTTGGGTTAAAAATCCCCCAACATATAACCCAACTATAGGTTAATATAGCACCTTCCCAACTATATATACAGTTGAAGTCAGAATTATTAGGCCCTCTGAATTATTAGCCCCCCTATTTATTTTTTTCCCCAATTTCTGTTTAACGGAGAGAAGATTTTTTCAACACATTTCTAAACATAATAGTTTTAATAACTAATTTCTAATAACTGATTTATTTTATCTTTGCCATGATGACAGTAAATCATTTTTTACTAGATATTTTCCAAGACACTTCTATACAGCTTAAAGTGACATTTAAAGGCTTAACTAGATTAATTAGGCTAACTAGACAGGTTAAGGTAATTAGGCAAGTTATTGTATAATGATGGTTTGTTCTGTGTAGACTATCGAAAAAAAATAGCTTAAAGGGGCTATATATATATAAAATAACTTATATAGTTTAACTCAATGCATTGGGTTATTTTGATTAAATGTTACTTTTTCCAGTCTGGTTCCATTATGGCTGTGTAAATAAATAACATGCAGTTTTCAAAAATATTGAAAATGCTTTATTTCCATTACATTTTAAGTTCCAGACACTTAAGGGTTTTCATTCGTTTAATATAGATCAGCTATGACGTGTGAGTTTGTATCATCAGTAAATAAGGCCCAATCCCCAATTCTATTTTTGTACCCCTTCCCCTTGGCCCTTAAAACCGAGTGTGAAGGGGAAGGGCTTCAAATTTTACCCCTAAGAAATGGGACAGCACTACAGCACCTGCACACGTCATGATATGTCATCGCGATCGCTTGCTTCATATGAGATCAGACGATCACGACTGCTGCAGTTATTCCAGTTGTGTTATTTTTTTGGTATTTATCTTCAGGAAATCATATAGGAAGGCATATATCATGCTATCATGACGATCTAATGTGGCAATAAGATCGTAACTACAGTATACTGTGCATTTACACAGTGGCCATATTCATCTATGTAAACACACCAAAAACAACATTAACATTATAGCAGACACTGTAAAAAGCTCATTCTCAGCCACTACACTTTTCTGACAGGGGATTCGAGTGTCATCGAGCGACAGAAAGTTGTGGGATGCTATACAGGAGTTGTTATTATGGATTATAGATTATATTTTTAAAAACATGACAGTAAAACACGAACTCGGTTATGAATATATTAAAACATGTGCTTGTTTGTTGTAAAAATTCAATACTAATTTGTGGATCTCCTTACTTCCGGGAGCCTGCCGTTGTGGCTGGTGTATTCTGGGAAATTTTCTTACGCCTTGGTTTCGAGTGTGGTCCTAAAAAAACTTCCTTCATAGGGATATCTACCTCTACCCCTTACCCCTACACATTCAAGCTAAAGAGAATTGGGACTCCGCTACCCCTTTATGGGAAAGCGCAAAACGAGAAGTCGGGGGAAGGAGAAGGGCTAGAAGGGGTAGAATTGGGATTGGGCCTAAGAGTGCTGGTGAAACAAATATAAAAACATGACACGGAAAGGTAATAAAAACAAAAAACAACAAAAATATTGCGTTATAGCTTAAATGAACTTTATACCGCAAAAACAACATTACTTACACATATTTACAGCTGTTCTGTGTCAGTTGGTTGAGTTGTTAAAAAAATAACCTAATAAAGGTTAAAAATAACCCAACAAAGCACCAAATATTTAACCCAACTGGTTGAGTTATTAATAAATAACCCAATAAAGGTTAAAATAACCAAATATTTTAAACTAATATTTAATATCTTTCAGTAACATAAATATGCTTATAGGGCCGATATGTGAACGGCCGCATACTACTACGCTTTTGACGCTATTGTGAACTTGTACTATACAGTACTATACAGGACTTGGGGAAAAACTATACAGGGGGGCGAATAATAATTTAGGAGGGCTAATTCTGACTTTAACTGTATATCATCTTCACCTGTATTTTTCAAGAGTGTCAATAATAGTGGAGGGCAATATATTCCAAGTACTGAAAACAGGAGAACTGCAAAAGACAACATCTCACTCTAATCAGCACCAGTCCAAAACACAACAGTATTGTGAGGAAAAGATGGCAGGAGCTTCAGTTTCTCTCTAATGATATATGGCTGAGCTTTAGCTCTCTGTGCAAAGGGAATCCTTGGTGGTCTGATCAGAGACGATCTTTGGTCTTGCACAATCTGCACTTTGTATGTCATGCCTTCTGTTTTTTTTCCCCCACTCTTGTTCCAGGATAAACTCTATATCAATAGCTGCCAAGTTCAAAAATAGCTGCACGCTGTGGAAAGACGTGCAAATTTATGCAGCCTTCTCAAAGTTGGCAGTGAAAAGACCTGACACTTTTACTCAGAGCCAATGTGCGGTTTAATCTTCTAGGATGAGCACATAACCAGACCACTAACCGCATACAGAAGGAAAAAAAGTATAAAAACAGCCAAATTTACGCCCAAATAATGACAGACTCTCACAAGTAATTATATACTTCATCCACAACACAAGCTGCTTTTCTAATCGAGACTTCTTCAGCAAAGTCAACACTTAAAATATGTTTTATGGGGCATTTTTATACAGTGTTTTTTTTTATTTGACCCTGTTTGCAGCAGACATTTAGGACCACTGTAAATAAACATCATTATTACATGGGCAGAGATGCACAAAATCTAAATATGTTTTTAAGTAGATACACAAAACTATACCTATATAGGAATAGCACCCAGGGTTCATCTACCTCATTTTTGGGTTAATCATCATGACAATGTAATTTATAGAATGCAATAAGATGGGAAAATAAAATTGTAAACGTACTGTGTAAAAATGTGTCACTAAAAAACATATACAACCCTGATTAAACACATCTGATCAAACTAATTGAGTGCTTTACCGTGCACTCACACAAGGCTTCAGCGTCAAGGCTTGACTGAGGGCGTGTCTGAAGTTGGGGCTGACGCGATCGTCATTGCAGTGTTAGCCAATGAAATTAGTCTGCAATCGGCTACTGTCTGAGCTGGGGTATTTGGATCCAATGGATCCACAATGCAGTTTGTCAATGCATGACGTCACCCATTCAAAGTGAATGGGAAGCGTTGACGGTGACGTCCCGTGTGAATGGGGTGTAAGGCTTGTTTGATAGCCACAGATATGTGTGTTAAAGCAGGGCTGGAACTAAACTCTGCAGGGCTGTGGAAATTGTGTATGATACCACTTATATAGATTTTTTTATGAAATTAATTAATTTTTTTTACAACAAATGTTTTTATTTTTTATTATTTTATCTTGTTCTCTCTGTGTTCCTGTGGGAAAGTCCAAAGACATGTGGTATAAGTGAATTGAATAAAACTAAATTGTTTTAGGGCATCCGTTGCATAAAACAAATGCTGGAAGAGTTGGCGGGTGATTCCGCTGTGGTGACTCCTGATAAATAAGGGACTAATCCGAAGGAAAATGAAAATAAAATTAAATGAATCTTGCACAACCATCAAAAAAAAAGACACTTAAGTATTTAAATATGCCAATTTGTTAATATAATAGGACGTTCACACCAGATGCAAATAAATAGCACTATTCGCGCATAAATAGATGTGTGAACACTTTGAGTTACTCGTTTCATTTGTGCGTGAAATTCACTTCACAATAGACATGGATTCGCGTCATGGGTGGAGCATCTGCCAAGACAGTCCTCATTGCAGCCTGCAGCTTGATGACGTACTGGACCAGGTCAACTACGTAGTGGACGATCAGCTACACCTCCCTCAACCCTAAACCCAACTATCACAGTAGTGTAGGTGCTACAATGTCTACTACATATTGAACCTGGTCCAGTACATCAATGTGATGCAGACTGCAGCAAGGACATCCTGCATCTGTCTGCCTGGTGACTCTAGCTTCGTTTCTAAGTGGCTAACATGGATTTTATTAAGAGATTAGCTGTGCTTTATATGCTTTAGTAAGGCTGAAAAACAGTGTAGATTCGTTTGGTGACGAGTCTACTAGATCCTTTTAAAGGTGCACCCAGCTCTGTGAGTTTATCAACTTCTCCAGAAACTGTATCTGCATAATGGAAACTTTCAATGGTACATCCAACTGAGCCGAGCCCAGTTTGATGAGTTGTTGTCCCATGTCAGCATGAGGATTTCCCGTCAGGACACCAACTTGAGGCGGTACATCATAATCACACCCCTACAAGAGTAAGCTCCTGATTAACTTTGCGCAAAGGTCGCTAAAGTTCAGATTTTCCAACTCGAGCGAATCGCTCAACGCTCAATTCACACTGCTTCATTTGTGCGAATCACGTCATTCACGCAAATAGAGATAAAGGATGTCTATTCGTGTCTTTGTATTGACTTAACTTTGTATTGAATTTAACTTATAAAATGTACAATATAAATAACTTTTGGAGATTTTTTTTATGAAAAATGTATTAAATTAAGTTGCATTTAAATTGTATTTATAATATTGAATAGAAAATGCACTAAAACAGTAATATTGTGAAATACTATCATATAACACTTAAAAATCACACAGATACAAACTTGAAGGAGCAGTGTACTGTATATGTCAGTATGTAAAATTATTTGAAGAAAATTAGCTTGACAAACACAACTTTGCTTTCAGAAATGATCTTATTCTGGTTTAAGCTCCAGCATTTCTCACATGCTTTTACAGTATTTATCATTCCAGTTTTCTCTCTAGTTAGTAAAATCACCTTACTGTGCTGCTTTCAATGCGGAGGTCAAATAAATCTGCATTAATTGTGATGTATGAACAAACCCGGGGCAGCACGGTGGTGCAGTGGGTAGTACAATCGCCTCACAGCAAAAAGATCGCTGGTTCGAGCCTCGGCTGGGCCAGTTGGCGTTTCTGTGTGGAGTTTGCATGTTCTCCCCGTGTTCCCGTGGGTTTCCTCCGAGTGCTCCGGTTTCCCCCACAAGTCCAAAGACATGCGCTATAGGTGAATTGGGTAAGCTAAATTGTCCCTAGTGTATGTGTGTGAATGAGTGTGCATGGATGTTTCCTAGTGATGAGTTGCAGCTGGAATGGCATCTGCTGCGTAAAACATATGCTGGATAAGACCCCGGATTGGTAAAGGGACTAAGCCAAAAATGAATGGATGAATGACCCATCAGACTCTAAACCTCTTCTTCCCACAGTTCAAACATGCCACATACAAAATGGCCAGTCACATCCACACGCACCGCTGCTTCATGGTGACTGTAGGAAGCTGTGTGCCATCTGTAGTTTCAGTCTAATCATAAGCGTGTAAATCAAACAAGCGTATGTGCAGCGGCGTCTGTCACCAGAAGCAGGATAATCATGAGAGAGTCCTGCTGGATGAAGAGACCCTATAGCCTGTCTCCTTTTTCCAATCACATCATTATTCACTCCAACATTCATTCTTGTTGTCTGGTGATTTCACATCTGGGATGTGTTTTCCAAACCATTGTTAGTCAAATATGGTCGCAAGTGCTGTCATTAACAATATAGCAATATTGCGATTCGGTGTTTCCCAATGAAGGTGCCTCACAAATCGCATTTCTCCATATCTTTAGAAAAAGAAGTGCATTTCTGAACTTTCACCAGACACTTTACTTATACTCCATCATATACGGACTCAATAAGGAAAACAATGTTTACTTTACCTTAAATACCTCTTTTGCACAATATTGTTCTGCCTTATGTAAAAGTACTTGTAAAGTTATGTCAAAGACTAAGACCTGTCACTCGTATAGTTTTGAATGGGGGAAAAGTGTAACAGGCAATATGGCGAATGAAGCCCCACCTACTAGTACAGGAGCCAATCATCGATCTCTTTAGACTGATGTTTCTCCAGGGGAAAGCTCGGATCAGACGTGTGCTTTTACGTCAGTTGGGTGGTCAATAAACACACTGGAATCTCAGAGAATACTTGCTTCACAAACATAAGCAATATATCCACATAAAGCTTGAAATATGTACTTTTAAATGAACCAAGTGCACTTCATAACAAAAGTTCTCTGGTTTTGTAATCTGTATGAAGAGTAGTGTGATCTGACTAAGCTTTATCCAGAGGATGATAATGTGTAGAACGGCCATAAATGAGGTTGGTGTCGTGATCTCGTTCCTTTCGAGTGCGCATGCTGCTTGAACAACCTGAAAATATGCCGATCAGGACATTATAGAATACACAAGAAGTGCCACTCGTATATTTTTGAATAGGGAAAAGTATAACGGTCAATATAGAGAATAAAGCCCCGCCTAGTACAGGAGTCAACCATCGACGTTTCTCCGGGGGAAGCTCGGACCAGATGTGAGCATTACGTCAGTTTGATGGTCAACAAACACATTGGAGTCTCAGCAAATACTTGCTTCACAAACTAGAAATATATCCACATAAAGCTTGAAATCTGTACTTTTAAATGAAACAAGTGCAGTTGAAAACAAATATTCTCTGGTTTTGTAATCTGTATGAAATTAACGCGAGGTACAGTCAGTCCTGTCAAATGCACGTCACATGACAGCAACTACCCAAATGCCCACAAACATGTAAACAAAATCATTTCTGGAGGAGATTCACCATCAAGACCAAGTTGTGGATTACTTCAGAAGAGCAGCGTGATCTGACTAAGCTTTATCCAGAGCATAATATGTGTAGAACGGCCATAAATGAGGTTGGTGTCATGATTTCTTTTGAGTGCGCAAGCTCATTAGCTTGGGCAACCTGAAAATATGCCGATTTTGTTTGATTCGAACGGTTTGAGACAGTTGTTTAATTTTATTGGTGATTCCAAATATCTAAAGTAATGTAATCGTAAGCTTGGCTAACAGATTTGGAGAGTTTGATGTTTTCCCATTCAGTCAGAACGCCTGAGCATACTGCCCGAGAGGCGTTTCAAAGATGGCCGGCGAGTGAAATGACTTGCCTAAAGAGACATTAGTTACATGTATAGTTAAGCATTTATTTATGTAGTATATGTATAGTTAGTATAGTCAGATTACTGCTCTGGAATGCTAGTTATTAAGGCCCAAGGTGTTTTTTTAAATGCATTTTTTTATTTCTCTTTGCTATTTGGGCTTATTGGAACCTAATTATAATAAAAATCTAAGTATCATCTTTTGATATGATGTACTTTTAGAGAAAAATGATGTCCATATATGTGGACTCGTGGTGCGAATTTACATAAAACACTTTTTCCCGAATGTTTTTTAATGCATATATAACATAGAAATTTTTGAACTTGCTTTGACTATCAGAGAGTAAAAAAATTTTTTTCCCATTTTGGACAGTTAAAAATAGGGTTTGGGACATTTCATATGATGCAAAACCGTTGCAGGATGACACTGTATGTCTAACAAGATAGAAAACATTCAAAGTATTTTAAATCGTTACTTAAGAGCTAAAATGTGCTGTCCACGTATGTGGACAAGCCCTAGGAGGTTATATAATTCTTACATCCAGTGTTGTATCTTTATGCTTATGTTCATTTATGTAGCACTGTAGTCCTACAAGACACAACATTTCATTCCACTTTATGTCCACAAATGCAGCGGAATGACAATAAAGCTCAACTTGACTTGGCAGTAGTGCATTCACACTGAAAATTCTGAAAAGACTAAGTGTACATTAAATACCCAAATGATGCACTTATTCAACTGATAAAAAATAAGTGTGGAATTTTGGCTGGATTACTTTAATTATTTTGAATTATTTATAAGCAAGCAATTAAGGCACCTCCTGATGTGGTTGTACTCATGATGGCAGGTACTATTTAATAGTTTGAACACTTATTTCACTAATTTGGCAACTGTTCAACGTCAAATGGGAAATGTTTTGAATTTCTGCTTAGTAAAAAAACTTTAGTGTTTCATTGGGAACGACATTAAACTCATGCACTACACGATTGTGTATAGCATATAGCAGTGGTCACCAAAGTTCTTCCTGGATGGTCGGTGTCCTAAGCTGCATCTAAAATTGCATACTTCCATACTATAGCAGGGGTTCTCAAATCCGATCCTGGACGTCCGGTGTCCTGCAGACTTTAGCTCCAATTTGCCTCAACACACCTGCAAGGATGTTTCTAGAAAGCCTAGTAAGAGCTTGATTAGCTAGCCCAGGTATGTCTGATTGGAGTTGGAGCTGAAATCTGCAGGACACCAAACCTCCAGGACTGAGATTAAGTATCTCTGTTATATAATCAGCTAAAAACAGCATGAGAGCCAAGTAGTATGTCTGAATTCATAGTATTAGAAAAACAGTAGGCAAGAAGCACCCGGATGACCTACTACTTTGGGTGAGATTCTGAAGTGCGCATCAGATGGACGTTATGCTATCCCTTGACGCCATGCGAGATAATTCATGAATGGGAGGGAAGCAATGCAACTGACGCAGGTATGTAGGTCACGTGATAATGACAAACGGCAGATGTATTATGTCCATTCGTACTGGATACATTCATACTGTATAAAACACACTTTTCTAACAGTCGTGTAGCAACTTCAAATTCAAATGGAGTACCTACTCGAGTAGCAGGCGATTTTGGATGCAGACCTAGTGTTTAGCGCCAATCCTAATCAAACACACCTGAACAAACTATTCATGGTCTTAAGCAGTGGTCACACTGTACTTTTTGCCCCATTTATACACACATGAATGCAGCAGATCAGAAACAAATGCTCATATGACAAGATTCACATGTCAATGCATTCCAAAGCTTAGTAAACTCTGCCCTGTATCAAGTGAATGCATGAGACCAATAGAAGATCAAAAAGTGACCTCTCTGAACAAAAAATATAAATGTGGGGCAATCACTCACTTTATCAACATCTAATCATCTTGTTTTATCCTGTCCCTTTTCACAGCGACATATGACAGAATTTCGTATGTTCAAAGTCTGCTGTGACCACGGCTTTACCAAGTATACTCTAAACTTCCAGGCAGGTGTGTTGAGGGAAGTTGGAGCTAAAATCTGCAGGGACAGAGATTGGTGGCCCCTGCTTGAAACTGTTAAGCAGGTTTGAGTTGGAGCTGATCAGAGCTAAACTCTCAGAGCTGTGCACCTTCAGGAATTGAGTTTTAGACCATTGTTCTAGTATGACCAGTAAGTGCTTGGTTAGTTTGCTCAGGTGTGTCTAATTGGAGTTGGAGCTAAACTCTGCTGGACAGTGTTCCTCCAGGAATGAGTTTGGGCACCCCTGGTATTGTGGACAGTTGATGTTCATTAGCATTATGCCACCAGGCTTGTTTCACTCCCATGGCTCTCACACTCCTCACTCGCTACAAGCAGAATCCTGCATTATACACTAAAAAAAATTACATTTTGCTGTTTGTTCAAACTACGTATATAAAATGAGCTGAAACAACACAATTCTTGATTTTTTTGGGGGGACGACTTAACCGATTTAAGCCCACTGGCAACTATAGTTGCCAAAGTTCATAGTTGCCATTTTTCTTTTAGAAGTAATTTTCCACATGTTATCCATGATTAATATCTAAATAGCATGCAAGCAAACAACCAAATAAAATATTTCAAGAAAGAATTGATTGAATTCCTGTCACGTTGAACTTCCTACCCTAATTCCAGGATGCAAAATGGATGCAAAGCCTCCCAAATAAAGGCAATTTTCATATTAAGTTATTTTTTTGTTCACAAAAATATATCAACATAATCACGAGGGTCTCTTGATTCATCCAAACAAAACAGATCTTTCAATAAATCTATAGTTTTTTCTATACTTTTGTCAAAATTTCATGTGGCACCTTGTCATAAATCATACATAAATCATGGGAAATTAGGGAATACTGTGTTAATAAGTTAATAAATAAAGGTTAGTTTTCTTGTTTAATGTTTTTTTTTACTTTCATAATACCCCATCTAAAAATAACCATTTAACTGACATCTTTATTTTAAAGTAGACTTTTTTGATACATAATTTGATACACAGTAGAATTAACTTCTCCCACTCTTCCCACTCCCACAAAGAGAGTTAAAGTAACACTGGAGCAGAGTTAAAAGGCTGAGTGAACAGAGAATAATGAACTCCTGCTGTTAAAAAGTAGAATCACTAAAGAAAAACACAAAACTTAAACTGAATTCAGTCACAACCTTAGGCCCTGCCCTACACACAAACATAGGTATTGTCCAAATTGCAGCTTTTTCTGCACAGTAGAACTGTCCATCCACACAAAAACACAAATACTGTAACCAGATTATTGAATCTCTTGTCAGGGTGAAAATTTCAAAAGCAAAGAAAAAGGAAAAAAAACGGAAAACGGAGAAAAAAAAATTTTCGTTTACAAAAATGACATGTGGACATGGCCTTTGAGGAACTCATGAAATTTCTCAAAATCTCAGCTCTACAAACAGCATCAGCAGCTTCACTTGTTACTAACTTGTTTGACAATTTCTGTCATAGTGAGATAAACTAGAAATACTCATTTTGTTAGACATCACCATTTTGGAGAGCAGAATTTACTTTACTTGGGTTCTTTGAGTCAAGATTTGTTTGTTATTTTTTTCTTTGACTGGTGTAATTATGCAGTGGGGGTTCCTATCGAATAGTTTTCTAGTTTTAAACATAATAAATGTCTTTTGGAATATGAATTAATCTGTTGACAGCAGTTGTTTTGAGTTAGAATGCCAAATGTTCTCCTCCTATGCAAATTTTACATTGAAGGGTTCAACCAATATATCTGCTCACCAGCAACTATAGTTGTCGCATATTCAAGTACAATTTTCAAGAAAAAAATAAAAAACCTGGAGAAAATAAATGCAAAACATGTTCATACTGTATAGGCCACTATTAACAAGGCTACATGCATGAAACCATTTAGAAAAATTTGGGCACAAATGGGTTAATTGTTTTATGTTCAATCCACTTAAATTCGGAAAAACTAATAAGATAACTTAGTTTCTTCCTGTTGTTCCAACAACATTGTGTGGAACCAAGCATTTTTTTACAGTGTAAACCACTGAGGGACAAATTTTGCCTTGTGAAAGTGAACTGAACCAAGAAAAAAATAAATAAAAGAAAGCAAACAATCCACAGGTGTGAAAACGCCTTGATCAGATGAGGACAGAGGTGGACTGGCACACAGAAAGGCTGTTTGAACACTCATGAAATGCTTTGCAACCTGAACCCAGTCCAATTACATGTCACTGAACACCCACTCGCTAAACAATGGCCATTACACAATTATTTCAGCTTTGCAAACACACTCCAATGAAGATTTGCACACAAACAAATCAACAACGAGCCATTTATGCTGTAGTGTTTATGTGAACGTTTGGAGGCCCTCAGAGGAAGTTGTTTTAAGTCATTTCCTGAGAGCTTGTATATGCTGCTATAAGCTCTGTTTGTTCCGGCTCTTTGTCTTGTTCTCTGGAGAATTGAGCTTTTGCTGCCTTGAAAGGCGGGGTAAAATCTGCGCTAATGAAACATTAGTAGACATTGTTTTTAAACAGATCAGTAGATGGGGCATGTAGAACTTGAGTTATAACATAAACAAATTGTTGCATATGTGGTGCTGTAAAAGTCACCATGCTTAAAAATGCCACTTTAATCTTTATAGGGCACTCATTGAAATACTCATAACCATGGAGTGCTACATGGGGGTTATTACAAGAAAAAATATAAATATTGTTATCAATGTCAGTGAATATAACATGGTTCTTCATCGGGCTTCTCAAAATCTGAATTCACCTCCATTTCATATTTCAAGAGCTCTAATTGTGTGTAAGGAATTAAAAGTGTGGATTTACAACTTTGATAAATGCATAGTAAACTTGTAAGGTTTAAATGTCTTTTCTGACATTAAAAGGCAACATTTCCTAATAAACGTTCATGACTTTGAGAACCCCTAAAAAAACCCACTAAATTTATTTTACCTGGAAGAATGAAATCATATTTTCTTATGAAACATACTAATCTTTGTTTTATCTCAAACCATTTTTACAACATATATCTTGGATTTCACCTGGAATTTACAAATACATTTTTATACATAAATCAAATAAATATAGTTTTAAATTGAATTTACAGAACAGCCAGTGATCTTTAGATTTAATTTAAATATGAAATAAAATAATAGTAAATAAACTTTTAAATTGTATTTACAATACAGTCTGTGATCTTTGGATTTAATTTAAATAAATAACATAATCATAGATAAACATTTAAATTGCATTTACAGTACAATCAGTGATCTTCATCCGGAAAGTATTCATAGCGCTTCACTTTTTCCACATTTTATTATGTTACAGCCTTATTCCAAAATGGATTAAATGTATTTATTTCCTCAAAATTCTACACACAATACCGCATAATGACAATGTGAAAAAGATTTTTGTAAATTGTTGCAAATTTATTAAAAATAAAAAACCTGTAAAATCACATGTACATCAGTATTCACAGCCTTTGCCGTAAAGCTCTAAATTGAGCTCAGGTTCATTCTGTTTCCACTAATCATTCTTGAGATGTTTCAGCAGCTTAATTGGAGTTAACCTGTGGTAAATTCAGTTGATTGAACATGACTTGAAAAGGCATACACCTGTCTAGATAAGGTCCTAGGGTTGACGGTGCATGTCAAAGCACAAACCAAGCATGAAGATAAAGGAATTGCCTGTAGACCTCCGAGACAATATTGGGGGAGGTTACAGGGAAGGTTACAGAGAATTTTCTGCTGCTCTAAAAGTTCCAATGAGCACAGTGGCCTCCATCATCTGTAAGTGGAAGAACCACCAGGACTCTTCCTAGAGCTGGCTGGCCATCTAAGCTGAATGATCGGGGAAGATGTCAGTCAGGGAGGTGATCAATAACCCGATGGTCACTCTGTCTGAGCTCCAGCGTTCTTCTGTGGAGAGAGGAGAACCACACAGAAGGACATCCATCTGTGCAGCAATCCACCAATCAGGCCTGTATGGTAGAGTGGCCAGACAGAAGCCACTCCCCGCCTGGAATATGCCAAAAGGCATCTGAAGGACTCTCAGACTATAAGAAACAAAACTCTCTGGTCTGATGAGACTAAAATTTAACTCCTTGGAGTGAATGCCAGGCATTACGTTTGGGGAAAACCAGGCACCACTCATCACCAGGCTAATACCATCCCTACAGTGAAGCATGGTGGTGGCAGCATCATGCTGTGGGGATGTTTTTCAGCAGCAGGAACTGCAAGACTAGTCATGACAGAGGGAAAGATGAATGCAGCAATGTACAGAGACATCCTGAATGAAACCCTGCTTCAGAGTGCTCTTGACAGAGTGTGACGGTTCATCTTCCAGCAGGACAATGACCCAAAGCGCATCGCCAAAATATCAATGGAGTGGCTTCACAACAACTCTGTGAATGTCCTTGAGTGGCCCAGCTAGAGCCCAGACCTAAATCCTATTGAACATCTCTGGAAAGATCTGAAAACGGCTGTACACAGCCCCTTCCCATCCAACCTGATAGATCTTGAGAGGTACTGCAAAGAGGAATGGGCAAAAATTCCCAATGACAGGTGTGCCAAGCTTGTGGCATCATATTCAAAAAGACATGAGGCTGTAATTGCTGCCAAAGGTGCATCAACAAAGTTTAGAGCAAAGGCTGTGAATACTGATGTACATGTGATTTTACAGGTTTTTTATTTTTAATAAATTTGCAACAATTTCAAAAACTCTTTTTTTCACATTGTCATTATGGGGTATTGTGTGTAGAATTTTGAGGAAATAAATGAATTTAATCCATTTTGGAATAAGGCTGTAACATAACTGTAACATGCACTGTAAATAAAACAATAGTAAATAAACTTTTAAATTGCATTTACAGTACAATCAGTGATCTTTGGATTTAATTTAAATATTAAATAAAATAATAAATAAAGCTTTAAATTGCATTTACAGTACAGTCTGTGATTTTTGGGTTTAAATAAAATATTAAAGCTCCGGTTTCCCCCACAGTCCAAAGACATGTGGTAGAGGTGAATTGGGTAAGCTAAATTGTCTGTAGTGTATGAGTGTGAATGAGTGTGTGGATGTTTCCCAGAGATGGGTTGCAGCTGGAAGGGCATCCGCTGCGTAAAATCATGCTGGATAAGTTGGTGGTTCATTCCACTGTGGTGACCCCGGATTAATAATGAATGAATGAATAAAATATTAAATAAACTAATAGTAAATAAACTTTTAAATTGTATTTACAGTACAGTCAGTGATCTTTGGATTTAGGTTAAATATTAAATAAAATAATAATAAGTAAACTTTTAAATTGCATTTACAGTACAGTCAGAAATCTTTGGACAATTAGTAAAATTATTTGTAAAAAAAAAAAAAAGCATTTGTGAACGTTTAGCAATATAAATTAAGACACATTTTTGCAATCCGGACAAATAATTTTAAAGATCTCATCAATTTATCTAAAATGGAATCTATTACATAAAACCCTACAAAAACCTTCCGAATAAGCACTGCCTGCAGTATATCTGATACTCAATTTAATATACATAAACAGATATTTTATAAGCGCATATCCTCCATCCTAAATCAGATGCTGCAATTTATTAGCACCTAAATGAATGTCAAACCGCATTAATCACGTCACGTCACTCTGATTCATCTTGACATGTTTACAGTCTGTTTACTTTTTAGAAGACTAATGACACCAATATCGCAAACCGCACCCGGAAAGCTGGGATTCTGGGGGTTTCTGATTAGAAAAAGAGAAGCAGGAGAGAGAGAAAGGGAATATATGTGGGGAACTGCTTCTCTTATGTTTGCCCAGAGCTACTGGCTTAATCTAATGTCACAGAGTCACACAGTTGTTTATTGATCATAAAAGGGAAGTGTGTTATTTCAGGCCACAAGTGACTACACATACACATCCACACATCCACACATCCACACATCCACACATCCACACACACACACACACACACACACACACACACACACACACACACACACACACACACACACACACACACACACACACACACACACACACACACACACACACACACACACACACACACAAACACACAAACACACACAAAATCAATGTCTTCCACTGTAACATGCAGTAGTGAATGTTAGTCTGCTTGAACGCCTCTCGCTGTGCTGTGTGTATGGAAGCCGGTTCATGGAAACTAACACAATAAGCCATTTCCTTTGAAGATTATGAATGGTTTGACATGCAGGTTAAGTGTTTTGGGGGCGACTTGCTGAGCCCAAGGCTTGTTTTCATGTGTACTGCTCTGTTAAAATGCTCTATTGTGATAGCAACATGGTTTGTCAGTTAGAAAACTGGCTGAAACACTGAGAGGAATGTTTCATATGGCATGCATTTTAAAATGATAGAGCGTAATAGTCCCTTCTTGAACTGTTATTTCTGCTCATTCGGAAATGCATTATACATTTGCTGAATGTCAAGTTTATGAAATGTAGACACATTTATAGTGCAAATATCTCCCTGTGAATTAAATTGATAGAGATGCATCGCGCCAAACGTATTTGGAATGTTTGAATGTCATTGCATTACATTCAGAATATTAAACCAAATAGCAAATAAATAAATAAATAATGCATGCACATAAAAAAGGGGGAAAGGCATTTAGAGGCAAATGGAAAGCAATAAACATGAGAATATTAAATTTCATATATACATACAACATATGAAGTATTGTCATTTTATATAAAAATAAACAAAAAAATCCTAACAAAATATAAATGTATTAATTAGTTTGTATTTAATTAATGTCAGTATTTGACATCAAAATGTCGTTAATTTGTCGGCGCCATTGATGTAGTGGTTAGTGCGTCGACACATGCACTCAATTCTATTCCCACCTCGCGGTCCTATGCCGATCCTTCCCCTCTCTCTGCTCCCCATGCTTTCCTGTCAGTTCTCTTTACTTTCCTGTCCAATAAAGGTGAAAACCCCGAGAAAAAAGAAAAAAGAAAAAAAAATGGCATTAATTTAAGACGTTGGCTCGATGTTGGATTTTGGTCACTTTCCAATACAACCTAAAATCAACCAAATATCAGTGTCATTTGATGTAGTTATTGGACGTCAAAATCGAATTTTGGTCACCTGGCATCACAACCTAAATCTAACCTAATATTAACGTCTTATGACATTATATGTGCCTGCTGGGAGTCTTTTCCTATGCAGTGCATCTGCATACATTATAAATTACAAGCATATAAAAATACAACAGAACAAAAATAAAAGTTAAATAAACAGTGCTTTATGGTTTTCTGGGAAGTCTAACAGTATTCACATACAAAAATGTAATAAGCAAAACAAAAATAAGGTCATCATTGTATAAATAAATTAAAAATAATATCTTTATTTTAAAATATTTAATAAACAATCTATATACTAATATATATATATATATATATATACAGTTGGAGTCAGAATTATTAGCCCCCCTGAATTATTAGCCACTCTGTTTATTTTTTTCCCCACATTTCTGTTTAATGGAGAGAAGATTTCTTTAACACTTTTCTAAACATAATAGTTTTAATAACTCATTTCTAATAACTGATTTATTTTATCTTTGCCATGATGACAGTACATAATATTTTACTAGATATTTTTAAGACACTTCTATACAGCTTAAAGTGACATTTAAAGGCTTAACTAGGTTAATTAGGTTAACTAGGCAGGATAGGGTAATTAGGCAAGTTATTGTATAACGATGGTTTGTTCTGTGTAGACTATCGAAGAAAAAATTAGCTTAAAGGGGCTAATCATTTTGTCCCTAAAATGGTGTTTAAAAAATTAACAACTGCTTTTATTCTAGCCAAAATAAAACAAATAAGACTTTCTCCAGAAGAAAAAATATTATCAGACATACTGTGGAAATTTCCTCAATCTGTTAAACATCATTTGGGAAATATTTAAAAAAGAAGAAAAAATTTCAAAGGGAGCTAATAATTCTGACTTCAACTGTATATATACTGTATATCTATCTATCTATATATATATATATATATAATGAGATATGTCGTCATCATCATGAGAGAGAGAGAGAGAGAGAGAGAGAGAGAGAGAGAAAGAGAGATAAAGAGAGAGAGAGAGAGAGAGAGTCAAAATGAACAATCTTTTACCTAGTAACTGAAAACAACCCATGTGAGAATTGCACAATTCACTAAATAAATAAATAAATGGATAAATATTTAAGTTGTTGGTAGCGATAAGAAGAGTTCTTGTGGGAACAGCGTTTTGTTTTCAGTCAAGGTGCGCAGCGTTTTGTGACAGTGTGTAGCTTCTAGCACAGAGTGAAACAACAGTTTGAACGCCATGAAAGATTCACGCTAGAGAAACCTCTTTTCACCCAGTCTCCACTTCTGCCCACCTCTTCTACTGTCTACAAAGCTCTTCTGAAATGAGAGCACATTCAACAGTTTGAACATTATTAAAGATTCATGCAACAGAAGCTTCTCTCTACTCGCTCTCTACTCCTGCCCGCCTCCTCTACTGTCTACAAACTCTTCTCAAATCAGCATTTGTAAGCCGTCAGAAGCTAACCAGACAACATTAACATTTTTCAATCCACATGATACAGGGCTGCAAACACCACTGCACCAAAGCCAGGCCAGAGGATACATACAGTATACAATGTAATAAAAATAGGATTCGAAAATCCATTATCAGGTTGGCCCATTTCATCCATTCTAGTCAGTTCTTAAAAGAACCATTTGAATAATCTAAAGAAATTTTTTGCTTAATTAAAAAGTTTCTATAGATGTTAAAGGTTCTTATTGGAGCCTTCAATTACAATAAAGCACCTTTATTTTTAAGAGAGTGGTACTATAGAAAAAGTCATTACCACCAAAACCATGACATCCTCAAATTCACCTAAAAGATACAATTTTACTGCTTGAGAAATGTTAAATATTTAAATGTCTGTATGAATTAAATCAATACATACATTTACATTAGCACAACATTTTACATTTAGACACTACAGTAAGTAAATAGATCTGTTGGGCGGTTCATTCCACTGTGGCGACCCCTGAAAAATAAGGGACTAAGCTGAAGGAAAATGGATGAATAGGCCTATTGATCTTTGCACTGTGGAGATGGTAAATGATTTGTTTTGAAACTGGTACAATTACAACTACATAAATAATGTTATATGATTATAAATTCAAATATAAGATTTTAAACAAAAATTTAATACAATTTTATTAAATAATACTTCTAGATGAAACTAAATCTGCCAATAGATATCATGGCATCGCATACAGTAAGTCAAAGAATTCAGCCGACAGAACTCAAAGTCAAAGAATTCAATCCTTTGTTCGGGAAACTTTTGTTGCCAAAATATACCAAAAAAGTGTATAGAAAATGTACTGTAAGTAACTTACCCTAAATTATTATTTGTTGAACAAAATGTGTTCACAATCATGAAAACAGCTCTTTCTCCCTTGTTATAAGATCATGTATAAGTTGCAATCATATCTTTAATTTTGTAGGCATTTATTTGATTTTTTAAATGTATTTTGGTCAAATATGGTTACATTTTTCGATTAGAAATACAGTGCTCAACAGAATTGAGTACACCCCATTTTCAAAATAAATATTTGCATACATTTCTCAGTGAATATAGGTAATATATTTTGGTGCATTGAACAAAACGAATTTATTAAACATATATATTTATTAAAATAATATTTTAATCACCGAACATCTTTAGAAAGATAGAAAAATAATACATTTAAATTAAAAAAAAAATGTACAAACTGCAAAATTGTATAATTTTTTTGTTTCTCTTGAATATTGCTCTTTAAAAAAAAAAAATTATAAATATTTTTCCCTAAGTTATACATTTGGCTTTACTAATTTTACACCGTTATCATAAGTTATTTTGTTAGATTAGCTGCAGATTTGGCTTCAGTTCTGACTAATCTAATGTATATGCACAAATATTATAAAGCTTCCTATAGAAAATATTCATTTAAATAAGAGATTTGTGAGGGGTGTACTCATAAACTGTATGTTGAGCATTGTATGTTTGCACCTAGTCAGTGCCGATAGCCCAGGTTAGCGTGCCAACAAATGGTACAACAGTGCTTCGGGTGCCCCGAGATCGAATCCCAGGTTGTGGACCTTTCCCAATCTTGTCCCCACCTCTCTCCCTCATCAAAAATGCCAAAAATAAAACTAAACTAAACAGAAAAATATATGTTTGCACCTGAAGCAAACTTTTTACATCAAATGAACAGTAATTGACCACCTATTTAGTGATATCCCTGAAGTTATGTTTTTGAATGGTCTTGAAATAAAGTCCTACTAGTCTGAGACAGAAACAAGATAGAATACAAATGTGCTCAATAACAAGACAACACCAAAAAATCTGCTATTACAGAACTAGTTTATCCATCACATACGTAATCACAGCTATTTTACAGGATTGTTCTTGAAAATGGATTGTGTTTTGGAGGTAGCTTTTCCCTAGCCTTCTTTCCTATAGATGCCTCTCCTGTTAAAAGCCAAACACGGAAGGTAATGGATTTTAGGAAATAAGAAAACACAAGTCAGTAATAAGCAATCAAATGCACCCTGTTATTGATTTCTTTTAGTATTCATTGTTTTTGTGCATACTGTGTAATTTAGTTGTTCTGCCTTTTCAAATGCAAAGAGCTCAGACGAATCAAAGTACAGTGGAAATCCAATTTATCATCATCAGTTAGATAACAGCACCGGTATGATCTAATTGATGATGATGTATTGGTTTTCACTGTATGTTAATTACACTGGATTATGTTGAGTCGGGGTATTTTTAGTCTCCTGCACACAGATGCAAACACTCATGGACTCATAACACACTGTGAGGGATTTGTATTTCATATGGCACAGGAATTAATGCAATATTTAATTACAAAATAAGAGATACAGGCAACATCAGGCTATATATGCTCGTCTAAAACAACCATTCAGCTACCGTATGCTGTTCTCTCTTTAACATTTGTTTGATTTAGGTCATGCTGTAATTAAAAAAGCAGTCTATTTTAAGAGTTTCCTTTCATTATCAGAGTGGAAAGGGTCTCATAAGCTAATAAGGTGGATGGATGTAAAAGTAAACTCTTCTTTATAGAGTGAGCGTGTGTGCGTGTGTTTGCGTTATCAGGATGAGCTAAGCTGTTAGACGTTAATTGGGCTCGGAGAGCATGTGAGAGTGTTTGTGTGATTGATCTGTGCTAACTTTAGCTCATGGTAGGTGAGCAACCATAATGATTGTATACACATGAAAACATCGAGTCAGCTTTAAAAATTGGATTTTCAAAAATAGCTCTAAAATGCCACCACACAATATTCTGCACATAGCATTATTGTTAATAGTTGGAAATTGAGGTGCACCGGAAGTTGTGGGTGTTCATTTTAACTTAATTGTAAAGCGCAAGTTTGAGTAACTGGGTTATTTCTCAAGGCACAGTGTAAATATTCACATTTATATAATGTTGTACCCTCACAAAGGGAGTATTGTTAGGACTTGACCTAGTTTCATCAAATATCAATAATTATGTTCTTTTTTTTTCTCTTATTTTTGCAGGATGCAATATGAAAATGTGGTCATGAGCGGGTATCTGATGAGAAATGAGGCCCTCGGAAAAAACAAGCACTTCCTGCCCTGTGGGAGGTTATGTGTGGGAATGCTCAGATACTCTATCTAAAAAGCTTTCGCACATAAGTAAGACTCTGGTCATATATGAAACCTCCTTTCCAGTGTGACAAGACACGAAAAGTTCATTGAGAAGAGAACAATTAAGCTGATATCCCTAACAAAACAAAACAATCATCCATGTGATATCAACACTGCATCCAGTTACAAGCAAAGTTGGATCTATAGTTACAGGTCATAATCTGTGTATTCAAAGAAAACACCTGCAGGAGCTATGACTGAAGCACAGATGTCCATTTCGTCTGGGTCTAGTGGACATGGAGGAGGTATGGTGACCAGTGCCTTACTTTGCTGGGCTGTGGCTCTTGTGTTCCTCTCACTAACAAGGGTGCCTGTTGTCCAGGGTGATTGCTGGCTGATTGAAGGGGAAAAGGGATTCGTGTGGTTGGCAATTTGCAGCCAGAACCAGCCCCCCTACGAAAACATCCCAATGCATATTAACAGCACAATTGTTGACCTACGCCTCAATGAGAACAAGATTCGAAGCATCCATTTTTCTTCCCTAAGCCGCTTTGGCAATCTTACATACCTGAATCTAACAAAGAATGACATCTCTTACATAGAAGATGGGGCTTTCTCTGCTCAATTTAATCTTCAAGTGCTGCAGATTGGCTTTAACAAAATGAGGAACTTGACCGAGGGAATGTTAAGAGGTTTGGGACGCTTACAGTACCTCTATCTTCAGGCAAACCTGATCGAGACCGTCACAGCCAATGCCTTTTGGGAGTGTCCTGCGATAGAAAACATCGACCTCTCCATGAACAGGATTCAGCAGCTTGATGGTGCTACATTCCGTGGTCTATCGAAGCTTACAACATGCGAGCTCTACGCAAACCCCTTCAGCTGCTCATGTGAGCTGTTGGGATTCTTGCGCTGGCTTGTTGCTTTCCCAAACCGGACAAGTGAGAGGATGGCATGTGATACACCTGCTGGCTTTTCAGGCTACAGCCTCTTGAGTCAGAACCCTAGGATGCCCAGATATCGAAATGCTTTCCATGCCCTCTCTTCTGTCTGCACCGATGACAATGTGACTCCGTATCTTCATGGATCTCCAGATGGAGGCATTCCTACGAGGTTGCCTGATTTGAGTCCTTGCGGACTGGATGACTGTTCCTCTGGGACATTTCCAGAGGAGACCATTAGCATCAGCCCCACCTTTCTGGATTCAGATGCTCGTCCAATAATGAAACTAAAAGAAGTTACTCACACAAGTGCAGTAATCACCATCCAGATTCCTAATCCATTTCGCAAAATGTACATCCTTGTCCTCTACAATAACAGCTTCTTCACTGACATCCAAAACCTGAAAAGCCAGAGAGAAGAGATTGAGTTACAAAACCTTAAATCTCACACCAACTACACATACTGTGTGGCATCCATTCGTAATTCCTTGAGATTTAACCACACTTGTCTGACCATCTCCACAGGACCAAGGACATTGCAAGAACGCGTGGCAAATGACTCAACTGCCACTCATTACATTATGACCATCCTGGGGTGTCTCTTTGGGATGCTTATCGTGCTGGGTGTAGTTGTCCATTGCCTGAGAAAGCGCAAAAAGCAAGACGAGCCAAAGAGCAAGAAGCTGGAAAAGATGAAAAGAAACTTGATTGAGATGAAATACGGAACCGAGCTGGAACAAGGGACTATATCACAGCTGTCACAAAAACAAATTCTGTCCGCTGGTGAAACAGTACAAAGGATGCCATACTTGCCAGCTGCCAGTGACACAGATCAGTATAAGATGCAAGAGATCTCTGGGACGCCGAAGACTACAAAAGGGAATTACATGGAAGTGAGATCAGAGCAACCAGAGCGGAGCATAAGGGAATGCAGCGTTCCTCCATCGGAAACCAGCCAGGGATCTGTTGCTGAGATATCCACCATTGCAAAAGAAGTGGACAAAGTAAACCAGATCATCAACAACTGCATAGATGCACTCAAGTCTGATTCAACATCATTCCAGACTGCAAAATCCGGCGCTGTGTCGACAGCTGAGCCACAGTTAGTTCTCATATCAGAACATCCCCCGGGCAAGTCTGGTTTTCTGTCCCCAGTGTACAAAGGAGGCTACCATCATCCCCTACAGAGGCACCACAGCATGGATGCTCCACAAAAGCGTGCAAGCACATCCTCGAGTGGTTCACTCCGCAGTCCTCGCTCTTTTCGCTCAGAAGGAGCTTACAGATCAGAGTCCAAATACATCGAGAAGGCATCTCCGCTGGATGAGTCAGGAATCATCACAGTCACTCCAGCTGCTGCAATCCTGAGGGCAGAGGCAGAGCGGATTCGGCAGTACAGCGAGCACAGGCACTCCTACCCTGGTCCCCACCACATAGAGGAGTCAATAGAGGTGTCAGGGAGTCGGAAATCGTCCATTCTGGAGCCACTGACGCGCTCCAGACCCCGGGAGTTGTCCTATTCGCAGCTCTCACCACAGTACCACAACCTGAGTGGCTATTCCAGTCCCGAGTACAGCTGTAGGCCTTCTCTTAGCCTGTGGGAACGTTTTAAACTACACCGCAAGCGCCACAGGGATGAGGAAGAGTACATTGCTGCAGGTCATGCATTAAGGAGGAAAGTACAGTTTGCCAAAGATGAGGACCTACATGACATTCTAGACTACTGGAAAGGAGTCTCTGCTCAGCAGAAGTCATGATTGCCATTTTTATAGCCCATCCAATTAAAGAAGACTGCACAAGTCTCTGGACCAAACCAGCCAGTATCAACGATTAAGTGACAAGTCAGCACTCACTTTTAGAGATATAGCTTAGAAGTATTGCTAGCTCTGTTCATTCTGTTTGAGAATGACAAAGATACTGTAGATCTCGCAGTGAGTGTACGTGCCAAGTGGTAAGAATAGCAAACTTTTAACAGTATTAACCTCAACTCAACATTTGATTTTTATATATTGGAAATAACAATAAACTACTATTATATTATCACCCTCATGATCATCATGACCATCATTGATTAGTAGTATTACTGTTAAGATTGATTCTTCTTCTTATTATTATTACAGTTAATCTTTGGTTATCGCATGGCCGTGTCCTGTGACAGTATTGACTGTTGTGTACTTGGAAAACATTCAACTCAAAATGTCTGCCGAACACTGTTCTCCCTAACCTTAGATTTTTATACAGACTGTGCAACTTTGAAAATGCTCTTTTTTTCTTCTTTAGCGACTGTTCAATGGACAACTGCTGAATTTGCTACAGAAGCACACATCTACTGGATTTTAATAGAATGACTTTTCAGAGAGAAAAAAAAACAGATTCTCTTAATGCTTTCTCCATTCTTTTTTTGTAAAGTTTACATTTTCAAACATACGACGAATGTTTCAAGTCCTTAAGACATAAACCTGCAGCCACTGCGGTGCAGGCTGAACTGTTTTTGGCTTTCTATGGTTTTCTTACATTAACAGATCTTCAAGCAGTGCTACTGAGAAAACTGACCACACAAACTCAACACAAGTCCTGCATACTGGAGAACGAATGTACTGCGTGTGAAAACTATTTTTCTCCGACATCAGTTTTAGAATATTTGGGGCTTAGTCCGATTTAAACCCACTTCGATTCTTGTTTGCAAGACCTTCAGAGATATTTCTATCTCAGTCAAAGATATTGCCTACTTTAAACCACTGTGAATACCAAGACCTTGTTAAATCAGCCCTGGAGTTAGTTTTTTTTTACTGAGATTCAACAGAGCTATGTCTTCTACGGCTGATAAGCCAGGTCTGAAGTGCTGATCTAGGCAATCCTAATAGCGTAATCTGTTCTCATCGCCATTAATGCTGATAGACAATTTAGATTCCACTGATTAGAACAATGGAATTGGCCTCTAAATTGTGAGGAAACAAATTTTAAAGACCTGTACTGTGAAACCACACATTATGATACCCCGATTCATTGAGTGAAATAACATGACATTTAAATTATATCTGAATCAAAGTGCATGTCAAACGCTTAACAGAAAAGTTGTCAGCCGCATATTAAGACCTAGAGTGTGCATAATGTTGTTTTGAAGCTGTCATATCCACTATCCACAGGTGGATTGCTTGGAATACTGTCAGTTTGTGTGTGATTTACAGAGATAATATGTTAAACAGTTTCATTTCAACAACTGATTTTATGAAAGAAAATGCCATTTTCATACTGAGCCTTGTCATACAGATTTATTGCTTGTTTCTCTGCAGTCGGATTCTGAACAACCTAACAAGAGGATTGTTTCTGTTTTGTTTTACAAATAAGTTTAGCCAATTTCAGGTAATTATCATGAGAGCCAAATGAACGCCTACAAGAAATAAGTAATGCATGATAATAGGCATAATTTAACTCAATTGTCTGTATAATTAATAGAATCAAGGTCTTCTTTAACCCTTGTGCACTGTTCAAATTGACTACCCTTTTGTTATGTTCGGGATGAAAACATCTACTATATTAAACTGCTGTAAAAATGCATCAGATTAATATTTTTTCTACTCTTTTTTTGTATAAATCTGTTAATCAACCTTAGTCCACCAGTCCAAAAATACTAAATGTTTTTTTAAAAAGACAGGATCTTATCTCTTTAATTGCCAAATTCATAAATAATATCACTGATTTGGTAAAAAAAAAAAAAACACACACACAAAATGACATGTTTTCAATATAAAAAGTAATTGTGGACTGGATTTTTTTTCCTTTTATCACAGTCTTGGACATGTGAACGATTAGTAACAACATTGGCTTTGATGCGTTGTTAGATTTTCATTTGTTCTCTCTAATTTACTGTTGGTTGCTGTTTTTGCCCCATTGACTTCCATTATAAACACATTTGATGGTGCATAAATACATAGTCTTTGTTTTTGTTTACTCCATGTAGTTCTGAGAGCTGAGATGCATATTTTGATTTTCACAGACACATCAACTGCACAAAGGTCCCTCTCACACTCACAGACACACATACACACACTTTAATTTTCTGTAATACTCCATATAAAATCCAGAAACTAAGCTTTTTTTTATTATTTGCACAGGCCTATCTAAAGGGTTAATGGTGCCAACTGATGATCAAAGAGAAAAAAAATCACATTTGACCTCGTACCAACAGGGAAAACCACCAACAATCAAAAATGCATAATTTTATGGTGTCATGGTTTTGCAATCCAAAACTATGTGGTTATAATGGAAGTCAATGGGACAAAAACAGCCACCAACAGTAAATTAGGGAGAAAAAAATGAAAATCAATCAGAAATAATGCATCAAAGATGATGTTGTTTCACATGTCCATGTGTGGTAAAAGGTTAAAAAAAAATCCAATCCACAATTACTCTTTATATTGAAAATACGTCATTTTGTGTGTTTTTTTTTTTTTCACCAAATCAGTGACATCATTTAATGAATTTGGCAATTAAAGAGTTAAAATAAGCTAAGCAATTTAGTAGTTTTGATCAGAATTGAGGTTGATTAACAGATTTATGCAACAACAATAAAAAAAATGTTAATCTGACACATTTTTACAGCAGTTTAATTCAGTGGATGTTTTCATCCCTAACAAAACAAAAGGGTAGTACATTTGCCCAGAGTGTATTGTTGAGTTTTTTTTTTGTTAAACAATCAAAGCATTTTCTCAAAATATGTGTGAAAATAAGATTTGTCAACCAAAATCATTCTGCTAGCTGAAACACAGAAAAAGTTATGGCCAAATTAAGACTCAAAATCACCCTAGAGTGGATGAAAACATCCCCAACAGCACATACTGTAAGGGTTAAACAACCAGATGACGATTTCTCTGAACTTTCCCTTAATTTGTGAATAAATCTTGAATATTTTTTTTAGAATCTTTGGAAAACAAGTGCAAATTCATTCTGTTTGAGACTCAAAGGAAATGCATTGTAATTCATGAATAGATCTTTTGAGTTGATTGTCATCTCTTATACTGCAAAGTGTAGCACTCCTGATTTTCCATGGACACTGAAAGTAAGTTGAAAATGAATGTAGAGCAGCCTGAAAACAGCCACATGTCCGGCTGCTTGTAAGAAGGAAAGAATGGATCTCAAAGGGCTTTCATGTCTGGTGGAAATGTCAAAGAGCACAATAAAAATGGTTTTATTTCTTAAAGAATAAATACTTTTTTTCCTCAAAGACATATTGTGCTTCAAGCGGCATTCAGCTGTAAAGCTTAAGGTAAGTCTCCTGTTGTGTTTTTGTGGGAAAAGCACAGACAAGTTGAGGTGGGCTGAAATGTAATAGCATGTCCTATAAGAAACTGGCTGTTTAGGTCTCAGACACTGAAGATGGCAACTGATATTATTAAAGGGTTCCAAAAATCTGTACTCAAAATCTTGGATTTAGGCAAAGCAAGATTATTTGTATAGCACATTTCATACACAGTGGCAATTCAAAGTGCTTTACATAGACAGGAATAAAAGAGACAAGTATAAAAAATAAAAAAAAAATCTAATTACATTAAAACAGATGAAAACAGCGTAGAGACCATATTCCAAAACACAGGTGTATCATGTTTTCTTATTTTACTCTGGGACTTCCCTTTCTGGTGATCACCCCCCTCCCAGGAGTAGATCACTTTAGCTAGCCAAATGTAATAAAAGGTATTGATCTCAGCAAGGGACTTTGATTTAAAATCAAAAGTGAATGGATCGCAGAATGAAAGTCAGATTTGAATAAGAAACACAATTTGGGTATAATATTGACAAACAATGTAAAAAATGATGGGTTCCACACAATTGATTTGTGCTGAGACAACATGGAAGAATTAAGTTAACTTATTAGTTTTTACAAATTTAAAATAAAACAATTTAGTTGCCCCCCCCCAAAAAAACTCAAGAATTGTGTTGTTTCAGCTCAATTGAATGTGAATCCAACCTTGGGTTAAATTCAATAATTATGCATTTGAGTCCAGATTTTTCCCAAAATTGCAGCATTTTTTGAGTAAACATTTATGATTTTGCACAAAATAAGTAAAATATTTTTCAAATAAGTAAAATCTAAAATAAAAAACATAAAAAAAATAAAATCTAATGTCAAAACATAAAGGGCTCTATTTTTACGATCTAGGCACAAAGTCTAAAGCGCAGGACGCAAAAGCATTAAGGTCGTGTCTGAATCTTTTGCTATTTTAAGGACGGAAAAACACACTCTGCGCCGTGGCGCATGGTCTAACAGGGTTGTGCTTATTCTCTTAATGAGTTATGGCTAGGCCCACACGGAATCTGCGCGCACAGAATTCCGCAGATTTTCCGCAGAATTCCGCAGATTTCCGCAGATTTTTAGCCCATCATTAATTCTGTTTATTTACTTGAGTAAATGTGTGTAAATCTGAATTTATTCAGTTTTTAAATTACACATATTTCACATATTAAGGTTTTAGTTATGAGACTCCCAAAATAATTCTGCAGAAATCCGCAGATTTTTACCAAAATTCTCCGCAGAAATTGCAAAAAACGTCCGCAGATTCCGTCTGGCCCTAGTTATGGCTGTGTTTTGAGAATAAACCAATCAGAGTCTCATCTCATTCCCTTTAAGAGTCACCATAGTGCATTTGCTATTTACATGGTGGACTTTGTAAGTGGAAAAACTGAATTCTTCACTAGCGAGAAAACAGTTAAACAGACCATCTGCAGCATGAGGATAAATAACTAGCCTTCTTCAATCGGCCTTTACTTTCACTTTCTCTCTTTAGTGGAGTAAGGAAGCGGTTTTGTATGCACTCCACTGAAGACATCCATTAGCCTACATATTTAATTTCATTTGTTAAGCACAAAGATTTGTTTCAAAACTTTTTCTAAATTCAGTTATAATTTCCAGCAAACTAATAAATGTGCTATAATAATGAGTTATATCCAAACACACGTCCTCTGCCCCATATGGTCCAAAGCCTGACAGGTGGACAAATCTAAGCTTGTTTTTAATAAAACAAATATAAATATGCATATAATAAATAATACTGCTACTAATAATACTAATGATAATAATGACATTTTACAAAAGCAAGTTGTCGTGAATAAACTGAAAAAGCCCCCTGAGATGAAGAAGGCATGAAGGCAGTGTTTTTTATATTTATGTAGAAAATAAGAATTTTTGTAATATTTTAATCCTTTAATTCTTTTTCATTTGTAAAGATATTTGTGTATTGCTCTACATCCTGCGCGTTTTAAGCAATGTATAAGCGAGGCGCACAACTAACACGCTCTGCGCTGGACTTTAGACCTGCTCTCAGCTGGTCTATTATGCAGTCTATTTTAGTTCCTCAAAATAGCAACGCGCCAACAATGCGCCTTAAAACACCTTTTTTCTAGACCGAAACTTCCATGAGTACAGAAAGTGGCACAAATGGATTTGCTATTTAAACAACATGGCGGAAAACAAAAAAATTAGGGTTGCGTTGGTTTGAAAATAGCAAGACGTCAGGGCGCCTTATTGCGCCGGGTGTATGATAGGGCCCAAATTCTTTCTCAAAACATGCTGTGGTACTATAAATTATAATGAAAATAATTACATTAAAATACGTATAAAATAAAATAATTTACATAAATAAAAAATATAAGCATTTTTACTATAGAGATCTCTTCCTCTGGATTCAGACCAAATGAAAACTCAAAACTTATAAAAACTTACCATCAATAAGGTTAAATGAAGTTTGAATAAATTAGCAATGCCAAAACAAATGTCTACTATAATTAAATTCTTGTGCATTTTATTTTTTCCTCACACCAAAATAGCCTATTATGAAAAATGTGAAAAAAATCTGAAGATGGTTCAACAGATTAATATTTGGGCAAACGCTTATAAAGGCTAAAGTACACTTATTTATTTTTAAGTACACTACAATTTATTTATGTATTTTTACATGTACTAAAGATTAATCAGCGATAAGTTGACTTTATATTTAAAGTGAGTAAACTGTTGGATTAAAATAATCAAATAAATGAACATTGCATTAATATAAAAATTAAGTTAACTTAACTGTTCCAAGTTTTTAAAGTTAAGTCAACGTGTCTATTTAAAGCAATGGATTGACTCAATATTTAAAGTAACCAATCAATTTTCGCAGGGTGTTATTCCTTCAAAAAAAAAAAAAAAAAAATGCCTCAGACCCCTAACCCCTTAACTGTCACCCCTTTTTGAGTTAATATTTTAAAAATGTATTATGCATATCATATAGTATTTCAAGAAAAGTTTCGGTTTAGACAGAAAACAAGATATATATATATATAAAGGACTAAAAAGCGTACTGTGGTTGGTAAAATGTATGCACTATAAAAATTAAAGGTGCTGTATGTAAGTTTTTGACTCTTCTAAAGCATAAAAATACCATAATATGTGTGCAGATATTTAAGAAACATTCCAAGTGAACATACTTGTTTAACTGAAAAACAATGCTGAAGTCAGATATTCTGCTTTGAAAATGGGTTTTCCGTGCCGGAACGCTGTCTTTGTTTACATAAATTTCATATGCACGATGCCAGTTTAGCCAATTATATGTCAGCACCCTGGGTTGCCTTGTTGGAAAACAGGGCATTTCATTCATTCATTCAGAAAGACTCTGAAAGCGTGCGTCCGTGACCAAAAAGAACAGTATGGGAGACAGATGCAGTTCCACATGAGGTTATTAATTAGCAAATTACATAAATATTACGAACGTAAACATTAGGTGAGCAGGTTACATTGTAACCGCGTGTCCTAACAACACGCTGTGACGAGAGAGGCAGTGATCAGCTATTTGGCTGTTTGCACCAGACGAGACACGGCAGAAATGTAAATACAGCCTTTCAGAAGCACAGAATATGCACTCGCTCACCAAACGGTAAGGTTTAGAATCTATTTAATACATGTTAACCCACTTTAACATCAATGTAGATGCTGAATCACTCATATGTGTTTAGTTCTAAAGTTCAATTTCAGACGGTTTATTGTATTTTCAAGATCTGAGGTGAACTTTCTGCTTTCAGTATATGGCAACAAATGCCATGTAAAATGCATTCAAACTCGCATTGTTAGCATTTAGCACAGAATAAAGCACACAAGGCTTACCTGAGGTGATCTAGCTGTCATAGGTTTCTGTTGTTCAGCTGTGAGAAATAGAAGCCATTTCTAATATATCAATTCGAGGTGTTGGTTAGGACAAAAACTCCTTTTAATATGGAAAATATTCCCTCTATCGCGTGTCGTTGCTTTTATTTAGAACACAGTTTAAATCGCTCGCTCCTGTACACAATCTGGCATCCTAGCGTACTTTTATTATGATCCAGGAGTGCAATACCTAGTTCAACCACTGGGTGTCAAACTTACATACTGCACCTTTAAGTATACTTGAGTTTTAGATACAACAGCTGCATGCTTAGCAAACCTTAAAGCAATAATATGCCATAAAGACAGTACATGATATTTGACTAGATATTTTTCAAGATACTAGTATTCAGCTTATGGTGACATTTAAAGGCTTAACTAGGTTAAGTAGGCAAGTTAGGGTAATTATACAAGGCTGTTATACAAGGGTGTATTACACAAGGCAAGTCATTGTATAACAAGGGTTTGTTCTAGACAATTGGAAAAAAATATTGCTTAAGGGGGCTAATAATATTGACCTTAAAATTGTTTTTAAAAAAAAACGTAAAACTCCTTTTATTCTAGCCGAAATAAAACAAACAAGACTTTTTGCAGAAGAAAAAAAATGATAGGAAATACTGTAAAACTGTAAAAAAAATCCTTGTTTTGTTAAACATCATTTGGGAAATAAAAAAAATAAAAAAAAATCTGTAGGAGGAATAATAACTTTTGACTTCAATATACTTTATAGTGTAGATAATGTACAAATAAAGACTGCGCATCTGTAAAGCCCAAATGACAAATTATCATCACCCTTTATTCAAATATAATCACATATGCAGGTGTTTGGGGGATTTCCACTATAGAGTGCATTTTGTGGGCTGTTTTCACTCTGTAACTGTAATTGGTATGACTCTGAGGAGATCAGATCTCCAAAAACAAATTTATAGCTTTTATAGCTTCGAAAGAAAAGTGTAAATGCAAAAAGCAACATGTTAAAAGAATGCGAAACGCATCTTTCCAAAAAGCATGAATTATGTAAATGAGGCACCTGTAAGTGTCGAGTGTAAAATGAAAGTGAAATCTGCTTTGATGGAGATGACGGGACAGCATTCACAACAGAGGCTGACCGAAAGCTGCTGTCACTCATAACAGGTCCTGTCAACCCTGCACAGCCTCCTCTATCACCTCTGATGGAGTGACGAAGTTTTTTTTTAACGCACTTTTGACTCTGTCATGTGTGAAAAGCATAGCAGCTCTGCTATAGTGAACCTGAAAGCCCCTGCTGTCTTACATTTAAAGTCTATGAACATCTCTTCTAAATCAAGTTATAAAACAGCAACTTTTTTTGTGGAAACTGTGGAATCTTTTTTAAAATATATATCAGTTTAATTCGTGTTAGCTGAAAATCTTCATTGTTCTCAAAAAGCTTATTTTAAGTTGACATCTATACAGTATTGTTGTATTTATTTCAGAATATTTTTCTCACTTTTCTTACATAAATAATATAAAAATAATATCTAAATAGATATATACTGTATATATATACACACTGTACATACACGCATGGTGGCGCTTAAAATAAGCTTTTTGAGAACAATAAATATTTTCAGCTAGCACAAATTAAACTGATATATGTGATATATAAATATGTGATATATAAATTATATATATAAAACAGTCAGATGTTTTAGACTGTTTTAAATGCAGGAAAAGTGGAAATGTGGAAAAAAATGTGGAAAAAATCTATAAATTACAACCAGAAAATCATATCAATATGCTGATTTGGTTTCATTATCCTTAACAAAATGAAAAATAGTTGTGCGCTTAATATTCTTGTGAAAATCTAAAATCATGATACATGTTTCAGGATACTTTGAAGTTCAACAGAACAGCATTTTTTTCATCAGTCATATTTCATAAGGATGTTGCCCAAAAATTATTTTAAAAATTAGGCCAAAAATGATTAGCCCTCATGTGAAATATTTAATTTTTTTTTTTTTATATTTCTCAAGTTATATTTAATAGAGCATGGAAATTTTCATAGTATTTCCAATAATGTTTTTTTTTCTTCTGGAGAAAATCTTATGGTAACACTTTATTTTGATGGTCCATTTGAGTATTAGTAGACTATCTACTTAATATCTGTTGACACTGACATTTAACAGTCCTTCAACAGACATTTAACTGACTATAAGAAACTTCGCAAGTACAAGTCAACTTACACTAACCCCAACCCTAACCCCAACCTAACAGTCTACTTATAATCTAATGAGAATTAATTGACATGTAGATGCAATGTAACTTATATTCAACAAACGGACCATCGAAATAAAGTGTGACCAATCTTATTTGTTTTAATAAAAGCAATTGTTTTACAATTTTTAAAGACCAATTTAAAGTCAACATTATTATTTTCTTGATTGGCTAGAAGAATCCATTCTTATACAATGACTATCCTTATTACCCTAACTTGCCTACAGTAGTAAACCTACTGTAATTAATCTAGTTAACCCTTTAAATTGCACTTTAAGCTGAATACTAGCATCTTGAAAAATATAGTTAAGAAATGTGTTGAAAAAGTCTTCTCTCCTTTAAGCAGAACTTGGGGGAAAAACATAAAATAATAAAAAATTCCTACTGTATATGATTTCCAATATCAGACTTGTTCAAACAGCCTGTGAAGTTCACTAAAGTTCAGGTGATCAGAATCTACCCATGTCATGTATTGCCCCTTGTTCAACAAACGATACACAACATTGCTCTTGAACTACAATTCACAGGATCCACTTAAACGCAAGCCTCTCCCAAAAGCTTTTACCTTCCTTATCCCACAACCATAAGAGTGTCCGTCATTAAATCAAATCAGGCTCTCGACGTCTGAAAGAGCAAATATACATGGCTATTAATATATATATATATATATATATATTGCGAAAGCTGGCAGTCAGGGCTGATAAAGATGTCTTTTTAACAATATGCTGTGAGAGACGGTGACCTTTCGCCACTCGTTACTGCCGGCAGTAGGAGTTCACATCATGGGGTTCAGTGAGACTCCATCCAGTAATCAGCACCTAATTACAGTCTGCGCTCTCCATCAGCCTGCGCTTATAACACCAGCAGAGCCCCAGGAAAGATTGTTTGCTTAATCTGTGTGGGAATAATGTAACCTCAAAGTCTACGCTGACAGTTTATTCCTGTCCTGTGCCGTCTTTCATCCGTTTGCTGTTAGCCCATTTTCTTCAGCTAAAAGGATACACTCGAAAATTATTTTTGCTGCTTGTTCAAACTACTTATTTAAAAGCTGAATCGACACAATTATTGAGATTTCAGTCTTATTTGTTTTATTTTGGCTGGAATAAAAAGCTACTTTAATTTTTAAAACTATTTTAAGGTCAATATTATTAGCCCCCTTAAGCAAAATTTTATTTTGATTGTCAACAGAACAAACATACAATACGAATATGATGAATCAACACAATTCTTGAGGGTTTTTTTTTGGGGGGGGAGAACTTAAATGTTTTATGTTTAATCCACTTACATTTGTAAAAACAATTAAGAATGAAGGAATTGTGTGGAATCCAGCATATTTCACAATGTATTCCTCACACTTTAGTGGTTACAAACTTTCGTAAATGTCTTTCTTCTGCTGAACACAAAACAAGATAGTTTGAAGAATATTGGAAAAAAGCAGCCATAGTAGGAACAGAAAATACTACAGAAGTCAATTGATGTTTTCATTCCCTACATTCTTCACTATAACGTCATTTGTGCTCAACAAAATTGAAACAAGTGCAGGATGAGTATATAATGGCAGAATTTCTTTTTTGGGTGAACACTCAGTTTGTAACATGTTTAAATGACATGTAAGGCAGTTGATTCAACATGCTACAGTACTTTAATGAATTGGTTATTAAAATCAAAATAATGCAGTAATGATACTCGCCTTTCCCTCCAGAACTGTGCAAATCATCTAATATTTCAGGATAGTTTCAAACTACTATTTAACATAACTCTTGAATTTTTTGGGGGACAACTTGATTATTTTATGTTCAATCCACTTAAATTTGCAAAAACAATTAAGTTAACTTAATCGATTTGTGTTGGGACAACATGAAAGAATTGTGTGAAATCCAGCATTTTTCAGTGTTTGCCCCCAAAAATAAACATGTGGCTAAAAACTTTTGCAAATGTCTTTCTTCTGCTGAACACAAAACAAGATATTATGAAGAATGTTGGGAGGGCAGCCATAGTAGTAACGGAAAATACTACAGTCAAAGTCAATTGATGTTTTTTCCCTAACTATTAACTATCAATTTAACATGCTGATTTAATAAATTGGTTATAAAAATTTAAATCCACTAATGATACTCCCTCCCCCCTCCAGAAATGTGCAAATCATCTATATTTCATAGCTGATTGGTTAAGAAGAGAATTGTTGCGTAGCTCAGATCTCACATCTGTGTTTACTTTCCCAATGAATCTGCATTTTAAATGAACTGGGTGAAAGAATGATTCAATAGGCCATTCATATCAAGAGCTGTTTACTCCATTCATGAATCAATCAGTCGTTTGAATGAACTGAATGCACAAACAACTCAATAAGTCGCTAATTAGACTTTTAATAGGGCTGTCAATCGATTACATCTCAAATCTAATGAAATACACAATGTAGCAATTAATAAATCGCATATTACATCTGAATAAGATATTATACTTCAACTAAATCTTTTTTTTCTGTAATTATTGTGTTAAATGCACAAAGCATCAAGTAGACATTTAAAGATATGTATTGATTTTACAAAACTTACATATCATTTTAAGATACTGTTTTCTTTTGTTTTTTGGAATTTGCATTAGGTATTTACAGACTATTTATTGCAGGACCTTTTTTTAGCAAAAGAAAGCAATACATAAAGTCAGTAGATGATAAACTGAAAAGAAATGAAGATTTAATCGAATGACAGGCTGGCTTAAAATACATATTTATATATGCACATGCTTTAATTCAGGGATCTCAACCGGTGTTTAAACAACTCCACTAGTGGATCGCGTCTGCAACTAGTACTATAAGCGTTCATTCACAAACTATGCGTGAAGTGAAAGTCTCTCTTTGTGTATTTTTGTGTGAACTATTTAATATATCCGCATAGTTGTCCAAATTATTGTCCTGTGAGTGTTTTATAATGGACACGCGCACGTATAGGAGGATCTAGTGAGGCTCAATGGTGTTTCTGCCATAAAATGTAAAATAAACTTGCATGTGAGCTTCAGATGTGCTCTGCCAGAGCCGTTCACTGTTCCTGTCAGCGATCTGCCAATAATATCCAGCTGCAAACTCAACCGCCATCAGATCGACGCGTTTCGACACATTTATGGTGTTTTACTGTATTTTACATTTACCTGTATATTTTTGAAAAGTACATATTTAACAGTAGATATTCAGTCAGTACAGTTTAAAGCGGAAGCTGATCTTGTGCAATCTCCCTGTTATGGTTCTCTTTGAATCTGTGTAAGTTTTTTTATGTATAAAATTATATATATATTACGGAAGCCCTAAGAGGCCATGCATTAAAATATTTTTTCTCTCTTGTTTTGGCGTGATCACGACTTAATTATCTCGTGATCTCGACATAACAACTCATTTTCTCGTGATCTCGACATAACAAAAAGTTGTTATGTCATGATCACGACTTAATAAAGTTGCTATGTCGTGATAACAACTTAATTTTCTCATGATCTCGACATAACAAAAAGTTGTTATGTCGTGATCACGACTTTTTTTTTTTTTTGCTTTTATTTATATATGTATTAATTATTAATTATTATTATTATTATTATTATTATTATTATTATTATTATTATTATTATTATTATCTGGCAAATGTCTGGCCAGAGAGTCTACACCGGCCCTGCGAACAGGGAGAGGATAGCCAAACTGCAGACACGCATTTGTGCAACACATTAAAGGCGTTCAGAACAGCCATAATATGAGAGCAAACGCTTGTGTTCATGATTAATGTAGATTTATGATTATATTCACATATTTGATTATATACCATTATTTACAATAATATTCCCTCAACTGTTACCATTTTAAGGCAACTCTATATGGCGCAAAATAAGTTGCTGCATGCATGAATTAAATTATGAAGAATGATGAAGATCCTGCACTTGCTTTGATCCTTTCCGCAAATTATTTACAACTTTAAAAATGTGCCAAAGAGTTGCTTTAAAATGATAACAGTTGATGCAAATTATTGTAAATAATGATCATAAACATGAACATAATCATGTATGTACATTAATCAGGAGCACGAGCTTTGGCTCTCATATTATGGCTGTTCTGAACGCCTTTAATGTGTTGCACGAATGAGCGTCTGCAGTTATTCTCTCCCTGTTCGCAAGGCCGGTGTCTTGACATTTGCCAGATATTATTACTTATATTACTACTATACTACTACTACTAATAATAACAATAATTAATACATAAATAAATAAATTAAAGCAAAAAAAAAATAAGTCGTGATCACGACATAACAAGTTTTTGTTATGTCGAGAACACGAGAAAACAACTTTTTTGTTATGTCGAGATCACGTGATCACGACAAAACAAGAGAGAAAAAATATTTAAATGCATGGCCTCTTAGGACTTCCGTAATATATAGTTTTAATATAATATATATATATATATATATATATATATATATATATATATATATATATATATATATATATATATATATATATATATATATATTAAAAAAAATATATATATATATATATATATATTGCTGAACGCAAAAGAATATATTTTAAGTTAAAAAGCAGCAGTCACTGACATCCATACTATGTTTTGTATAAATTAATGTTTTGCATAAATTGTTCAAAATATCTTCTTTCATGTTCAACAGAGAAAGAAATTTATTAAAGTTTAGAATCACCCAAGTGTGAGGAAATGCTGAGTAAACTTTACATTTTGGGTGAACTGTCCCTTTAAGGGTGACTGATCGGCAGAGGGTTTATCTTCAGATCTGATAGCAGTTCGTGATGAAGAAGCCTAGCAGAAAGACTCTCATCAGTGAGGCAGGAGAGGCTAAATGTCTCACAAATTACAATAACTGAATTACTGATGCAAATACAGTCATCGTGCTCCTCTAGAAACACACACACACGGACACACACAAACATGATGTCAGCTAGAGTGACAGTCAGACTAATTAGCTGGGTTTTAATTTGCTCGAGGTTGATCAGTGTCCTGATCTCTCGCTAATCTTTGGAATGCATGCGTGCAAGTAAAGCAAAAAAGTAAAACGGGAAAGCGAGAAAACTGGAATAATAAACAAGCAAGAAATCAGTTTTAAGGGCAAGAGAAGGACTGCCACTTAACTGCCAACTTTCTAATGTCAAAGTCAACATCAAAATTGATCTTAATTTTCTTTTGTTTAGAAAGGAAATAAGCTTGAATTTAATAACTTCCAGTAAAGCTGAACAGAGCTTGTGGAATACCTTAAACTAGTCACTTAAACCAGATACCATGTTCCCCAAACCAGCTCATCATCATAATTTGTACAAGATTCAGCTCAATTTCTAATGCCAATTGAACATCATTTAATGGAAAAAACAGTACAGCCAATATGACTTATTCCAAAAAGTATGTCAACTGATGAATTAACAATAAGCAACATATTTACAGTATTAAGCAGTGGTGGAAATAGTACTGAAAAATCATACTCAAGTAAAAGTACCATTACTTGCCTAAAAATGTAGTGCAAGTAGAGTAAAAGCATCTGTTGTAAATATTAAATATAGAGTATGAGTAAAAAGTAGCCCTTTTAAAAGTACTCAAGAGTAGTGAATATTACGCTTTTAAAAGCTGATGCGTTTACATGTAACTTGTGCATGTGTGTGTGTAAACGTAACATTCTGTAGTGCATCTGGTTATTGCTCAGAAGGCACACAACGTCATATGACGTTAATATTAGGTTAGATTTAGGTTGTGATGTCATGTGACCAAAATTCAACGTCTAGCCAGCGTCTAAGGACAACGTTATTTTGATGTCCAATAACGTCAAATGATGTTGATATTTGGTTGATTTTAAGTTGTTAGAAAGTGACCAAAATCCAACGTCGAGCCAACATCTTAAACCAACATCAATTTGATGTCAAATACTGACATTTATTCATCAGCTATGGCAAACAAAATCCAATGTCTGATAGATGTTATAGTGGTAACGTCCACACAACATCAAGCTATAACATCATTAGACGTTGATAATTGGTTGGTTTTAGTTTGGACATTGACGTTGACCTGACGTTGAGTTCTGACGTCAACCCGATTTTCATTTCTAAACAAAATCTGACGTTATGTTGACATCTTGTGCCTGCTGGGAGTTTAGGCCATTTCGGTCATCATACAGTACACATACGTCATCTTCTCATCAGTGACATGCATCTAAATAGTCTCTGGGTCAATGCGTGTAAAGATTTTAAACATCTTCTTGGACACTTTTAATTCTTACAAACAGTTTGCAGCAATTATAAGGCACACATGTCTTGAGGTAGTTCATTATGATGCAATTTACCTTTTACAGTATGTGCAATTTGATTGGGCAGGAATCACAGGACTACTTTTTCCTGTCTATCCATGTCTATTTTCTAATCCTGGGGATTAGAAGAATCAAAGTAGTGACTGCAGGGTGAAGGAAAGTAGTGGAGTAAAAGTACAGATACGGCACTAAAAATGTACTCAAGGGAAAGTAAAAGTACACATTTTTAAAAGTACTTCGTAAACAATTCCTGAGAAAAACTACTCAATTACAGTAATTTGAGTATTTGTAATTAGTTACTTTACACTACTGGTTTTAAGTTGTTATCATTGCCATCTAAATTACTCTTAATTTAACAGTTGTATAAAATTGCAAATGTAGAAACAAACATGATAATGTAATAATAATCATAATCATTCTATCGTAAACAACTGAATCAGTCACACTTCATTCTAGGGCTGGGCCATAAAATCGCGCCTTGGAAGCAGTGCCAATAAGCTTGGGGTGTAAGTTTGTCATTTACAATGGAGGCGCGTGACTTGCACGATGCGCATATGGGAGTGACGCACACATGTTGTGCAAGTGGCATTCGTGAACCGCGCACATTTTCTAGCTGCACTGAGTTAAAAAAAACATCTGAACTTTTCCGAATGCCCCGGCACCGCAATTCATGTAAGTAGAACTAACCAATCTGCTTCACACGTTGTATGGAATATAAACATTTCAGTAATAACGGCAGACTAAGGACTTCAGACAAACACAGAGCACCCAATCTCTGCAGCGGTTTTTACTTTTCTTCATAACCTTGCATCAGGAAGGTTTCTTCTGAGGAAACGGTTGATGGTCACCTAGTTACGAGAGACACCAGGGGAGCGTAAAGTCCATTGTAAATGGTCAAGGAATCCACGTGCACGCTCTTGTCACTTCAGGTCAGAATAACAACACATGCGAAAACAAGTGCCGTATAGGATGTAAGGATGTAAGAATGTCGCCAGAGTGGCTTTTTGGTTTCTTTTCTTGTGCATCCCAGCCACTAGCTCCCCATCTAAATGATTTTTTTAGCATAGGGGGTAATATAATCATTCAACTTCACAATTTGTAATGTTACAGTATGTTTTTGAATAATGATGGTTAGTTCCTTTACTCAAAGGCTCAGATTTGATTATCATTATTAGTTTTGTTTACAGAGTTTGGTTTATTGTATCATTATTATTCACACCTTGAAGTTTGCTTTGATTGTCAGTATTTATGCTTTACCATTGCACACACTTTGTAACAGTTTATTTATCAAGTTTAAGAGTCTCTTTAACTCTTAGGTTTATTTTATTATGAAGAGATATTATTATGATTTATTATGAGGTATTTTGTTTAAATATTTTTGGTTTTGACAATTAAACCATTTGCCTTAGTAATGTTGGTAAATTAAAATAAAGTGGTTAAATAACAAAATGTAAACAATCGGGTAATACGCATCAAATTCTGTGAGTTGCAAAATGCAAATGCAGTTTCATGCTAATTTTAAGATTGTAGAACTCAGCTTTTACCTAGCATCACACATTTATGCATTTTGCAGAGCCTTTTATGCAAAGTGTTTGACACTCCATTCAAGGTTTCTCGGTTCTTGCATTCCTTGTAAATCAAACCCACGACCTTGGCATCTCTAGCAGCTTGCTTTATACCGTTTGAGCTACAGGAAAGACGCATATGCTAAAACTATAGCCGTGTTATCATACTGCTCTTTCATTTTCTTTAAACCCATAAAAGCATTATGCTACACATTTTAAATAAAATGTCAGTGATTTAAACAGCAAATAAATATGCTACAGTTACAATCCCTAACCTGGTTAATGGTAAATGTCTTTAATACATATGATAAATAACCGTAAATTCACAGATTTCCTAGAATTCCATGCACGACACCAGTGTTTAAGCTTTTTGTGTTAACATTTCTATGGATTTTTTTTTTCCTCATTAGTTATTACATAAGAGATTTATGTTACATTTAATGTTGACAAATAATTTATTGCATTACTTTAGTGCAGAGATGCCCAAACTAGGGCCCATTGCCCAAAGTTGGCCCATGATAACCTTTGGTTTGGCCATCATCCCATATGAGAAGAGAGAGAGAGAATAAAACATACCACTTGGATATTGATGTCACTTAAACTAAATCTTACATTTTAAAAAACAAAGCAAAAAAACTCTAAAACATTATTATTAAAGAGCACCTTTGGTGAAAAATCTACTTTTTTCAAGCTGTTTGAACAGACATATGTGTAGGTATAGTGTATATACCATCATATTGGGGTGACATAAACACACCCAGTCCTTTTTTTCAATTAAACAACATAGAAATGGTGGACCAATTGGAGCGGTTTTCAGACCGACTGCAACTTGACGTAGGAGTGTGGTCCCCACGCCCACCGAATTGATTGACAGCTGCGTATTAACATGTCTCCATACGTAACGTTTATAATCCTATCAACGAGACAGGACGTGCGCAAAGCAACTGGGAATAAAAGGTCTGTTCAGTTTGCTAGGATCATCAATCATCATCAAATGTGATCAAGAGTGAGTTTTACAAGTTAAAAATGTTTTAAAACAGTGCACGTTTGTATTGCATTACAGCGATTTACTTCAGATTTACTTCATCAGCACAGCCGCACGTCAGTACAATTATAAAAGAAGACGTTTCAGTCCCGGTTTGTGGATGTTAAATCAAGTTTATTTTGTACATTAATGTAACAGATATCCATACAGCAGTGGATATTAACCTGTATCCTGTCACATTTGCATGCAAAGACAGTGCAAAGCTAAATGCGCACGCTGTATGTGTGTGTGTCCGCACTGTGTGTGTGTGTGCGTGAACTTTATAAGGACATTGTGTGTGACTCATCGTTGCAGGTCCACAACAAATGCATCAAATAATCATTGGGAAAGTTTTTACTGTAGTATTTCTCACAAACGTTACGTGAGATCTTCTTCCTTTATGTCTGTCAGTTGTTTGAGCTGAGGCACCCGAGGGCGGAGATCAGTGTTGCCAGGTTGGAAATGTGAAAGTATCGTACCAGAACCTCAAAATTATCGTATTTGGAGGAAAATTATCGTACACTAATCAAACGGAGAGTATACAGATATTATCTAGACAAATAGCGTTTTGACACAACGTGCAAATTACCACAATACATAAAAAAACTAGGCGTACCTTAGTGGGAAGGTTCAAACTCACCTCCGAGTCTCTGTCATCGAATAACTGCGTGTGTTGTCAGATGTTGAGGGATTAATTTTGCGGTTCAAATTGGATGCCTACATTGAGCGCAACATAGTGCTGGTTGGCTTGAAAGCAGTGCACCCTCCCGAATTTTTAACACACTAGTCTGCGGTGAGCCCCACGAGCCCATCCAGAGGATCTGTAATGAGCTGATCTCGTGACTTTGTTTTGATGAGATTAACTTTGGAAAAACACGTTCACATGATGCATTTGAATGGGGAAAAATGAGAACATCAAGGGCAAACTCCCCTGTTCTTCTCACCTTC
>LR812519.1:15440478-15670478 GCA_903798195.1 Danio kyathit
CTAAGACGGGTAAGACTCTTGCTGGCCAGCGGAGCAACCTAAGCCAGGAATTTGTCGCGCGAGGCCAGGCACCTGTACAGGAAGGCGGGTGTTGAGTGAGATGGTTGTGGAGTGGAGCGGTGATGCTTGATAGGCCTAGAGCATCCGAATATGGAGGGACACTGTGAAAGATCAGTAGTCTGCCTCAGAAATGTGGGCTTCTCCCAACCGGACCACAGCAAACTGCTAAGAATGTCTGGAGATCAGACACTCAGGAAAAGGAACTTGTGGGTAAAGTAAAGGGCAAGGTGCTGTCAAGAACCATCTGAGACCATATGATGACAGGTAATATGAAGGAGACAGAATTTATTAAGGTAGTGTCATGTAAATAATAACTAAAAAAAAAAGGCTTAGAGGAGAATATAGAATGAATCTTTAAATGTATAATGTTGAAATGATATGTAACTATTTTCATTTATTTTCATAGGTTCACTGATAAAGGGAATGAACACGACATAAGATGAATTACAATGCATGATGGTGACTAAAGAAGAAGAGATAGCTCTTGGTAACTGAAGAAATAATTTGAATTAGACATTTTGATGGAATTTAGTATTTAAGTAAAGATTTACTGAAGGCATAATCTATTATGAATCATTTAAATTAAGATTGGACATTAAAAACTGGAAAAGATTCGTAACAGAACACTGATTTATGGTTAAAGGAGAGATAAAAAAATGAATGAAATGAACTCACCTCATCAGTTAAAAATTAATAGTTTTAAGTATACTAAAAGAACTGAAACAAAAGAATAAGAGTTTAAGAAAACACATTTTCTTTCACAGATAATCATGTGAAAAAATCAATAAAAGGAAAATATGTATGACTAATGATGAAGTCAAAACAGAGCTGTAAGGAACTAATAAGAATATTAAGTGATTTTTAGCCAGCGTATAAAAGTATATCAAAATTGTATGTGCAACTAGTTGAAGAGGTATGATACAGAAAATAATTAGGAGAAAAAAGAAAATATTGTCAAATTAAAAAGACTGAATGATTATTAGTAAAATAATAAGATGGAGGGTTATAAAATTAGCCAGCGTAATGAAGAAGTATTAAAATTTTGTTGAGCAATTATTAGAAACGCCTAGATAATGTGATATGTAATCTGTCTTAGACATTTCTATTTAAGTTAAGTTTGAATTGATTTATGAACGTAGATGTGACTAATATAATTTGAATTGAATTTTACAAGTAAGCAACAAACAAAGAAGATTGTGTTTAGTTTATGATTCAGAATTAATTAATGAGAGAAGATTTTCAAGCTGAGGTTGACAGGGTATAAGGAAATATGGTCATACTGATGGAAAAATTTTAAGTGATTTATTTATGAGCTTTTTATTGAGTGAGAGGGAGTGGTGTTGATTTAGCAAGTTGATGATATTATACTAGCTGAAAAATAGTGGACACCTAATTGATTGGGATAAGCAGATGTTACGACACTTATAGGGAACTACATTTAGAGTAAGTAAATAAAAATGATAGGTGAGTAGATGACATGCAACAATATTGGGACGAGTGTCTGGGCTAGGTGGAGTGAGATTACCAAAGAACAGATGAGCCATTTTAAATAACCATAAACTGGTGACTGTAAAATACATGTTAATAAGACTAATAAGGATTACAGACTTAAACTATATTTAGAGGTATGAGAAAAGGCAAGAGCAGAATATGAGGGTAGGAGGTTATAATAGACATAGGGGAGAACAGGTGAATGAAAAGATACCTGCTAGTCATGATTGACAGTTATATTGGATGGCCGGAGGTGTGACCAGCAAGCAAAGGGGCAGTCAGACAGGAATTAAATGTTTAATGGGTGTGTTGATATTGGAAACAAATAGATTTTTTGTAGGAAAATTTGATTAGATAATGGTAAACACTGGAAGAATAAATACTTGAAATTAGTGGAGGAGGCATTGGTTTAATAAAAACATGATTTTAGGGATGGTGTAAAAATAACAATTACAGGGGAAATGTCGAGAGAATTCATGGAAATTTTTAAAACATAATTGGCAAAAATCTGTGCACAGAACAAACTGAATTGGATTGAGGTCTTAAAAAATCATATTAAGGGGTACTAGATCATTATGGAACAAAATGACGGAATTAATGACTTTTTGAATTGTTTACAGGATGGCAATTCGGAAGACCTGGAGCAGCTTGGACATGAACTGGAAGTGCATAATTTATGTAGAGATTATATTGTAACAAACTAACAGTTTTATTTTAAATTTTCTAAACAGATCGCTGAATGTGTGAAGCTGGGCCGGATTAACCTGTCAGGACAATATAGGAGTTTAAAAAACGGCCTGGAGCTATAGGTCCAGGCCAAAAGGGGGATTTATTAATAGATGCTATTGGGGGACATCTGACTAATTGGAGTGTGTAAGCATGTATTTGTGTAGGAGCTGAACACGCACCAACACTAATGCATGGTGGCAACTGTATATTAGATACAGGCCAACACAAAAAGGGGAACCAAGACCATATTAAATTCTAAATAGAAAAAAAAAAAAAAAAAAAAACTGACTGATTTTACTAACATATGGCAATCTGACAGAAAGTGGGTCAGTGACAATTGTAAAGAAAATAACATCAGAAGCAAAATTCTAAAAAATTGTAGAGAGAGAATGAAAAAAAATGGATATGAATTGGACAGGGCAGCACGGTGGCGGAGTGGGTAGCACTATCGCCTCACAGCAAGAAGGTCACTGGTTCGAGCCTTGGGTTGGGTCAGTTGGCATTTCGGTGTGGAGTTTGCATTTTCTCTCCGTGCCCTCTGGCACTCTCCGGTTTTCCCCCCACAAGTCCAAAAAACATGTGGTATGGGTGGAATTGGGTAGGCTAAATTGTCCGTAGTGTGTGAGTGTGGAATGAGTGTGTATGGATGTTTCCCAGGGATGGGTTGCAGGCTGGAAGGGCAATCCGCTGTGTAAAATGTAGGCTGGATAAATTGGCGGTTCATTCCGCTGTGGCGACCCCCAGAATAATAAAGGGACTAAGCCTTAAAAGAAAATGAATGAATGAATGAAATGAATAATGAATGAATGAATGAATGAATGAATTGGACAAATTAGATTGGAGAAAGAAGGTTGAAAAAAAAGAAAAATCATTAAAACTCTATCACATTTTAAAATTATTTTATTTACACACGTTAGGTTTTTGAATTTTTTTATTATTTTTATTTTACTTTAAGACATTTTTATGTTTTTGGAATCTTTTATTTTAAGATAGTTTTAAGATTATTTTATTTTAAACATTATGTGTTTTGATTTTTATTGAAGACAGTTTATAAGATTCTTTTATTTTAAACACATTGTTATGTTTTGAATTTTGTTTGATGACATTGTTAAGATTTGTTATTTTAAATCACATTGTTGTGTTTCTAGTTTTCACATTTTAATACACTAAAAAAAAAAATCTATTTTTAATATGTTTGAATTTGAGCTTTAAATGGTACAGTTTGAGTTGTCAGTTTAATAACACTATTACGATTGAGTTCTGAATTTTTCATTTTAATAGTGTTGAGTTTAATCATAACTTTGAAAGTGGTTGATAATTTGACTGTAAATCAATGTTTAATTGTAATTGTTCAGTTGCATAATGACTTTAAATTTTTGAAGTTCAGTTTGAACTGTTAAGGTTGATTATAATTTTGTATTGGTGAAGTCCTGATTTTAATGATGTTGTTACAATTTTGAATTTTAATTCTAAGCATATTTTACAGTGTTGATCTTAGATCTAATTATATCTTGGGATGTTCAGTTTAAGCATATCTTTATGAGTGTGGATTTCCGTTTGATCAGAATTGTATTTTTACATGTTGGAGCTTTTAATTTTAATAATTTGTTTACATTTTTATTATTTTAATTATAATTCTTGTATTATTGTGAAAAAAACAAAAACTTTTCCTTTATTGATAAAGTTTATAAGGGGTGAAAACGAAACTGTGGGGAATGATTGAAAGTTAATGGGAGTGTTTGGAGCAATAAGTTTGAACATAGTGAACATAATTTTTGTTATTATAAGTTACTATTATAAGTTATCAGAGTGAATTGAAGGGGGAAGAGACTGCACCATTGAAGAGGAGAAGTAAATCAGAAAAAAAAAAAAAAAAAAAGAAAAAGTAAATTGAAATTTTTGGGGGGGATTTGGTTATCTGTGGATGTTGTCAGCTCCAGAGAGGAGCTGAAAAGGGGGATTGTTAGGAAAAAGGAATATTTTTTTATTATTTTTATCTCTTTTTCTGTTCATCAAACAATTATTTGTATTGGTCATTTAAGGGTCATATATTAACTGAACGTCTACTGTTGTTTGTGCGATGCTGGTGCATAATAAATAGCATTTTTGCAGAAGTAGATACATGCTGGGTCCAAAATTAAATTCAGCTCTGCAGAAACTTCCTGTCTGAAGAAAGGTGTTAAAACTGAACACAGAAAAGTCTTATGCTCTTATTGTTGTGCCGAGAATTCATAGAAAAAGAGGACTTATGTCTGGGGTGCGGCCAATAGAAGACTGGAGAATGATTGACAAGTGACGAATTCACTAAACTCCACCTGTTAATATCAGCTGCCTATTTAAGTTGAAGTCAGGAACTGAAAGGCGTTGCGCACCTCCTTAATGTAACCTTTGCATTGCATTGAGGAAAACAGAATTCTGTGGAATCGAATTATTCATTTGTATCCAATAAATTGTTACGATTCTTTGACATTAAAGAAAAACCTCTCCTGACCTTTTTTATTGAACACGCATGGAATTTCTTAGATATTCCACACAGGGAAAAATGGAATTTACAGCAGTGCTTCTTGTCCGGTCTGAGACCCCTTTAATATCGCTTATCTATCAGGCAGTGATCACTTATTTTTACAGAAAACAGATCTTCGACAAATGAAAGACAGTTTCACCGGAAGCGCTTGGGCTGCCTGACTGAAAATGGAAGTCCCGTGTGCATATACCCCCATTACAAAAGGCCACTAACAAAACAAACATACTAACTAGACTAATGATAATTCAAGTAAGTGACAGATATAATAAATCAATTAATAACTAACTTAAAACTTCATGACTCATTTAATAAGTCAACTAATCAAAACTTATTCATAAGCCACCAAAACATCCTAACAACTACATTCACAAACTCAAATTTATTTATTTGGGTCAGTGGGTAAATGACACAAAAACACTAACTAACTGATATTATAGCCAGTAATTAATAACTAACTACTAACATTAAGACTAAGGGCTCTATTTTAAAGATGTACTGCAGGCACAAAGTCCAAAGCACAAGGCGCAAAAGCATTAAGGGCGTGTCAGAATCCCCTTTTGCTATTTTAAGGATGGGAAAAATCCACTCTGGCGCCGCGGCACATGGTCTAAACATGGTTGAGATTATTCTCTTAATGAGTTATAGGTGTGTTTTGAGAATAAACCAATCAGAGTCGCATCTCCTATTCCCTTTAAGAATCAGCTGCGTCGCACCATGGCACATTTGCCATTTACACAGCGGATTTTGTAAGATCACAGCGGATCTAGAGTGCGAGAATCAGCTTCCTCATTCTTTACTTTCACTTTCACTCTCTTTCATGAATAAGGAAATGTGTTGTACGCACAGACATCCATTAGCCTATACATAATAAATTTAGTTTGTTAAGTGCAAAGATTTGTTTCAAAACTATTTCTAAATTCAGTTCTAATTTCCAGCAAACGAATAAACGAACAATAATAACGAAGTGTGGTCAAACAACTGAGTTATATCCAAATACACATGCTATATGCGCCATATGGTCTAAAACCTGACAGGTGGGGCAATCTAGGCTTGTTTTAATAAAACAAATATAAATATGCATATATTAAATAATAATAATAATACTACTAATAATAACATTATACAAAAGCAAATTGTCATAAACTGAAAAAGCCCCCTCACAAAAACGTCAAAAACGACACTTGTATCGAGCTGAAACTAGCAACCAACATTTGCGTCGCGCCTTGCACCGCATTGCGCTGGGTGTATGATAGGACCCTATGACTATCATAGAGTCAAACCATTAGAAGCAATAATAAACTAAGTAAGAAAGAGAGAGAATAAACCAAGTGAAATATTGTTTGCGTTCATGTCATGCTGTGAGAACAATGAGCTGAGTAAGTAATAGAATATAACTCAATTAACCACCCACTATTCCATACTTATTTATTAGCCCCTAACTAAATAATGGACATTCATTCAGATAAACATCATATAGGTTTATTTTACAAGCTATTCGTGATGATTAAGAAATATACACAAGAAATCTGGGAAATGCTACTCTATACTAATTAAGAAAAAACTGTCGGCAACGCTTAAGTCATAATTCACGCTATTAACAATCTATTAACTAAGACTATTAGCTCAGTAAATTACTAATTAGGTGCTTATTAATAATTAGTAAGGTTGTAGTTGGGATTAGGTTTTGGGATGCAGAATTCTTTCCTTTTATCCTCCTTGTTAGAGCAACTGACTCCCATACAAAGTATTGCAGGTTCGATCCAAGCTCAGACCGGGGTGGGTGCAGTAGGGACCAGTGGGTTACATGTGGGGGCTCGTCCGGGATGGGAGTGAGGTTTAGGGGGGTGAGTGTAACGGAGGCCAGCTAGCAAAGTGCTATGCAGGTAAACCTCACTCCTCTGACTTTAAAGATGCTCTAGCGACAGATGCTAGGGGCCATGGTCTTTAGCCTCCTTGTCCGACTCTCATACAAAGAATAGCCGGTTCGATCCCATCTCAGAACGGGTTGGGGTGCAGTAGAATCAGTGAGTTGCGTTAATAACAGAAAGGTAACAAATTGAAAGCCACTAGTTAAACTACTATTACTATTCTAAAGTGTTACTTAAAAAGTTGAACATTATTTTCATCAAGCGGTGAGTAATAAATTCTAAAAGCTAAGCAACTATCTTGATGTATCATAAGTGACTAGCATAAACCAAACATTTCAAATTCAGGAAGAGAGTACAGTTAGGTAGACTATCAATAAACAATCAAACACACAATAATCATACACGTTTCTATGTGTCCAAAAATCCCCCAAAATCTTCAGGCGTGCATCAAAGAGAAGCAGCAGCGAGTCTGTGATTAATTGCTCGCTCAGAGTAAAACCAAGAGGGAGCAAACACAAAAATGGGGCATCAATCCACAATGGTGTTTCCCATGTCAAATCTTTTTAAGTCTGACCTCTATAAAAAGCAGTTAGGAATCTAATATATTAACATTATGAGGACTTGAAAGAAGAAAAAAAAAAAAAAATTCTGTGATTTATGAAGCACTGTAATGGACTCTTAACACAGAAGAGTCCCCTCGACACCAGACCTTTCAATACCTGTCCTGACAAAGCCCGCACGTGTGGAAATGCCTCTCTTTTGTCTCCAACTTGGTTGTGTTTTCCATTTTCCCAGATCACATTTTAATAAAGGTCAGCCAGTATATTTTTCTCTCTCTGTTTTTTGAGAGTGAGTTATTCAGATTGTGACCTTATCAATGTGTTTTTGTATTGCCACCGCCACAAAAGGCTGTTACGAACAATATTTGACCTTTTGCCTAACAACAAGTTTTCTTTGGTGATGTTAAAACCTTCCTCAATTCCACATGAGAGATGAGAGAGGACAGAAGGCTATTATAAAATATGAGAGAAAAACGATTGACGTTATATTGGGGCTAACAGGCAATGAAGAAGTTTCAAATTAGTATCGTTTCTCTTCCTTCCTCTCTCTCCTTCATCTTTCCATTCTCCATGGACGAACAAGTATTTTGCCGCTCACAGCACTGTCAAGCTCGCAGCCATCAAGCTCTGCTCATGTAACAACAACTCCCGCTGAGATTTCTTTCCAGAGGATCAACTCCATCCATCTTGTTTTCTCTCTTCTAAAACTTTGTTTAAATGCAGCTTTTGGAACGAAGCAATGTGAAGTGAATAATTACAAAATTTTGACCCAAACAGCTGTTTTCTCTCTGAAGATGCAGAAAGAAATTCACAATAACAATTGATCCTGTATTGTAGAAAGATGAGAGAGACCGACAGACAGACAGAAGAAAAAGGGAAAAATGTGCTTTGCCTGGAGTTTGCTCAAGACGCATTTCAGCACATGGAGTGACACCTGTAATGACTCAGCCTTCAGGAGCTTCCAGGGACTTACAGTGTAACAGCCTATATATCTCCTGACAAATCCAGGGAGAATCACACACACCGCAGCCACCACCAGCACAAATACCAAATACACACAGCCAAGAAAGCGAAAACTGTTTTCTCAAGAGAAGATTTTACAATATACATTCCGACTCGAAGCCATCAATCCCTACACATGTGCAGAGAAATGCACTTAGCGGTCCCTCCACGATTTTGCAAAAAAAAAAAAAAAAAAAAAAAAAAAAAAAAGCTAAATCAGATTTTTTGCAAGTAAAATGATTGATTATATGGTGACTTTTGGCACGATTTGCGGCAGATTTTGCACCATTTCTTTTTATTGTTTTGCTGTGAATATTAGGGATACTCAAAATAACCGATTTACCGAAAGGGTGCGCTTATAACTGACTACTGTAATCAGTTAAATTATCAAATATATTATTTTATATATTTTAAAAGCGTGGCTGCATAAGGGGCCGATCACAGCGAACCGCCTTTTGCATTGAGAGGCGCATCTTTTAAATGGTTTACTAACGGCCGTGAGTGTTTTGCACGCTGCTTATGCGCCCTGCTGCGCCTCACGTTTTTGCCGTTACATGCTGTGTGCTCGCAGTTGAAATAAACAATAAAAAAATACAAGTAAAAAATTATTATAATAAATCAGAATAAACTGTACATTTTACAATCAACATTTATGATAAAATAGTAATAATAAATAAGAATAATCAGTATATTTACAATGATTCATTTATAATAATCTAGAAATGTGTGTTCTGAATGTGCATTGCAATGTTACATGACGCTGATCACACACCACTGAATGAAAAGTGTGCATTAACAAACTGAGACTTTGCACACCTGGCGAGCACATTCTATTGGTAAACATTATGCTTTTGAATGTAAAACTATGCAGATGGTGCTCTGTGTTGCGGCGGGAATTTGAACAATGTCCCTACTGTCCAAAACTGTAAAAAGAAAATGCAAACTCCACCAAATTTTCAGACATTTGCTTGATTTTGCGTTAAATTCAGCAATCGCGTAATCCTGGAGGGTCTGACTTACCAGCAGCTCTATCCATTTATCCATCCATACAAAACGTATGGACATAAAAATGTAGTTTTGCCATAAAAGGAATTATATATCTAAATTGTAAAAGCATCTAACAAAAGTATGTCTTTCAAAGACATCTTTCAGATTCTAAATTTCTCAACAATAATACTTTTTTTTTTGTTGTTGTTGTTGTACTTTGTACTTGAAATACTACATTAAAATTAAAAATCATGACAAAAATGAACTGACAAGTTGATTTTTCAAGCATAAAACGTGGAATGTGTACTTAAAAAGAGCTTTGCAAGTTCTGCAAGCAGTGAAGTAATGCAAAGTTTGTAGCAAGTAACAGATTGTACCAAATGTATGATCCCATTGCGTCTCTGAGTCGTCTGTTGGTGCGAGAGCACCCTGCCGAGCTTAAAGAGAGGAAACGGGAAGCTGTCATTGCGTCGAGTGTGAGGCGGAGGTGTGTGAAGAGCAGTAATTGGCTGTTAAATTAGCTTTATCTACTGATTAGGCAGATGTATAATTAGCCAACTGCTCCTTGCTAACGGCACATCGTGCTTTACCACATCCATGACATGAGATACAACACATGCACTGAAGATAAAAGGCTACATCAGCCACTAAATTACACATTCATTTTTACACATTCAGACTAGACGTAATTAAGTATAATAATAAGTATTAATTGGGTGCAAAAAGGAAATTAGCATGTCTAAACTGAATGAAACTTCATTAAACAAAAAAAAACTATTTCATATACAAGTCAAAGATAAAACTGGTGTATCAAACTTTATTCAGACTAATTGAAAAAAGTTTTTTAGGAAACTGAAGCTGTCAAAACCAATAGTTTAAAAAAATATTAAGATGACTTATGAATTAAAACTGTGATCAAATGCTGGTAATGATACAAGTGCTACTGCAGTATTAGTTTTAAACTGATTGTTTTATTAAGTATTTGTGAATTGGACTTCACACAATTTATAAGACAATTTCTCTGTGTGCATGAAGAAATGCAGACTGCTTCGGTCTTTACATACTTCTTCCCCTTTTGTACTATTTGTTTTCCTTTTCTGTCTCTCTTAAATTTATTTATTCATTTTATTATTATTATTATTATTTATCATCATTATAATTATTTTTTTTTCTCTCCCTCAAGAGGTGGGAGAGAAAGGGATCGTGAGGTGGGCGGGAGGCCGTGGTGACTGTGGTGTACTCACCCTGATAATAATAATTCACTGGCCGGTCTAACAACAGATTAAAAAATACCAAGTATATATATAAAAAAAAAAAAAAAAAAAAAAAAACTCCTACTTGCACATACTTGCATATACTACATTCACAGGGTAAGTGTGATGTGGGCATGGCAGCCTGGGCATTTGCACCGGACTGATCCATGCTGCACGTCATACTTTTTTAATGCACCAAAAAGCAACTGACAAACACTGTATACTTCAAGGCAGACGAGATAACTTTCACCTCCTTAAATTATTGTTAAAGCTGATGCTGTTTTATTATTATTATATATATATTTTTTTTTATTATTATTTTTGTTGTTGTCGGCGTGAGTGAATTGTAGTTTTCACGTTTCCCTGCCCACTTCTTGATCTTTTATTATTATTATTTTTATTATTATTATCATTATATTACTATTAATAATTCATCAAATTGTTAGTTAAATTCTTCTTTTAATATTATTCTTTATTTTTGTTTTTTATTAATTGTATATTATCATTATTATAGTAACGTTTTTTTTTCCTATTATTCTCATCGTTTTGTTTGCAGCACTTTATTTTTCTACTTTTCTTTTCTTCCACTCTTTCCCTTCCTTTTCAGTTTTTTTCTCTCTCTCTCTTCTCCTATTTCCTTTTCTCCTACTTATTATTATTATTATTATTATTTATTATTATAATTTTTTGGTCCTCTTCCTGATTTCCCAACCTCACCTCACCTCCTCACTATTATCAATAATAGTATTACTTTTACTCTTGTTACCATTATTATCATTACTATTCTGACTTGTCCTCCCGTTATCTCCTCATTATTATTATTACAAGTATTTCTACCATTGTCAATATTCAGGTTGCTGTAGTTGTTTTGTTATAGTAGTAGTAGTAGTAGTAGTAGTAGTATAAGTAGTAGTAGTAACGATTGTAGTAACGATTGTAGTTGGGATTGTTGAAGTAGTAGTTGTAGTAGTTTCTGTAGTAGTAGATGTCGTTGGTATAGTGGTATCAGAAGTAGTAAAGGTGTTGGTGTAGTAGTAGTAGTAGTCTGTGTAGTAGTATCAGAAGTAGTAGATGTTGTTGATGTAGATGTTGTAGTAGTAGTGATTACTATAGTAGTATCAGTAGTAGTAGGAGACGTTGTTGTAGTAATATCAGTTGTAGTAGATGATGTACTAGTATCAGCAGTAGTAGACGTAGTAGTAGTAGTTGTTGTGGCTGTAGAAGCAGCTGCAATAGTAGTTATAATATTAGTAACTTTCTGTAGTAGTAGTTGGTGTAGTACTTGTGATTTATTGTTATTGTTGTCAGTTATTACTGTTGTCCTTTCTCTTTACTGTCATCATTACCATCATACATTACTAGCGTTGTTGTCACTCTTTACCACTGACTGGTCTCTTTCTATTTGTTTATTTATATCTATGACACTTGCTTCATTTATTGACTTTTATTGTCTCTTATGTATGTACTCTGACCTGTCCACCATGTTACCTTTACATACACGCACACACATACATACACACACACACATATATACACTGCCAGTACCTGACTATATTGTTGTTGTTTTTGTTTTTCAATGTTGTTTTTTGTGTTTTATTTTCTTTGTATGATCCCAATTTGTGTACCTTTTTGCATATTCTAATAAAGAAAAAAAAGTAAAAAAAAAAAAAAAAAAAAAAAAAAAAGAAATGCAGACTGATGGTTTGAACTAATTAGTTTCTCAAGTTCTAAAAAAACACAACTTTTGAAAACTAACTGAAGCTAGACTTGACTGAAACAAACATCTCTTTAAATGGGAAATGAATGTTCAACAACAACTTCAAACACACCTGGCCCCCCAAAAAACGAGATTTATTTTAAGGGTTGTATGTGTTTGTTTCCATGATCCATTGGGTTTGTTGTATGTTTTTCCCCGTGATGCTGTCAGGGCCAATACAGCAAAGCTTTTGGTTTGCAGCAAGCATTTTTGTCGGGAGAGCTGTACGAGAATTGGAGAATGGCAGACTTTGTCTTTTATCAGTTGAGTTTGTTACTATTCAGACACATCACCTATCTGTGCAGCTGTGTTCGCCTATGTTTAAAATCCTCCAGACTACAGGCAGGGTTAAGGTTGGAATAGATAGGGAAAGCGACCTGCTGCACTTCTCTCCACTCTGTCTGCATTCAGACCCGGGAATTCAGGAGGAGAAAAGTCCCTCTCATTTATAGAGTTTACACGAAACATGATTATATTTATAGTAATATAACAAATTGTGGTTATGTGTACATAAAATTACGAATAATGTATATAACAGGGCATTAAATCAAATTTATTTCTTTGCATTTTAATTTTGTAAACTATAAAATCATGGGTCTCCTCATGGTTTGTGTTATGAGTCAACTAACAACAGTTGTTCGCTTCCCTCTTTTCCCCCTGCTCTGCTTACCACGCCCACTCCTCTCTTTGCTCACGTACATCATGAAACAAATTCTGAGGTAGACTTGGACTGAAAGGCCATGGCCCTTTAAAAAAACATATATGATTTGTTCCGACCCCCACTTTAGGAACCACTGGATTACAGGATATAATGTTGAGAATAATATTCAGATTCTTGTCTAAACTGACTGTCTCATGTGGCTTCCCTTGCACCTAGGGATGTCCCGATCAGGTTTTTTATTGCCTTAAGTCAGAGTCATTTGATTTTGATTATCTACCGATACCGAAACCGAAACCCAATCCGATACTTCTATAATATATTAAAAAAAAAAAAAGAATAAAGAAAAGTGAAGAAACAGATCCAGGATGTTCCTTATTTTTTATTTAATTGACCTTATTTTAACATTCTGCAACTCTGTTAACAAACAGAGCACTTCTGTGCGGTAGCTTGAACAATCAAGTAATAAATTACATAAATTCTTCACTTTTGGACTTTAGTGCAACAGCAAATATAAAAAATATGTAAAAATATATCTAATATAAAAACATATATATATATATATATATATATATATATATATATATATATATATATATATATATATATATATATATATATATATATATATATAGCACTTCAACTTTAAATACCCGGTAGGCATGTAAAAAAATAAAATAAAATAAAAATGCCACAGTGTTTGCAAAGCCAGTAATGTGCTTTAGGAACTGCATTTCTAACTCTTACTGTCATCACAGTAGTAAGCTTCACAAAAGGAAATGTATGTTTTTCTTAATGAAACTGTATTGTGTCGAGTGTTTGTTTTTGAGGTGCCTTATCAGGCTTGTTGTGTTAAATGTAGCCTATTCCTTTCCACCTCTTGCAATCCCAAGTTTACATATCTTACAGTTTGCTATGGCAATATTGTTGTCATCAAGTTATAATGATAATACATCCAGAGCGCAGACATACTCACGCTTTCCGCTTCAAGCTGCTTCCGTGTTCTACTTTGCCAGCATTTAACCAATAGCGTCTCTCCAACAAAGTGATGTCATGCCACACGCGTTGCTGTTTCTGTGTCTAACTCCGTGCCACCGCATAACTATAGATGTGTTAAAAAAATAATGAATATATTTTTGCTACATATATATTTGAGTCCTGATTGGAGGTAACGTCCGAAACGATTTTCAATCTCGTGATCAGATCTAGACATCCCTTCTTGCACTACCATGAAATTGGAACAAAGAAATAAAAAAAAATTGATAAAATCTTGTCAGTGGACCATTTCTGTTTTATCTAGAGTGAATGCATTATGATCTCTGATCTGAGCGAGTGTCAGCCGAAAGACTGCAGGAAGAACCGAACTGCCTCTCCAACTGGAGGAGAGGAGATGTAAATTGAATAATCAGAAATATGCAAATGGAAAAACAAAAAGGCTTCAATTTAAATGCAGATTTTGACATTTTGCCTGGGATGAAAAAAGGACAACAGGATGAGTGGCGGAGTAAATATCAAGACCATTATCAAGGGTTTACTTAGACTATCCAGAATGCAGAACATTAGTGTTTGTGCATTAACCGAACATGACAGAAGGTCTGCATATGTGTAGGCTCTTTATATAGGCTGTCTGTCCAGATGCTTTAAAGAGGAATACTCAGCATTTATTGAGCCCTGGACCGAAGTATAAAATGAACAACTGAGAGAATAACCAGAAGCTTACAATCCCCACATACTGGTCTATTTATGTTTCTGCTATACGCTTAATAGAGCATACAGATTTGAGAGTTACAAAACAGCAAACGCCATACTTCAAACCAACCATCTGTGAGAAACAAGAACAGCCTATGAACAAAAAAAGAGAGCGTCGGTAGATTAGACTGTAAAAAAAAAAAAAAGGACAAGAGAAAAAGGGACAAATGTTTGCTCAGCGGTTTATCTAAACTTTGGTAAACTTAATTTCAACTTTCTAATGTAGCATGATTATAAAATTAGCTGAAAGGTTGGGATGTTTGCTAAGGCACTAAATTTGAACATGATAAACATTTATTTCATTCAGCATTATTTGTCCTGCAAAGATATAAATGATAAAATCTGTACAGTATTGATACTTGCAAAAGGGATTTTCATCTGATTGGATGAAAATACAGATGGGAAAACAATCCAATAGGCCTAACAAGGATTCAAAGTTCTATTCAAAGTTTCTGCAGGTTTCACCAAGTTAAATTTAAGACAGACCATTATGAATGAAATTTTAGACTTGTACCGGGCTAAACGCTAATGTTTAGCCCTGTATGATGCACAAATGCTATTGTAAGGAAAATAATTAAACCATTATGGTAAATATAGAGTCAAAAATTCTACTTTTAACTTTTAAAATATTAAGATGTATTGTTGGTGATTGTATGAGTGTAGGCCAGATTGTGTTTAAACTTTAACAAAGGAAAATTAGGACCCATTAAGAAAAGATTTAAGACCTACAACACAATATATCAGTAGATTTAGGACTTTAAGGCTTAAAATTTAGTTTACGCCCACGGACACCCTGATATTACGTTATAAGAATAACTTCATATAGGCACAATATGTTTGAAGTGTTGTCTGAATGTATTTATTGTAGCTCACCATGAGTTGGAAAAGTAAACTATCATACCTAAAGTTCCTAAAGTATAACTGTCATACCCAAAAAACTGACTTGAATGCATAAACCAAGCATAAAAAACAAAAATGCTCAAGAAAATATTCTCTTTTCTTTTCTTTTGTGTATTGTACTCATCCTTTAATGCCATGAATTTACACTAAGTCTTTTTTCTATGATTTGAGACTTTAATAACTTACATTGTGGAACGTTAGAAGAATTAAAGGCCCACATAAAGCCTGCTTAACTGCCTGCTCTACCAAACAGTTGTCCATATTTTTACTGTTTTAAATAATGACTGTTAACGTCATTTAAAGAATAACAGTTTTAAATAATGGTTTACACACAGCATGTTGGTTTACAAAAAGAAATCAAACAAACATAATCCTGTTGCACTACTACACTTGATTTTGGTTTTATTGTAAAAAAACAAAACAAAGCATGTTAAATGAGAATCTGAAATATTTTATGCCATACTTCAAAAAATAAAGATGATTTAATATTCAAAAATGCTTTATTTTGAATATTTTTGTTAATAAATTGGTCTTACACTTTTTATTTTCCGTTAATTACGGTACTTTTACCATAAACCGACATATCAACCATTTGGTAGAGGCTGATATTTTAGAAAATGATGGGATGTGTTGACAAAAATGCATTGAGTGTGTTAACTAGCGACATTAGGAGATAAGAAATGCAATCAATTTTTTTGGTGGGGCAGTTAGAGGGTTAAAGGTAAGTTTATAAATGAATGAATGAATGAATCGTGGGGGGGGGGGTGCTGTGGAGGTGTGTAGGTTGCTAGGCGACCATCAACCTTTTTTCTCAGAGGATGACAAGCTGACAACATTGCTGTCACTCTATGGAGAAAATTACAAAGCACTTCAGTGTTTGGGTGTTCTGTGTTTGTCTCAGATAATTAGTCTACCAAAATGTGTATATTCCATACAAGCTGAAGCTGATCGGTCAGTTCTTGTCACGTGACTCGCGGTGCGCTCCCGGTATTCATTCAACTGTGTGTGTCTGGAAGTGCACCTCCAATGGAAATAATGAACCTGCACGAACTTTAGAAAAGACACGATATGCAAATGGCCCATAAAAGGCCACTGTCATTTGCGATCTCCAGAAGTTAATCTTCTTGCACCGACATGGGGGAATCAACTGATTTGTTTACAAATGGGTTGTGGATCCATTCCTTGGCAGTTCGTGGGTCGTTCACTGGGCCTTTTCCCCTTAGCAAAAAAACTTTCCAAAGATGTCGGTTTCTTACTCATTTTGCTGCTTGTGGGTTAAATTTGGGCACTCAAGTGACTGAGATGTAAGCAAGAGAATACGGTTATTTTTTCAAAATGAAAGATTTTTTAAAATAAAATATTGTGCAGACACAGATATAAAAATAAATGGAAATAATTAATGATTTCTTGTGCAGCAATTGATCCACGGACTGGTACCGATCTGCACCCAGTGGCTGAGAACCACTGCTGTAGCCCAGGGGTTTTCTAACTTTTAGGAGACAGCAGTTAAAGTCAAAAAATTAAAGATGAAACACCCAAAATGACATGAGACTCCGCAGGAAACGTGGATATCCTGGCGACGCAACATTTGAAAAGCACTTCACATAACACCTTAATCATATTATTGTCTTATTCAGATTAAGGCAAATAACTACTGATGTCCATGTAAAGGTAGTCTGTATGTCTTCATGTCGTATGTCTTTGAAGTAAGTGAAAGATCCAGAAGGGCATCCTGCTGATTTGATTCAGATGGGCACTTTTTGTTCAGACGGCTCACCGGATTGACTTTCATTCACCGTCATTAATTTTAAATAGCACCCGCTGCATTTTATTTGCATATATTTTACTCGAAAGCATAAACTCTACAGGTGCCTGACAGTTAGCTGTGGAACTAACGTTAATCCGATTCACTCTAGTGAACGCATAAAAATAGTCATCATAATTTACTCGAGTGCACGCCTCAAATTCTCGCACCCCCTTAATAGGGCGCGTCCCACAGTTTGAAAACCCCTGCTGTAGACAATCTAAAAAAATTTATTGCTAAAGGGGGCTAAAAATATCAACTGCTTTCAAAAACTGCTTTCATTCTAGCCGAAATAAATCTAATAAGACTTTCTCCAGAAGAAAAAATATTATAGAAAATACTGTGTAAAATTCCTTGCTCTGTTAAACATCATTTGGGGGAAAAAAAATTCACAGGAGGGCGAATATATTTGACTTCAACTCTATATTGCAATATCCATGCAATTTCACCACATGGCTGAAATAGGTCTACAGATGTGCACATTGCAATACCGATTGCTAGATCAATATATCGTGCAGCCCTAATACTTACCTTTAAGTAAGTACCTGCTTTTACAATTCAAAGAAAAACTGTGATTCACCTTGCTGGCTCATTTACTGACTTTACACTATTGCATTTTTTTCCTCACCCCTAAATCCCAACGGGAAAAATACATGTTGAACCAGTGGCAATGATAAAGTAGGCAGGCTCTAATGCTCTCTATAAGCAACCACCAAGGAATATGTCTAAAACACCTTAGCAACTGCATAGCAAAATAATGGAAGCTTCCCACAAGCATGAACAATATTAATTCTCTTGATCCATCTCATAAAGGGGCAAATCTCCTTTTAGGTGTTTGAATTTTGATCTCTCTCAGACTTTACAATCACAAAACCCTCTCCTCCCTGTGTGATTCTTCATCTTCAGTCTAAACGTGTTAAAATGTACAAGTACAAAAAGCTTTCTGTCCTTACAAAACCCCAGTCCTCATGATACTCCCCCCCCCGCAAAAACAACTTGTGCTGTCATGACAGGCTAACACGACAGCTGACATATGCTTTATGAACGAAGAGAGAACTAGAAGGAATGAAAAGCGAGCACCAGTCTGGAAAGCAATGTCACACGGAATAGCACTCAAACTCTTGCCAAGAAACTCGACAGCTGTGATGGACAGAGATGATGTCTGCTAGTTTAGGCATTCGATCTTCAATAGACACGACAAATCTCTGGGGATCAAATCAAACCTCCATCCACTCAGTGCATTCATGTTCTCGGTTGAAAACAAGAGAGGGTCCATGCATGAGCGCGTCACGCACACACTGTATGTTTGGCTGGAGTCTATAAACATGTTCCGCATGGATTACTCTTGACCAGATGTTCTGAGATACTACAATTCATATCAAAGCATTGCTATGGTCTGAAATTTCACCTGTGTTATATTTATCAGCATCCAAAAAGAAGAATATATGAACGTTAGCAGGTGAAGATGTTAAATAGTTGAAGTCAAAATTATTAGCCCTCCTGTTACTTAAAAAAAAAAAAAATCCCAAATAATGTTTAACAGAGCAAGGAATTTTTCACAGTATTTCCTATAATATTTTTTCTTCTGGAAAAAATCTTATTTGTTTTATTTTGGCTAGAATAAAAGCAGTTTTTAAATTAAATAAAACTGTAATTATATACTGTTAATTATAAATTTTATAATTAAATTTTAATAATTAATTGAATAATTCAGGTGCTAATAATTCTTACTTAAACTGTACCCGATAATCCAACAAACATCTGCACATACATGATAGGTTTCTAATCAGTGCTCACACACCTTTCGACAATGATTTTCTATGATAAAAACTCTTGTACATAGTAGAAAAAAATATTAAATTAAAATATGATTTTACAGCTATGCTTAAACATTTAATCATTGCTATAAAAATGTACAGTTCAATGATATCAGGATATCTAAAAATCTAAATTCTAAAAAATAAATCCTATGAAAAAAAATCATCACTTTAAAATGTAAGTAAATAAACAAACAAACAAACAAACAAACAAACAAATAATCACATTGACACAAAATCATACTTTTTTTTGGTCTGGTCTGAAAATTTGAACAAAATTGCACATTCAAAAGAGGTTTATAGAGCATTTGAGGAAAATAAATAAATAAACCACTTTTTTGCCACTTTAAAATGTAAGTAAACAAACAAACAAACAATCACATTGACACGTAATCATACTTTTTTTTTAACCTTAAGGGGTTTGGTCTGAAAATTTGCACATTCAAAAAAGGTTTATTGAGCATTTGAGGAAAAAAATAAATAAAATGTAAAAATAATACAAAAAAACAAACAAACAAACAAATAAATAATACAATAAAATAATAAATTAAAATAATGTTTTGTATATATTTATATAGCTGCTAGTTTTTGCCACTTTAAAATGTAAGTAAACAAACAAACAAATAAATAATCACATTGAAAAATAATCCTACATAATAGGTTTGGTCTGAGTATTTGTACATTCAAAAGAGGTTTAATAGAGCATTTGAGGAAAAAATAAATTAAATAAAAAAAAAATTTAAAATAAAATAAAAACATTATAAAAATACAAAAAATAAAATATAAAATAATAAAATAAAATAATGTTTTGTATATGTTTATATAGCTGCTAGTTTTTGCAAAATATAAGTAAATAAACAAGCAAACAAATAATCACATTGAAAAATGGGTTTGGTCTGAAAATTTGCATAAATTTGCACATTCAAAATAGGTTTATAGAGCATTTGAAAATAAATAAATAAAATGTTAAATTAAAATAAAATAATGTTTTGTATACATGTATATAGCTGCTAGTTTTGCCACTTTAAAATGTAAGTAAACAAACAAATAAATAATCACTTTTTTTTTTACCTTAAAGGGTTTGGTCTTAAAATTTGCACATTCAAAAGAGGTTTATAGAGCATTTGAGGAAAAACAAAATAAAATAAAATAAATAAATAAAAAATAAAAACATAATAAAAAATAAAAATAATAAAAATAAAATAAAATAATGTTTTGTATAAATGTATATTTCTTCTAGTGTTTGCCATATACTACCAAAAAGTTCACCTCAAAAGCTACCAAACACAAAAGTCCCAATTTAATTTTCTGTAATTTCCTACTGCAAATTATGATTTCATAAGGTCTTTAAGTATTCATATCTCAAGCAAATGACATCAGCCACTAAGGGGGCGTAATAAATATAATAATGACTGCTGTGTTAGAAGTAGTTCAAGACACCATAGTGGATCTATGAATAAATAATTTCAGAGTCCCGACTGTGAATGCAAATGCTACTGGTCAAGATAGCATAGGAGGAAAGTTGATACTGAGAAACAGAAACTCGTCCAAAACACAGCAGTGGAGAAGAGTCTGCAACAGTGTATTGACTGAGATTCAAGCCTTCAAATCAACTGCACAGACGGGGCTCAAAATTAACTCAAGCTCCATCACACCTGCTAATAGTGGCTGAGAACATTTACTTGTTTTGTTATTTCCTAACTGGCATGACAAGGTATTGAGCATTTTCTTTTATTATGAAATTAAATTATTTTTTTTTAAAAAAAAGCAGGAATGCCACAAGTATATTTTTCTCCTTTCTTTGTTGGCTCAACACAAAGCCTTTTCCACATATAAATCTATGAAAATAATTGGAAGAGCACATGAAAATTGTGTTGGTTATGTGTTGTTATTGTTTTTTTTTCTTTTTCTTTTTGGTTCAGTCAAAGTAGGACAAATAGGGGGAAAAAAGAAGAGGGAAAAATAGGAGAAAATGGTTCTGCTTACTGTATACACAGCAGTCTATCAATTTTGTGTTTCCTAAGTTTTCACTTGTTTTTTCTTGGTTACAGTTATGTGTTTGAGTAAAATGTACATTTTGTTATTCTTTAAATACTGATGACATCTCTTCAGTAAATTTACATACATTTTGTCATTTAGAGGACTTTTTTGCATAACAAAAAAGGTGCCGTCTTTTCAGCCATGTTAATATTTCACATTTAGAGAACGTGATGCATACCGCACTGCCTTTTTTGTTGACAAGAAAAACAGTGCACTACGCTTTTTATGTCGCTAGGCAACCTTACCGGTCATCTCTATTGCCAGAGTGACTTGCTTCCAGGCCTGCTGCTTTTAAATCATATTGGAATATCCACGATTTATGAAGTCATAGAGCTCTGGATAACTAAAAACACCAACCAGTCTCTCAATTTAAACGAAGTACAAGAAATTCATTTTACACAAAATATACCCAACTAACTTGTGACTCTTTATATTTTCGAATATTAAGAATATTGAATATTCCTTTTGAAAAAACAGTGAGGATTGTTGATTGTCAGAGAGTAAAATCATTTTGGAAAGATTGAGATGTTTTTCTACTTATTCTGCTGAAATTATTATGTTAACATTGAATGCACAATAAATTATTAGTTATTTTTGAAAATGATGATAAAAAAAAAAGAATTGTCGGTTTCAACATTGTGCAGCACATTAGCACTGTCGCCCCACAACAGGAAGGTCACTGATTCGAGTCCCAGCTGGGTCAGTTGGCATTTCTGTGTGGAGTTTGCATGTTCTCCTGTGTTTGCGTGGGATTCCTCTAGGTGCTCTGGTTTCCTCCACAGTCCAAACACATGCGCTATAGGTGAATTGAATAAACTAAATTGGCCGTAGTGTATGACTGTGTGTGAATGAGTGTGTATGGATGTTTCCCAGTACTGGGTTGCAGCAACCCCTGATGAATAAAGGGACTAAGCTGAAGGAAAATGAATGCATTTTAGCATTTTTAATAGCAAATTCTTTTTCCACAAATGTACTTTCAAAATGTCCTCCCTTATATAAGGTTTTTGTTAACAAACTTGGTCTTTTAACAAAGTTTCTTAAAGCTGTGAAAAATGTAAAAGCTCTATCTATTGCAAATTATTATGAATCTGTGTTTGGCATCTTGTGAATGTCTTCCTTTTTTTTTCGAATTTCAATTATCTTCGAAACGTTTGTTTTTGATGCCTGTTTTTTCTTGTAATTGTAATTTACAAATGCACAAATATAAAAAAAAGAAACCTGCTCCATCTTCAAAACTCTCTGCAGTAGGTCTGGGCGATTTGGCCTAAAATCAAAATCTCGATTAATACAGTGTACTGTACGCAGAGCTAGTGTTTCTTCCGATACTGGTAAACTTCCGGTGAACGGTTAATGTGACTTTTTCCATTTTATATGGTTCCTTTTACAGCATCGATGTTGTAATGTAATTAAAATATAATCAGTGAAATAGACTTCAGCATTCATTTAGTTGTTCAAGTGTAAAACGAGATGAAAAGCCATTTACACGCATGCGCCCGTCAGGATTAGCAGGCTAGCACAGAAGCTCCATTGAATATACTGGGGTAAAATAAATGTTCATATTTTAAAGACATGGTGGGGGAAAATGTAATTTAATGCAATGCTTCTTGTACAATCTGAGACACACTTAATATCAGATATCACTCAGTCAGTGGAGATTGCTGATTTTTTAAAGAAAACAGACCATAAACGCGCCAATTTTGTAATGAAATACAGTTCACCGGAAGCACTTCACCCAGGTTACTGACAAATTTGAAGTCCTTCCGCATATACCCTATTGAACATTTAAACTCGATTACGATTAATGAACAATTATTTTACTTATTTATTAACATTTTTTGCACTCATAATTCACTGACAAGTTTTATATGCCGTCTAAAGGCATCTCTGGCGGAGCTTCCAATCATTGTCAATGTAGTGCAAAGTAAGACTAAAAAATAGGTCCATCGTCCTACTCGACCAGAGATCAGATGTGGCTGCAGACATATAAATCAGCCTCAGACTTAAACAGAGCGGGATTGAAAAAATTGTCCTGGAAAAATTAAATCGATAATTGGTGAATGCCGATTTCGATTACTTTTCGATTAATCGCCCAGCCCTACTCTTCAGTCGTCTTGACACACAAACACTGCTTTCAATTGATTGGACAATGAAAAAAGATGTGACTGCTCAGAGTTTACTTTTTTAACTGAACCCTTAGTAGAATAATTCTCAATTTTCTGAAGCAAAAAATGCTCTAAATAACAATTTTTAATTGAAATTGTAACAATTTATCAAACCTTAATTGAATAAAATACACATTACTATGCCTTAAACATAAATATTAAAATATTGAATGATAAATCGAGAGAAAATGCTAATTTTCATCTGTTCTCTTAACTGTTTTTCATAGCAGAATGTCATTATATGAAGATAAAAGTCTATAAAGATTCTTTGACAGGCAGCCGAGTCAGAAAAGCTGTTGGGTTGCAAATAATTTAACACTTAAAGGAGAAAATCAACAATTATCAAAGATGATCAAGGTTTCAGAAAACTGCATTTGAATCAGCTATCAAAGCTATTTTATCTTTTGGAGCTCTTCAATTCAGCTCCGAAATACATCATTTAAGACCCGAAACTCAAAAGCACAGCCTCTCATTAGCAAATGATCCAGCGAGGCACTTGAATGAGAATGTATTGACCCTGCAAGTGAACTTTGTGGATTTTTTTTTATTAATGCATATTGTTATAAATGAGTGCATATGCCAGTAACAGTTTTCAAAAGTTCCCTCGCTACATGCGCTCTCATGCAAACATAGTCTTGATTTCACCCTCATTAATAGCTCATCAGTGAGTTTAATCAGCGAGTCCATCAAAAGGTGTAATCATCTCCTGATTGGACGAGAGGAAATGCCAGAACCCTGATCAAAACATGCATGGAGACACCTGCCGTCCCAGCGTCGACAATCAAAGCGGCCCATGAAGATTATCAAAGCCTGAATCTTCGTCATCATCACCTTTGAGGTTAATGCAAGACACGCAACTGGCAAAGGTTAGCACAGGGACACATTAAACTGTCAGTGTGTGTAAGCTCAGAGGATGGCATTTGGGAAAGCGTTATAAAGGCTATGTGGATGCTTAACATAATGAATGGAGGTCAAAGCTTGAGACACAGAGATCTGCTGGGAACTTTAAGTGATTTTTAATCTTATTTAAATAAAACACTGTTGATAATTAAGTTTAAGCTGGTGTTTTTCGGTTTATTACAAAAATATGCAATTGTATGACTCCCTCATGGTTTAAAGATTTAAGAAAATTCCTAAATATTTAGTTTTAGTTTGCAACTTCTTTATGTAATGTAATGTGTATTTGTATAGCGCATTTATTGTGTATGGCCATACACCCAAAGCGCTTCACTGTTATGAGGGGAGTCTCTCAACACCACCACTAGTGTGCAGCATCCACTTGGATGATGCGACGGCAGTTACAGGATTGCCATGGGATTTTTAATGACCACAGAAAGTCAGGACCTCGATTTAACCTCTCATCCGAAAGACGGTGCCCACTGACAGTGGTGTCCCCTTCACTTTTACTGGGGCATTAGGACTCACTTAGAACACAGGTTGAGCGCCCCCTGCTGGCCTCTCTAACACCCCTTCCAACAGCAACCTAGTTTTCCCATGTGGTTAGCAAATTTCTCTTCAGGTTTTTTCTTTTTCGACCCGGTTGTATTGCTCAGGTGACACGTCAAACAGACACGGGTGCTCCTGCCAAATTTCCACTAGTTTTCCCTTCATTTCTTGGGTCAAAATTGACAGAAAAGAACCCATTTTCTCAATCAAAGCTTGTTGATACTGTGGTTCCCACTTCCCACCGGCCTGGATGCTGCTCTCTCATTGGCTGTAGGTAATCGCAGATGTTATTTTCAATCAAACACATTTCACATGGCATGATTTTGAATGGCCGACAGCTCCAGATATTTAGCATGCCAAATATCTCATGGGTGTCAGAGATTCATCTGCGATTCTCTCAGATTGTGTCTTTGATAGTTCACACTGTGTGAGTGTTACTCATGTGAATGAGCACCGATTTACCTGTGATTTCAGGCAATCTGCGATTTCTCAAAACCTGTCGGCGAGTCAAAAATCGGGGCTAAACTCATGCAGCCTGAACTCAGCATAAATGTGTGCACTCAAACTCTCAAATTTACAGCAGCGACTAATCTCAATGCCTTTGACTGGCTGCTGAATGTGTGCGTGTGATACAATTTTGATTTCTGACCTGACTAGAACAGTAGACTTGAGGCAGAACATGTGAAACACAATGCACTTTCTCTCCTTTTTTCTAAATGTACAAGTTAATATTTCAACGGTTACGATGAATTTTTTTCTTTTGGCTCCCCTAGACCTGGTACATTTTATTCTCTGACATGAATTAAATAGTCAGACAGGGCTTACTGAGGAGTTTAAAAAGTGGACTTGACGCCCCGTTCCAAAGCCACCCACGCAAAAGCACATATTTCCGCCATGAATAGAGTAAGAGCTCTCACGACCGACGTGCTCTTATGCTAAACCCTGTGATGAACAAAGAGCGTTTTGTCAAAGCCGCACAATTGACTGCAGTGATCACTGTGTGCTGGGAATAGACTGTCCACGAAAATTAGAAGCATGCTACACAAAATTGAGCCTTTTTAGCTCCATTCAATGTACGTTTTCATTCCCCACTGTAAAAGATATAGCAGCATGGCTTTAATATCGCAGATAAAAGAATTGAGTTTTTTTTCCTATCTGTACTTTGAAGGTAAATGTTCTATCGGGAACAAAATGTCAGGGTGAAATTAACCTAATATTGTGTGAAAACAGAAGCTATGTACATTACCAGCCGAATGTACCCACCATCAAAGCACAGAGACGCTAATTACAGTGAAGATGAGAGGACACAGAGTATACAGTCTTCCTTTGATGGAACCATCCATGTTAGTGCTACGCTCATGAAAAATGCAGAAGTAATAAAGAACTAGATTTTTTATATTTTCAGAGAAACGCTTGCTGGAATGATGATGATGGTGGTGGTGGTTGCCGGGGTGCTGCAATGCGGTTGCCAGAGTGTTGCCCAAGGTTGCAAGAAGGGTTTTTATTGTAATTTAAAGCTGATATAAAAAATATGGTGCAATTACTTTTATACAAAGATATAGTGATACTAGGAACAATTGACTTATGTTGATTCTGTATGGGAAAATACTGTTGTTGGTATTAAGTTGGAATATGGATTAGGTTATGGACAGGGTGTTTAAGGGGAATGTACAGCATCAAATGTGTAGATATAAATGTATTTACAGTAATCTGATAATGATTCTGCTCATTTATTCAAAATTGTCGTCAAAAACAAATGACAAAATCAAAAAAGAATGACAATAATATACTGTTATTAATAAATAATTACACTGTAATCAATTAAAGGTCAACTTCATCATTAGCGATGGACGATGGCATCGACTATCGGCCCAACCCTAATATATATTGAATCATGTACACTATTTGAGTTGATATCATCAAACATCTAGAGTATTGGTAATTTAAACATTTTGAGTTCAGTTATCAAATCTGTATGAGTTTAGTTAACTTATACAAATCGAGTCCAAACAACTGTATAGCTACTCAAACGATTTGAGGAATCCGATTGCGGCAAATGGTTTAAGTTGACTGAACTCAAATGAATAAAGTTAGTCAATTTAAATGGTTTGCCGCAATCGGTTTCCTCAAAACCATACAGCTATACAGTTGTCTTGGTTTTAAAAGATATTTTAACATAAAGCAAAAACTAACATGTACAGTTTAGGTTGCAAACAGCTTTCAAAAGTTGATTTTCATCATAGTTACTCTTTAAAGGAAAACTGGAACCCAAACATTTACATAAATGAAAAATTCAAAAGGTCAGCACTATGACAATAATATACTGTTATTAATAAATAATTGAATATTACATGCAATGCAAGTTTAAGTAACAGTAATGCTGCTTCATTAGTGGTAGTTCAAAAACATAAACATAACAAAACAAAACATAAGAGAAGAACACTATTGCTATACAATGTCTTAAAAATGATCAAATAAGTGATCTTAGACAATGATTTCCCCTATGACTGATGGTTTGGGCTCAGAAATGCTCACATTCAAAGTGAAAAAATCCATCAAAATTCAATCAAACTCCAAAGATTGATCTACAAAAAAGTGGCACTCAACATGTTGTCTGTCTTGGGGACCAGTTTTTTTTTTCCCCCAAATTCATATTTCTACCATATTTTTTTTTCAGTGACTGTCAGAGCAGATCTGAAGATGTAGTCTAATGTCAGAAGATGGTATAAATTTGGTATAAATAAATGAACTGTGATCCACAATTGATTTATTTACAGAAAATCTGCCAAATTCCATGCCACTCCATGTTGTACATCCAATTTCACTTTTATGGCTGGATTCTGTGATCTTCCTGCATTGGTGAAATCATAGCAAACTCTTTTCTAAAATTAGTTTTGAAGTGAGAAGGAAGTAAGCGCTGCAGCAGAAGTGTGACAGTTTCCTCTGCGCCTCACGTTTTCTACTTTATTTCTCTTTTAATTGTGACCATTGATTGAGTATTTTCTCTGCCTGGCTCCCTGTTGAGATGAGCTCAGCAGGGAAAGAGGCTGATTGGTTTTGCGTCTGAGAAACTTCTGATTACTACTGGAGCTGAAAACACAGCTGAGGGCAGCAATCACCGCAACCAAACCTGGCCTGACAATAACTGAAACCGAGTTAAGAGACGATAAGAGAGAATGGCAACCTAACTGCAAAACACTGCAGGGCAATGAGGCGGATGCTTCTATAGGTGGAGGCTGTGTTCAGATAAACACTGGAGAGCTCAAATTAAACTGCCAGATCCTGTGATCGAGGGTTATGGTTAAATCTATGAGTGTGTGGGTCTGTAAAAATCGAACTCCGCAGTTATTTTCATGTCAAATCCCTGTCAAAGAGCCGCTTTTGAGCTTGTCAGATTTTTACCAGCAAAACAAAACAGGAGAATGCATAATTATGAGCGTGTATTTGTTTGTGAAATGTTTATTCATGCTTAAATTGCCATTGCATGAGCGCGGTTAATGACTGCTATTACCATGTTGACTTTGCATGTAAACTGTTGAAACATGGCCAGTGCTTCCCACAGGTTTGAAATATACTTGCGGTATTTACACACTGTAAAACCCAACAGTCAACTTCATTAAATGAAATGAATGTAGTTAACTCAACATTTACTGAAAGTTATTTCTACTCATTTGAAAAGAGTTTTGAACTCAGTGTTGAAGGTAATGAGTTAATTAAATCCCTCATTACTCCAACTAAAATGGAGTAAGTTCACAGTACTCATACAGATTAGTTTTGATTTTTAACTTTATTTTTGACACATATCACAATGTGTAAATGTGTTACAGAGTGTACAGTCTTGAAAATGAAAGTAACAAAGAAATTAATATACAGTAAAAAAACTAATAAATAGGTAAAACAAAGTACAATCACACCATTTTAGTGCAATCTTTAAGCGTAGGTTGTAACAAAAATTGTAAATGAATGACAAGGATGCTGTGTTAATTTAAGAAAGCTCTTTTATGCATTCCCAAAGGGGAGACCAAATAGACCAATATCTGTCAGATTTTCATGTTTGTCATAGGTAAATTTTCTAATGTAATTTGTGATATCCACATTTTGAAAGATGGAGCCTGTGATGCAGACCAAAGTAGCAAAATACATTTTTTAGCTAAATATACCAGGACAATTAATTCTTTAATATTTAATTAATAACTGTAATGCATCTTTTTCAAACAGGTTGTTCACATTAAGATTCAATAAATACAAAGCTGGGGTCATATCATATTTTAGCTTAAGAATATTTTCCAGTACCTTATGTATTGTCTTCCAAAATGGCAAAATTTTGTCACAGTCCCAAAAACAATAAATGAATGTACCTTTATCATTTTTTTTTTTACATTTGAAACACAAGTCTGTGGCATTGGCAAACATTTTCCTAATACATATTGGTGTAAGATATATCCTATTAAAAAATTTAGAAATTAGATTTAAGCTCATGGATCCCAAGAGAGGTACATTTCGGGTATATATGATCACATACAATGTCCCAGTCATTCTTTTCAATAGTTTGACCAATATCCTTCTCCCAAACATCCTTAAGTCCTAGCCAGGCAGAAGTGCAATTGTTAGACAAGATGTCATATATCCTTGTTATCAATCCTTTTACAGATTAGTTTCTTAACTCAAATGGTTTGTAGCAATCGGTTTCCTCAAACGGTTTGAGTTGCCTTAACTTATTGGGTTTTACAGTACTCAGTTGGTTTAAGTTCTCTTCATTTATTGGGTTTTATGTCGCTCAAATTGCTTTATTCACTCAAATTGATTAAGTTCACAGTACTCATTGGGATTGGTTTACAAACTTAAATGATTTGTTGCAATCGGTTTCCTCACATGGTTACCTTAACTTTTTGGGTTTTACAGTGCAGCACATACAGTAAATAGTCAACTACATGCGACAATCAAAAAAAAAAAGTGATTTTTAACTATATTTTTATTTATTATGACACTGTTATAGACCCTTTTTTTCAATGGGTTAAAGTTATTTAAAAAGGCTGTTGAAATAAAAAAAATCCACTATTTATCTTACTTTGATGCTATTTAGGAGCCATGTGCACCCACTGACAGGTAAAGGCCGCTCTCTCTCCCTCTCTCTAAAGTTGCTTTATTGGCATGACATTTTGTACAGTATTGCCAAAGTATGTTATAGGTTGTTTTCAATCATGCGGTTCTGGTGATGCGTGAAAGACATAGAGGAAAATCTGTATTATAGCGATTTATACCATATTTTAAACAAGATTTAAATAGAAAACAACCACATATGTTGAGCATGATCCTTATATCATGAAGAGGGCCAAGTTTTCTACTGAACTAACATATATTTGCCTGTCATCGAGGCGGTAGATACTGTATAAGCTATTACATTACATGAAAAAATACTATAGTAAATACCAGTGTTTGGAAGCATACTAAAGATAATTACTTGAATTAAACTGTCGTAGTAATTATATTGTTGCTGTGGTACAACACAACTGTTCGGTTTTCTACGCTATATTATACACCATCGCAATCCACCAAAGTTTACACTAACATTACAGTATTAGAGATTATCAGTTTACTATGCTACAGTATTCTGTAACGTCAGTTTTTTCCCAAAGTGGATATCTTCCAGACATCACATAATAACAGATAAAAAGCATACAAAAGTGTGTCGTATAGTCTACATTATTATTTATTTATTTATTTTTGTAAGGGGGAATGAACTTAATGAACTTACCATCAACAAATATTCATTACTGCTGCGCATCTCGATGTTCACGTTACAGTTGTTTATTTTGCCGAAATGCCATTAAAGACATGGATTATAGCAAAACAAAATGGAGATTTCATTGCAGGGTACATTATTTATATTCTCCTGGATTTTGTATAAGTGTGGTGGTGTTTGTATCTGATTTTTATATAACACATTAACATATTTATACACATACAGCTAGGCCTGTATATAATCTTTATTGGTGGTGTCAAATGAATTATCGCATTCTAAAAAAGCTTGTACACATGGATGTATTGAAAAAATATTTATTACATGCTGCCTTTTCTTCCGTTTTTCAGCCAGTTTCTTGAAATTTCCCCCCTTTATGAGCAAAAACTTTTAGAAGTCTATAAACGCTGTTCGGCATTTCTTATTTTGGCTGATTTAAACAATTATAAACAACATAAAACAGATATTTTGATGTTCTGATAGCGATTCCAATGTAGAAGAATCACTTCCTGCCCTCCATCTGAATTTTGTATGTCATCAATGACATCACGTGAAAACAATCTATATAATAACATCATTAAATTAATAAAACATACTGCAAATAAGAAATAAATAACAGAAAAAAATGAATAACAATTTAAATAACAAGAATAAAAAGTGTAGATTGTTCTTGCGCACACAGAACCAGCAGTGGGAAACATGTAAATGTAAAAGGATGATAATTATTCAAGTGTCACCACAAAATATACCTGGGCGACCCGCCCCATTTAGAAGCTCTATGAAGGAATTTAAATAGTATGAGATCAAATTACTAGTTTGTTGAGAGTTAAAATATGAATAATGTCAAAATTTCTCCTCAATTGTGTTTGGACATGCTTGGAAAGATGTTTCAGCGTTGTTTTAGATAACAGGCATGCATTTAAAAGCCAATAATGTTAAATGGGTAATATTATACATAATGAACTTGAAAACTGAAAAAAATGATGAAAAAAAACTTTAAAGGTGCTGTATGTATGTTTTTGACTCTTCTAAAGCATAAAAATACCATAATATGTTTGCAGATATTAAGGAAACATGCCAAGGGAACATTCTTGTTTATCTGAAAAACAATGCTGAAGTCAGATATTCTGCTTTGAAAACGGGCCTTCCATGCCAAAATGCTGTCTTTGTTTTGGTTCTTTTAACCCACCCATTGCCACTTTAGCCAATTATATTTCAGCACCCCTGGTTGCCTTCATGGAAAACCGCAAATTTCATTCATTCATTCAGAAAGGCTCTCAAAGCATGCACCCGTGGCCAAAATGAGACCTCCGGTGGACAGTAGCAGACTCGGAAATTAGACGCAGATTCAGAGTTCCACATGAGGTTATTAATTAGCAAATAATATAAATATTATGATCGTAAACATTAGGTGAGCAGGTTACATTGTAACCGCATGTCCTAACAACATGCTACGTGACGAGATTTGCAGTGATGAGCAATTTGGCTGTTCGCACCAGACGAAACACGACAGCCATTCAGAAGCACAGAATATGCACTCACTCACGTAATGGTAAGGTTTATGATTAATTAATACATATTAAATATTTTTAGCATTATTAAATGTGCATTCTGAATCACTCATATTTTGAGTGAGGTTTTGAGTCCCAGTTCTAAAGTTAAATCAGCCTTTAGGCTCGATGGTCAGACTTGCTCCTTGGTCGTCAATCTGGCAACCTGCCCTTGCGTTTGTTTTGATCCAGGAATGCAATACCTAGTTCAACCACTGGGTGTCAAACTTACATACTGCACCTTTAAACAAATACTTTATTATTATAATGTCCTAAAATTAGTTAAAAAGACAAACAGTAATCATTTGTAGTAAATGCTACAAGAGAATGTACACATCAATAAAATAAAATTCTTTACATTAAATAGCTTTTTTTTACTATTTAACTAATTTGATTAGGGAAAAAAGAATATATAAATACATATAAAACAGGGAAAATATATAAATAGGGAATATCTAAATATAGGTAAATAGCATTTATTTTAAAATATAAAACATTTGACTGATACCAATAAACCCAAATAGTAAACAAACAATTAATAAAAAAAAAATGCAAGTATTAAATAATGTGCATTCCAATGTCATTTTCAACTATATTAGGTAAACCTACAAATCAACAATTGACTTATACTTTTGTTTTCCATCTTAGAAAAGGCATGTTTATTTTCTGACCAGGGTTTCTTGCCAACCCAGGAAGTTCCTCTTTGAACACAAATCTAATTTTATGCACAATAAGTCCATGATGAGTCCATGTGAACATGAACTTAAAATGATGCTCCATATGCCCTCAATCAATACAAATGCGTTTATCTGCAGGAGTCGCCCACGATTAGAATTAACAGCTCAGCCGGACTGAAGTTTACCTCCATTTCAGTTATTGTCTGGAGTCACTGCCAAGCCTGATAATGCAGTAAACCCAACGGGCTTCAAAGAAAAATACAGACCCATAACATGGCTTGCTTTATGGTCACACTGTGAGAAAAACAAGGTTTAAGATTTTGAACCAAATGGAAAATTAATGGACAAAGCCTCCTCTAAACCACTTACCAAAAGTATTACATTTTGAAGAGTACCTTGTTCTGCCCCATGTGTGCTAGAATCATGAACAATGCCTAAAACCGTGACTCAAAATCTATGTTCACGCTGCAAGGCTTAGTGCTTAAATCAGATTTTTTTCCTAAGATCTGATATATACACTCACCGGCCACTTTATTAGGTACACCTTACTAGTACCGGGTTGGACCCACTTTTGCCTTCAGAACTGCCTTAATACTTCATGGCATAGATTCAACAAGGTACTGGAAATATTCCTCAGAGATTTTGGTCCATATTGACATGATAGCATCATGCAGTTGTAGATTTGTCAGCTGCACATCGATGATGCCTCTGTTGTAACGAGTGGCTATTTGAGTTACTGTTGCCTTTTTATCAGCTTGAACCAGTCTGGCCATTCTCCTCTGAAATCAACACGGCATTTGTGCCCACAGAACTGCTACTCACTCGATTTTTCCTGTTTCGGACAATTCTCTGTAAACCCTGCAGCAGATCATCTTGACCATAGAATTGGCTGATTAGAAATTTGCGTTAACGAGCAGTTGAACAGGTGTACTTAATAAATTGGCCGGTGAGTGTATTTTTTTAATGCCAAAATGATTAGAATATTAAGCAAAGATAATGTTCCATAAAGACGTTTGGTACATTTTCTGCAGTAAATATATCAAAACCTAATGTGTATTGGTGAGAACTTTATTTAGACAACTTTAATAAAGATCTCAGTATTTAGGATTGTTTTGAACTGCAAGATTGCAGATTATTAAATAGTTTTGTATCTCTCAAATATTGTCCTATTCCAACAAACTGTACATCAATTAAAAGTGTTTTTATTCCTCTTTCAGATGATGCATAAATCTCAATTTCAAATAAATTGACACAGATTGGATTTGTGGTATGGGATTACAATAGTGGAGCTTGTGTGCAGGTGAAACCTGAATGGCATTGTTCATTTAGTTGAAATTAACTTGTTTAATTGACAGCTCTAATGTGTCTCCACATGCTGCAGCCAGAATTGAATGCTTTAATACAGAATAATCACAGCTGTTCTGTTTGAGTATTTTAAAGAAGCGAGCGGGTGTGTCATGACATCAATAATTGATACGATATTCGCATAAGCACTTTTCATCAAACTCCATGATGACTCAGCGTTTGTGCTCGTGCTTTAAATGATGGCAATGAATATGCGGCTCAATATCTTGTGTCCTTCTCTTTGTCACAGTACGCCTGGGTGTGCTGAATGTCCCCTTGGGGATGAATAAAGGCTCTATCTATCAGACTGTCTGGTTGAAAGAGTGCGTACAGACTAAAAAAAGTGCGGTATTACTCCAAAGGTTAGGAATATGTAAATTAGTCTGCACTTTGCAGGTCTCTGGCAAAACTATTACTTCTGACAATTTGGGGAACTGAGCCTGAATGCAGTCTGTTTTTGCATGATTATATACTAGCACTGTCAAATGTTATTATTACATAGGAAGTGTGAAGTCAGAATGGGAATGATAATGTAGGATTAACTGGGTTTTTCAACACTTTGACTGGTAAATTTTTGTTGTTGTTGTGCTTTTTAAATATTTATCCATAACGTTTTCTCAGCAGTTAAAATACTGGTTGTGGAAACATATGTTAATGCCAGTTTTGGTGTATCCTGAAAATCATTTGCCTTATTATTTCACTTTAAGTGTTTTATGGCACTGGCAGACTAAAAGCATATTATATTGCCCAGTAATTGAAATTAATGCGCAAACTTTAACAAGGATTGCTTTTGGAAAATGTGTAATATTGGACAGGGGGTATGATGTGTTAGATGCATTTCAGAACTTAGCAATCCTTTATGACAAATTGATTGGAATGAACTTCTATGAAGAATTTAAACCAAATATTTACTTTAAAGCTCGGTGTCCACCAAAGTGTTTTGGTAGCACCATAAGGACCCATAGCGTAAGCACTGAGCGTTCTTTGTTGTTTTCAAACATTGCATGTTGAAAAATGCTGTGTCCATCAGTGTTAATTTCGTTGACGACAAATTTTCATCATAATTTTCATGACAAACAAGTTTCTACCAACAAATGTTATATTTTAGTCAACTAAATCTAGAGTAGATTTAGTCAAATAAAATTAAAATGATTCAGAAGACTAAAATATGACAACTAAAATGGAAGTTTAGTCAAAAGACTAAGACTAAAATTAAATCAAAATTAGTTGTCAAAATGAACACTGGTGTCCATCAGTGTAACTTTAAGCTAGCCGTCCAATCACAGTGCAGGAGGGGCGGGACAATATCATGCAACTGTCCACAAATAATCTTCGAAAGACTTTCAACTTGTTACATTAGAGCAGGAATACTCTGTTTTATAGCAACCGTTGGACATGCAGCATTTAGATATTTCTAATTGAATTACGCTCTTAAAATACATTAAATTTAATACATTTTTAGGGGGAATTTACTACATGCAAAGGGACTGAATAATAAAAAATTTCCTGGCTAAATAATGAAAACAGCACTTGTAAAGTAACACTTTGCAGTGAGAGTGTGTGCAAATTATGTATTTTTAAAGTTTCTGCATAATTTTTATAAGCTTAGCTGCATAACTGATAAATTAATAATTATATTATAATAATATATAGTTTTTTTTTTGGTCAACATTATAACATGTTGATGTAGTCACAGTCATAGTTTAATCTCATCATTTATCTTAGTCAGGGAAATTTTGTTCATTTCATTTACAAAATTAGCACTACTTAGAAAGAGCAATGTCAGCAAAAAGCCACTCGTCTCTACTGTTAAATAACTTTTGGAAAATATCCCATGCTTTAACATTTATTAAATATTTTTGCAAGTGCATAAATAGTATGTTTATGGCATTTACACACTCATAAAGTTAAGAACGTTCATTGAAAGCTACATATATTAAGAGAACACTTTTAAATTGGCTCAATGAAACTAATTGCTAACCACCTCTTCAGGAAATGAATAACTACAAGAGTGGATTTGTAATTATATTACGTGAGAGAATCAGATCCCAGAACTGACTGTTGACTTTCAAGAAGACTTCAACTAAGAATGTTTAAATTAGTAATAGGGCCTATCTTAAACATAAGAATACATAAAACATCCAAGTGTGCATTTAATATTTCAATTAATCATTTCATGAATTTAGCAGATATTACTCTAGTATTGCAGTTTGGTATGGAATGAATAAGGCAGTCTAGTTGAGTGTGTGTGTGTGTCTGGGTGTGTGTTTTGTCTCAGCCTGTGAAATTAGGCCTGTTGAAGCCACCTGCGACCCTTCTGCTGAAGATAATTCACTGTCAATATTTGTTAACCTTGAGTTGCACACAGACGCACACAAAATCAGACATTCAGATGTTGCCATTTACACACAAACACTCCAATAATATTTCATGTGCTGTAATTTGTCAGTTTTAACACACTGATTGTAATTTTTTTTAAATCAGAGCAATAATGGCATACAATCTTGAGTATTAACCGACAGAAATATGCATGACATGCTAAAACATCTGGAAGCAATATTTCCATTTCTAGTGCCTAGCTTCCTAAAAAATAAAAAAAACAAAATAAAAAAAAATATGTCAGAAACAAATCAATTCAGCCATTAAAAATCATTGTTGGACCATCAGTCCATCAGCTGGTCAATCGGTGCTTTTGAAAACACTATTGGTTGGGTTTAGGGAAGGAGGGGGGTGAGTCAGTTGATCAGTCAGTCAGTTAACAGCAACCTCTGGAGGAGTTACGCGAGAAGAGCAGGTGCGAATGGCACTCGCGAGAGAAATTTGAGATCTGAAAAAACAAACACAGCGGCCTCTGGTGGATTCGCGAAAACAAAACCTATATTAAAAAAAAATGTAGCTCCTGGGATGTATTTGGAGCTCCCCAGAAATGTATGTAAGGGTACGTAATCAGAATGAGCCTGGGTTGAAAAATACTCATCTTAATTCTCTGAGCACTAACAGTTCCTTTGTATAATTAGCACTTCTTGTGTGTAGGGCTGCACGATTCTGGCTAAAATAAAAATCATGATTTTTTTTTTTTGCTTAAAATCAAGATCACGATTTTCTCACGATTCTGTAGATGTAAAATAAAGGTTAATATGAGAAGGCTATTATTGTTGTTATTTCCCAAAGATATGGTAAAACAACAATAATAATATTAGGCCTATGAGCAGGTCTGCTGTTGGTTAAAATGCTAAGTTTTGTATAGACATGGAACGGTGGATTTGAACAGATTTTTAAATTTGTCCTGGTTGTTAATTCACAGTACATTTTTCAGACATATGCTTGTCATTGACAGCGTTATTATTTTTTAAATAAAATAAAAGAAACATTTGTCATTATCAGATTCCCTCTTGCATTATATTCAACATTATATAGGCTAGAGCAGTTATACTGACCCAGTAAACATTTATTTTCATGCACAACACTTTGTGTTTGCTAAGAAGGAAAAAACATATCAAATGCTTGTCGTAATCATAACGTGATCGTTTAAATGATGTGCGTGCCGGTTGCACTTTCATTGCCCGTGCGTTCATGTCATGTCTGCCGTCACTCTGAGGAAAAAAAAACACATGCAAATCATACTTCCCACGTGGCTCTCAAACGACTGCTCTGTGATACTGCACATTTTTTTCAACTATATTAGCTGTTATTCACAGTCTATGCAGGTTCTCTTCACTATAGTAGACTTGGCGGGTACGCGAGCGTGTCCTCTCTGAGATAAACAAACAGTGTGTCAGCTCACGTGTGATTTTGCGGCTGCGAATACATCATTACATTAAGACAGAAATGACATTTTTGGGTGAATTATACCTTATAAATAAAGTATGTGACACTTTTAACACCATTTGGAGGTGTCCATGTTGCAAAGCAGCGTACGTAAAACAATGAAAAGACTTGTGCGCCCGCCTTTATGCTTCTCTGCTGACCTTGAAAATATGATTGGCTGAATCGTAAAAAAGCTGAATTAAGATCGTGTGTAGGGTCGAATCGAGATCGCAATCTTTTTTTCGATTAATCTTGCAGCCCTACTTGTGTATTGCCTCTTCTAGTTTAATCACTGAATAAGCCTCAAATGTAAGTCGCTTTGGTCAATCGCGTCTGCTAAATGACTAAATGTAAATGTAATCCAATGTTAATGTAATGATATGAAATTATGTTATAAAAATATGCTGAATTAGATTTATAGTACTCCAAAAGCCGTGTCACACACAGTATGCCGTTTTGTAAGAAACACTTACTTTTTGCTAAATAAAATTAATGCAATCTACAGCAGCGACTCCAGTCTGGATCCACTTTTCTGAAAACACATAATGGTTTCAGATTAGAAAACTGCTCTGGCAGCAGACTTAAAAGCACTGGTGGGGATTAATTGAGATTGAATGCGCTGAAGTGTTGCAGCCTTGATCTAATGTTAGTAAGTGACAGTTAAAGGATTGACTACTTATGATGTTAAAAAGGCAAATATCTAATCTCCCATTTAACACTGCACAAATGTTTTGCTTTTTAACTGATGTAAATGTGTTGTCAAGTTTCAGAAGAGCTGAAAGCAACGCAAAGTCAAAACAAGGAAGCTTTTCAATGACTTTGACAGATTCCCCAAGAGAATCTTCAGGACAATGAATCATTTTGTCAAATAAGGGGTGGAAAATGTCTGCGCGTCTCATTATCTTTCCTCTCTCTCACACAGAAATGGAGAAGAATTTCAAAGCAGTCCTTTGATTCTTTGGGGAACAAATCATAACATAACTACGACATTGCTCTAGTGCACTTGTCTAACGCTGGGGTGAAAAAACACTTGCGAAAGAGTAAGGGATTTGACTCCTTTGTCTTCAAGTGCCCGTTCTTTAAATCAATTCAATGGTGATTCTATTCAGAGAAAGAGAGAATAATGAGCCGTCTTTTATAAAGGCAGTTCACATACAATTCATTGTGCTCAAATTTCAGCAATTTATGAATTCCGCCAAGACATTCTCAAAGCTCTCCAGATTTTCTTGACTGAACAAATTACTACTACACATACTATATAAAAATGTTTATCCTCTATTGGTTGTAACTCAAAAAAGGGATTTTATTAGCAAGCAAACACAGCTAGTTTACAAATCTCCAGCAAAAAAGATTAAAAATTAAATAAACAAGCACATACTTTCTTAATAGTTGTCTCTTGACATTAAACTAGGGTTTGATAAAGTATCTTAACATCTAAATAACCTAACACTTCACCTTTAACAAGTGTACTCAAACATCTCAAGCTAGCTTCTACTACAAGAAAAGAAATCCACTCTAATCTTAAAAACATATCCATCACTCTGGATATCTTTTCACTTTTCAGTGTATTTAATACTCAAGTACATGGTTCAAAACACATGCACACAGAACAAACTACTGGAGTGTTTCAGAAGAGTCAATTTGCACTCAGATGCAGACACTTCAATTCCTTCAGAAACTTTCTGACTGACATTTAAATATAAATGCTAGAGTCCTTTTCAGGGCGGCCTTCACTTGCCTAAATACTGTATATTATTTTAGAGACTCTAGTGTTCACTTGCAGTGAATAAACAGTCAGATGAAACCTTTAGATTAGGGCTGCACAATATATCAGAAAAATTATTGTTATTGTGATAATAGTATATGCAATATCTACAGTTGAAGTCAGAATTATTAGCCCCCCTTTGAATTTTTTTTCCTTTTTTAAATATTTCCCAAATGTTTAACAGTGCAAGGAAATTTTCACAGTATGTCTGATATTTTTTTTTTTTTCCTCTGGAGAAAGTCTTATTTGTTCTATTTTAAGCTAGAATAAAAACAGTTTAAAATTTTTTACAAACCATTTTAAAGGTCAAAATTATTAGCCCCTTTAAGCTATATATTTTTTGGATAGTCTACAGAACAAACCATCATAATACAATAACTCGCCTAATTAAGTCTAGTTCACACTACAGGATTTTAAACATCGGCAGATCGCTGTGCAGTTCACACTACATGACTTGATTTTGTGTCTTTTAATCACTGTGGTGTTCACACTACGCAACACTACGTAATTGATCCACAAAAGGGGGGTCACACACTACATGATCTGACAACAACTTGTTCAGTCAAGCTACCAAACCACAGCCAATGAAATTTTGAGGGAGGAGTCGTCAGAAAAAGCTGAACACTATTGGCTGCTTGTGTGCTGATGACATTACTGACAGCGTTTCAAGCTTTCAATGGAGCATTTAAAAACATCATCAGTCAGCTGATGCATCAGCGGATCAATCACTCATCTGCAAAGTTCAAGTGGAAAGATACACAGAGAGTTTTTAATTTTTGTAATTTTATAACTCTTTGAAATAAAACTAACATATATATATATATATATATATATAAAAAACCCTGACGGTTTCTAAATATCTGTGTATTTCTTTCTAACACTGTTATTTTTTTAAATTACAAAACCGTAAAGAACTGAGCATTTCTACCTTTAATTACCATATTGGTTAAAACGACTGCATGCATATCTGCTTCTTTTCGCTGTGACTTTATATATGAATGTATTTTTTGCCTAGCAACTTCCTGCTAAAATAAACATAACTTTCTGATAGCAAAAACATAAATTTACTTCAGATATATCTTTCAAAACAGCATATTCTGTGCCGCGAAATAGCTCCTGTTTGAAAGTGAAAATGAAAGCGAGGCTCAGACCTTTACATGTTCTAGTATCTTAACTACATATTTATAGGCTGTATTACCAAAAAAGATAATATTTTTAGGGTAATGCTGTTATAAAATATGATGACAGACATTCAAAGCTTAATTTTAATATCGCAATAGAAGTTTTGAATGTAAATATGATGTGAGAAAGGTCAGAATGAGCAGTGTGGTAATTCTAATAGTTACAGAACTCTAGTTCCACTGTTAATATAGCCTACTCTCGTGTGCTTGTTAACACAAAATGAAGCGAGAGCATCGATGCCCATTCTGGCCAATCACAGACGTTTCTGTTCAGTTCATGAACACACGGCCATTCAGCTCATGCTGATATGCTCTCTCATTGGCCACAGCTCATCACTTCGTCTGACAGCACGTGGGGTCGAGTCGGCCGATTGCTCTGGAATATTTAGCATGCTTAATATTGGATTTCCGTCTGTGAGGTGTCGGCGACGCCTCTTTGACGCGTTGTTCAGTAGTTCACACATAAAGACTGCCGAGCGCAGAGCACCCGCAGATTTTTCCCCGATCACAGCCCGATCTGTCGGCGAGCTCGTTAACTTCCAAATCGGGCTCAAATCAGGCTTAAAATCCTTTAGTGTGAACTAGGCATTACCCTAACCTGCCTTGTTAACCTAATTAACCTAGTTAAGCCTTTAAATGTCACTTTAAGCTGTATAGAAGTGTCTTGAAAAATATCTAGTAAAATATTATTTACTATCATCATGGCAAAGATAAAATAAATCCGTTATTAGAAATGAGTTATTAAAACTATTATGATTAGAAATTTGTTGAAAAAATCTTCTCTCCGTTAAACAGAAATTGGGGAAATAATAAATAGTGGGGCTAATAACTCTGACTTCAACTATATATTGCAAGAAAGTGCAATAAATTAAATTAATATAATGTGGCAAGCATTTGTGTACTATGTAGGTTGTTTATATAAAAATATCACCAATATGAGGCCTTTACTGTACTATCTTTATCCCCAGGAGACAAGAGAGAAAAATACAAACAGCAAGAGATTGGCAGTATTGATAATACTTGTATATCAAATACAATATAGTATTTTGATATGCATTTGATAGAGTTGATAAAAATGGCTTAAAGGTCCCATGAAGTGCTTTGAAATGTGAACTGAAAAATGAAGAGAGGGTGGAACGTAGAGTAGCCCCTCCCCTTTTTAAAAAGTAGCCAATAGTGTTTTGTTTTTAATCACAGCTCTGCCAGTGAGAGTGGTTGAGTTCAAGCGCATCAAATGAGAAGCAAATGAAAAGAATCTTGAGGGCGGCGGGGGATGTCAGATATAAGTGCGCATTTGATTAGTCAAGATTTGATTAGAAACTGAAGTATGAGGTGACGTGAAAAAACAAACAAACATTGATCCATTTAGATAGACGTGACAAACTGGAAGCTTTACATGTTTATGACGGTTTTATATCTCCTAAACACAAGTTTTCACCATTTTGGAGCACACCAACATATAGATGTCCCTAAAGATAACAGACTGAAACAGTTTTTTTTATTTTTTTTTATGGGACCTTTAATATTTTGTGTCAAATACTTTAGTGTCTTGTATAATTGTAAATTTTAAATACTATAAAATACTTTGTAAGAACTCTACATGGTGATGTCATAAAAAACTGCCTGCTGATTGGTGCTTTTAAATATTAACTCTTCCATTTAAAGAGTAAACTGTACAACTAATAGTAATTTTGGATGAATTGCTGATGCCAAATGTTTCTCGAAAAAATTTCTACATTAACTGTTTCAAATGCCAGTAGTTGATAAGCAGGTGCTCTGTATAGTTAATGAAAAAGAAATATGTATGCTTAAAGACAGCAAAGTGGCCCAACATATGAAACACAAATATTTAATAATCAAAAACTCCTGACTGGTTAAATAGCAGGAAATGTATATGAAGAGATTATTTGCAAAAAAAAAACAGAGAACCAAAAACTTGTTTCTACAAGTTAAACATGTTTTTACATCGAGTATTGAGTTCAATTGCAAAAAAAATTGAATTTTAGAAAAATGTTGTGAACAAACAAATTAAAATGAACTCTTCATTTATCACCTTTTTAAAATATCAAGAGGTTGAATAATCATTGTACAGAGATTATGGCAATTGTACTGGTCACCGAATGGGTGAAAACACAATAAACAGATATAGATATTATTATCTGCATGAAATGGTTTGAATGGTAAGAGATTATCTTCAAGACAGGGTTTACTGTATGAAATCTATACAAAATATATACAAAAAGTCATAGAGAACACGTAATATTTTTTAATGAATACCTAGTTGTACAGTAGGAGTAGAGGTGAACGAGGTGGGAGAAAAGCTAAAAGCTGTTGCTATCAAAACAATAGCAACTTTCACACAGTGATGACGGTAAATATCTGGAAAATTTCTGGAACAACTTTATCGGTAAATAAAAAAAAAGCGCTGTTCACACAGGCAAGGACGTTCCGGGATTTTTCCGGAAAAGACAATTCACACATCCATTGCAAAATACAGGTCAATTCTGACATCATTAACCAGAAATGGCCTCTAAACGGCTGCGCTTGTATTTGTAAACATAGAAGGGATCGAGCTTTTGTTGATGGTTTCACTTTTTTAAAGCTTTAGCATCAGTGCAGCTGCTTTATCCCAGAGACACCCAAAAGCAGAAGAGCTAACCGCAGCTAAATGTTTACACATTTGACTACATTTCAAATTCTGTGGATGGATAATATTGTGAACAACTAAGATGAAAACATGGAGGAATACTTTGTCGAGATGTGCATAATATGTGTGTGTGGTGGCGCTCACCGGAGCAACTCCTTCACTTCACGTGCACACGCATCAAGCAACTGAAGCAGAGCTTGAAGGTAAACAAACAGCGGTTTATCATAAGCATTTTATCGATAATTTTTTACACAGTTGGTATTAAGATGGAAGATAAAAACATTATCTGACTAACAACTAGCATCTAAATATTCAAAGGCTTTTTTTTTTCACAAACAGCGTGGATGTGAATTCATCTGAATATTCTGATTGGCTGGAGTAGACGTCTCACGTCAGCGCGTTCTAGACGTGAACATGCTTTTTCGGGAAATTTTTACTCTGCGTTCACACAACGCACATTACTAGTACTGTTATAACTTCTCTTTCTGGATAATTGCTGAAAATAATTTACCGGTATTTTCAAAAAGGGCCCGTTCACACATGATCCTATTCCTGAAAATTGCAAGTAATTTTCCGGAAAGGTCTGTATGTGTGAAAGGGGCTATTGTTTACTTCAAAAAGTCAGTTTAATAGTGAAGGGGTAGATCGAATAGCCCTATTGATGGAAGGTTTGCAAAGAAATGTCATGCTCCTTTGTAAAAGTATTTTGTAGTATTTTTAAAATACAAAAATACGGTATTTTATTTTGATACATGTTGTGGCTGCTGTATTTTGTAGTTTATTTTGATACACTTAAGTGTAAGGTATTTGGTATTTAATAATAATAATAATTCCTTACATTTATAAAGCGCCATAATAGACAAAGGCCAGTGGGCAGATTTGGCAAGGATGCCGGGGTTAAACCCCTACTCTTTTTTTGAAGGACATCCTGGGATTTTTAACGACCACAGAGAGTCAAGACCTCGGTTTAACGTCTCATCCGAAAGACGGCACTCACTGAGCAGTATAAAGTCCCCTTCACTATACTGGGGCATTAGGTCATCAATGGTTGGGGGCCCCCTTGCTGGTCTCGCTAACACCACTTCCGGCAGCAACCTAGCTTTCCCATGTGGTCTCCCATCCAGGTACTGACCGGGCTCAGCCCTGCTTAGCTTTAGTGGGCGACCATGTGAGAGTTGCAGAGAGCTAGTTGCAGAGAGCTAGCTGCCGACTAATTTATTTTAAAATACATTCGAATGTATTTTTGCCCAACCCTGACAACAGTTAAAATGTTTTTCAGTCATTTGTGGTGTTTTAAAGTTTAAATGTTTGCACCTTAGTTTTTATTTATTAATTAGCTCAGAAAAACATATATTACCTGTTTATTTTAGCATAATCATTACATAAATAATTTTTTCAAAATTGTTGATATTTTTTTAAGTTAGATATATCGTAAGAAATATTGTTATTGTAACACTTAACAGCAATATTGCATATTTTCCCAGTATCATGCAGCCCTACATTAGATCATCAACTCCGCTGTATTTAAAATGGATTTGTAAGAGTATCATACGGCTCTGCTGGTTACAAATCATTTGCAGTATTCACAAAAATTCAGCAAATGACTTCCTTGGCACACAAATGAATGTGTGTATTATTAAATTAACACAACACACCTAGCAACACGCAACAGCGCCAGCACTCACACACAGCAGTAATAACAGCTGAATGCAGACGCACTGAAGCTTCACCGCAGCTCTAATTAAACAGCCCGAGGAAAGTACCGATCAAATAACAAAAACTTAAATCCAATTATTGGATGTGTGTGCATGTGTGCGTCCATAAGGGATTACTGAACATTTCTCCAACCCACAAAGGATGAGCATTAATTAAGAAAGATAAATTACATTTGGAGGTATACCATTGTAAGAGAACGCAGCTTCGCACTAAATATGCATTGTGCATCAGATATATTGCATTAATAACACTTGGTTTATCATATACAGACCTGTCCAAAATAAAAACAAATGTCTTCTCATTTGCATTAAAAAAGGATGATTACCACCCTAAATCATGTGGATGCACAATAATGTGCAATCTATATGAAGAAAAGCTAAACTTTTGCGCACCTCAGACAGCGTATTAAAACCGAATGGAAGGTTTAATATAGAAAACAAACTTTTCTCCAGTAAAATGGGATGATTTTCAGTGCATATAAGGATGGGAAAACTTTAGTTTAGACTTTAATAATTGTTTACTGACTATTCAAACAGCGACAACTCATAACAATGATCTAAATAACACACACTATATACACAACTCACAATACAGTTAGAGAGCTATATGAGTATCTGCAATATTGGTTAAATAATATATGCTACCAGATGAGTGAGAAAGAAAAATAAATAGGTTCAAACATCTGTAAAAGCTAAGCCAATATTGCTTTGGGTTTTATTACACACTTTCCTCCTTTTTTAATAGACTTTTCACATTTAGCTCGTTTCTTGGGTTTTACAACCAGTTGTTTGCCATTTTTTGTGGTCCACACACACGCACGCGCACACGCACGCACGCACGCACGCACGCACACACACACACACGCACACACACACACACACGAGGAGCCATGACCATTTCTCCCTATTTACAGACATATATAACAGGTTTTATATGTTTATAAACATATAAATGTTTATATTCATGTTTTATATGTTTTTATTTATGTTTTATATGTTATATGCTTATACACTCACAAGCCACTTTATTATTCACCTGTCCAACTGCTGATTAACGCAAATTTCTAATCAGCCAATCACATGGCAACAACTCAATGCATTTAGGAATGTAGACATGGTCAAGACGATCTGCTGCAGTTCAAACCGAGCATCAGAATGGGCAGAAAGGTGATTTAAGTGACTTTGAACGTGGCATGGTTGTTGGTGCCAACCTGAGGCTACAATTCGCACAGGCTCACCAAAATTGGACAATAGAGGATTAAAAAAACGTTGCCTGGTCTGATGAGTCTCGATTTCTGCTGCAACATTCAGGTGGTAGGGTCAGAATTTGGCATCAACAACATGAAAGCATGGATCCGTCCTGCCTTGTATCAACGGTTCAGGCTGGTGGTGATGGTGTAATGGTGTGAGGGATATTTTATTGGCACACTTTGGGCCCATTAGTACCAATTGAGCATTGTGTCAATCCCACAGCCTACCTGAGTATTGGTGCTGACCAAGTCCATCCCTTTATGACCACAGTGTACACATCTTCTGATGGCTACTTCCAGCAAGATAACTCACCATGTTAAAGCGTGAATAATCTCAGACTGGTTTCCTGAAAATGACAATGAGTTCACTGTACTCAAATGGCCTCCACAGTCACCAGATCCAATCAAATAGAGCACCTTTAGGATGTGGTGGAACAGGAGATTCACATCTTGGATGTGCAGCCGACAAATCTACAGCAACTGCGTGATGCTATCATGTCAATATGGAGCAAAATCTCAGAGGAATATTTCCAGTACCTTGTTGAATCTATGCCACGAAGGATTAAAGCATTTCTGAAGGCAAAAGGGAGTCCAACCCGGTATTAGTAAAGTGTACCTAATAAAGTGGCTAGTGAGTGTATATTATTATTCATTAGTATAGGCTTACTATATTGAATCATGTAAAAAAAAAAAAAAAAAAGGGAAAAATGTTATACACACACACACACAGTAGTGACAACAGCTTTAAAAACTGTTAACTACACTGTAAAAAATATGCTAATGTACAGTTTCCATATTTTGTGATTTACAAGTGATCTCCATTTAATTACGGTTGTAAATTGCATTAAAGGAGCTTGATCTCTGCTTTGTCAACTTTTCATGTTGAAAATTCAACTCTACAGTTTAACTCTACAACTCTAAAGTGACATTTATTGACATTTTAATAGTTTGAAATAATATAATGGATAAGAAATAATATACAGAGAGAAAGTCTGTAATAACAGAAAATGTACTGCCAGTTTATTACAGGGCTTTTGTACCGTAATATACAACACCAACCCAGACAATATATCACTTTAAACTATAAAAAAAGTCAATAAAAGTCACTTTTTCAAACTTTTCAAGTTGTTGGAAGAAAGATCAAGGTCCCATAACACAATTCAAAAGCATAAATAAACTGGGGAAAGTAAAAAAATAAAAACATGAATCCTAAAATATGGAAAATAACTATATTTTTTACAGCGTAACTAAATCTTACTGTAAAGCCTCATCTCTAAATAGCAAGGCATCATAAAAATACTGTTGCCTACAATTCTGAAACAAACATTACAACAAGATTGAAGCAAATAGTCAAACATAAAACACAAATAAAAAAGCCATTTGTATATACGTCAATAAAAAGGGCACTATAAAGTAAAGTAAGTGCACAAGGGTGCATTTCAAGGCATTATCAAACCATTTATTTGATTTCCTCTCCTATACTGCCATCAATCAGTCTGCAAGTGTTATATAAACTAGACTCATCTATAAAAGTTCAACAACTCTTCAATCCGACTCAATCAACAGAAAGCATACAGTGAAGTCGCATCTCAGCGGCTGACCCTCTCAACACACTACCATACTCGATGCCAGAAGTGTAGTGACAGTAATTTCCTTGATTAAGAGTTATTCAAAGTCACTGTTTTTCTCTGTACGTCCCGCTGTTAAGATAAAAATGGCAATTTCCTATACTGCAGAAACGCCATCATCTACACCCAGCTCAGCAAATGCACTGAGTGACTGAAGAGAATGAGAGTCAGATGCACCTGAGGCTGGAGAAGCTGCTGAGCTGGTTCACACAAGGTTAAAAAGCACTTCTTCAGATGCCTGACCTCAGCCTTGGCTTTAAAGTTCCTCTTCCGATTTTCACACAACTCCGAATTGAGTCGAACAACAAACCACCAACTGCGGCACGAGGCTTCGGGCTCTCCTAACCGACACAGCTTTCTTTTGTGAAAACCCCTATAGTTTTGCCAAGGCAGTGCTTCAAAGTCATTCAAAATCCCATTGATGTTAATGTCATTGTTTTATAATTGAACAAAAAGTCGGCAGAACGCCTTTGATTGCTGGAATGTTTTATCTATAACATCTGCTCTGCTTAGACAGAATCCTAAAACAACCAAGTGGTCGTAAAAAAAAAAATCAACACATTATGAATAACTGCAAAACTATAAAAAAGATCAACTATAGTCCTAAATTGTCCTTCTGTGTGCTATTGAAAAGTTTCTTTACAAACCTTCTACTTGTAAATATGATTGCAAGTAGACACACAATCTCATGAACTTTGATAATGTGTAAAACACACACACAGGGTAACTTCCCACTCTTTCAATAACTGCAGATTCAAGAGCTTTCAATAACTTTTTAAAGCAGCATAAATCAAGTATCTTTGTAGCTCACAGCCCCAACAAATATAGCACCATGGAAGTCCTTAATTAACATTTCACTTAAACTTAAAATTTACATTAAAAACATAAGGCTGCATCTGAAATTGCCTACTACTCAGTTAGCACTGTATTTGAATTTACCACTTGACCATTAGAAAAGTATGTTCTATATAGTTTGAATGAGAGTAGTATGAATGGAACTCCGATGTACTACATCAGCCAATTTGTCATCATCACGTGACCATAGCAGCGTCAGTTGCGTCGATTCACTCTCATTCATGAATTTTCTCGCATTTAGGATCATATAAAACAGAAATTCCAAGAGTTCAGTCAAAGCAGGGTGAATCCGCCTTCAGCTACTACGCCTCTCGCTGCTGGAATCAGCTACCAGAAATGATCAGATGTGCTCCAACATTAGGCACATTCAAATCAAGACTTGAAACACATCTGTTTAGCTGTGCCTTTACTGAATGAGCACTGTGCTACGTCCAACAGATCGCACTATTATGTCTTTCTTTTCTTTTACATTCTTTTATAACCTGTTTTAACACATTTGAATCTGTTTTTATATTATTTTTTTATACTTGTCTTTTCATTCCTGTTTATGTAAAGCACTTTGAATAGCCACTGTGCATGAAATGTGCAATATAAATAAACTTGCCTTGTTTTTCGAACACTATGAATACATCCATACTACTCAGCTCGCATACTGTTTTTAGCATACTATATAGTAAAGAAGTATGCGATTTTGGACGCAGCCTAAGAGATGTTTTTAATGTGTAACTTTCAAAAAGTTAGACCATTTTATGTTCAAAGAATGTTCAAAAACGTTCATTAAATTAGTTGAATTCAGTACAAGTAATTTTTAAATGCAGTTTCTGAAATATTGATAAAATGGTCATTATCTGTTATTGTTCTTGTACGAGATTTAAATGCAATATTTTTAAATGAAGAATTACTAATTTTTTCGTTCTGCTTTTTGACAGCAGTACAGTACAACAGTTAAAATAACACCACAAACTAATTTCATTTCAAGTTTAATTCAAGCACTTTCAAGGACCAGTGTTTGTTTTAAGAACCTTTCAGGCATTGAATCCATATGTCTGAAAGAAGCGTGGGAACTCTACACACATTTGTATGTGAATTTACCTTAAACAGTAATGAATCCTCCATATGCTCGGCGTAGACAGAAGTGAGCCGGTACTGGTTCTCCACAGTGATGTCGATCTGGTACCCAGTCAGGACGTAGCATGCAGTACGAAACTCTTGAATCTTCTTCTGAAACACCTCCTTCAAGCGCTGGTTCTTCAGTTCTGCACTTTCCATTTGCTTACGTAAGTCTAAAAAATACGTACATTGCATTTAGTCATAATACATTATTCTGCAATATTTCACAATTTCTGTACTACAGTATATTGCAAGTTTTTTTTGTAAGAAATTAACATTTATATTTGCTATACATTGATAATCATCTGCTAAAATGAGCGAATTAAGAATTACATTAAATCATCATCATTTTTATTTCTGAATGAACTGCACATTTAAAAGAACCAGGCAGGCTATTTTAGTCAAATCACATCGTAAACAATTTTGATTCATTCAAGGCAAAGACCATAGAATAAACAAGACGTGTCATTCGTATAGTTTTGAATGGGGAAAAGTGTAACGGTTAATAAGGGTGATTGAAGCCTTCTAGTACAGAAGCCAATCACTGATTGCTATAGACGGATGATTTTGCAGGGGAGGGGCTTGGACAAGACGTGCATTTTTATAACAGTTTCTGCAAATGTTATGAATCCTCTAGGGTCAGCAACTGCACTGGAATCTCAGTAAACATTGCTTCACAGACATGAGAAATATCTCCACATAAAGCTTGAAATCTCTACTTTTAAATGAACCAACTACACTTGAAAACAAATGTTCTCTGGTTTTGTAACTTGTATGAAACAAACGTGAGGTACAGTTCATCCCATCAAATGCATATTACATGACAGCAACTACATGAACGCTCACAAACTTGTAAACAAAGAGGTCACTGTCATTTTGGGTGGAGATTTGCCATCAAACCCAAGTTGGGAATTACTTCAGAAGACCAGTGATCAGACGATCATTTTTCAGAGAATGATGTTGTGTAACATAAACAAACAGCCATAAAGGAGGTTGGTGTCATGCATGATCTCGTGCATGCGCATTAGATTTGGAAACCAGAAAAATTTAATTTTGTGTGATTCAAACGTTTAGAACTAAAACTTAAGAGACAGTTGTGGTTTAACTTTATTGGATTACAAATATGAAATTTAATCGTAAGCTTGGAGAATTTGATGTTCCCCATTCAAACAGAATGCCTGAGCATACTGCCAGAATGATGGCCGTCGAGTGAAATGACTTGCTTTAAAGAGACTTTGTTCAAGGTCACCAGAAGTAGAAGGTCACCTTGTGACTCAAACCTTTAGTTGGGGGCTGGTGGAGTAAAATGCACCAGGCGCACTTTCTTTAGCTCCATCTGACCAAACAAAATCTTCTCACTTTGATTAATTTATATGTAAAAATACTATCGCAACTCAGTATGTTGAACAATGACAAAGCCGAACAAAGTTAAAAAAGGAGATAAAGGAGCTGATGAGGAAGAAACAAAAGTAATGAAGGCAAGCGAAGGCGCTAAAGGGACAGATGCTAACGGCTACACCGCTTCATCAGTTAGCAACAACGATCTCATGCTTGCTATCAATACTCTTAGTGCCAATATGCACAAAAAATGTAATGATATTTCAAGTTCTCTTTCCACACTAAAGAATATGGCTGAAGTCGTTGAGCGAGTGGAGGAAATAGAACAAGCGGTGAATGCATTTGAACAGCGAATTGAGACCCTGGAGCAGCTGTGCTCAAAGCTGAATGCTGAGGCGACACAAATGCAAGCGAAAATGGAAGACTTGGAATCGCGATCTCACCGCCAAAATATCCGGATAGTGGGTATAAAAGAAAGAGGAACAAGGGCAGCCTACCAGGTTCGTTGAAACCTTGCTTCCAAAGTTGCTGGTAGAGAAACATTTTCAAACCTTTCGTTGAGTTGGTACAAATGTAAATAAATGCAAGTTTTTGCAGTTGTTAAACTTCAAATTGAAAAAGACTCCTATCTAACAGAGTGACTAAGTAACTCAGTTCAAATGATCAAGTGATGGACAAGTAAATAAAACAGAAAAAAAATCCCATCTTTTCAATATTTAATGAAAGAAAAATTATAAATTGATGAATCAAACCCCCCCCCAAAAAACTCCAACTGTGTCTTATAGCTTCAATATAAGGCTTCTATATGTACAAAAGAGAGCTTAACAGCAGTTTCAATTCTCTCACGAGGCTTCATGAAAATTTGATTACGAACAATAAAAGTTCTGCAGGGAAGAGAGATAAATGTTCTGCTACCGGCTACTGTAATTGCACACTAGAAGAGTGTGGTTAAATTGCAAAAACTTTCAGTCACCAGAAAACCCAACAGCGTTGATATCCTCCTGCACAGTAGAAGAGATGGCCCTTTGTTCAGTTGTCCGTTTCTTTTAACCAATCATCAGGATCACTTATAATTACATATGTTATTTTTTGCATCCCTGGGAGCCTTTTAAAATCATTATCATTTTGTTCATTCTCCATAGATCGAGCAGGACAAAAATTACACGGTAAACTCTTAACACAATCAGCTTTAAAATGAGCTGCAATTAAAAAGTGCTGTATGTGGCTCTCAATGACATCTCTACATTTACAATTACTATGTCATGAACTTTATGAGGTTGCATTAAACTTGCAAGGACTGTTGAAATGCCCTGTCGCAAGGACAGTAGTTAACTTTGCTTCACAGACATACTTTATGATATTAATCTCAACAGAATTAGCATTTTTCCTCATTTTAACTTATTTAAAATAATGAAGCAAAGTTTCTGGTCTACTTACTAAATCGACATCCGTCTGGATAAAGATATCTACGTATATCTACAAGACATGGGTCACTAATATACACTACCTGACAAAACTCTTGTTGTTGATCCCAGTTGTAAAAGCAACAAAAAATAACTTGACTTCTAGTTGATCATTTGGAAAAGTGTCATAAGGTAGATAGTTCAGATGAATCATCTGTTGAACTGCATCCCAATCATCACAAATACTGCAGAAGACCTATTGGGACCCGCATGGACCCAATATTCTCAATGAAATCAGTCAAGTTTGGTGAAGGAAAAATCAGGCGACAGATCTGCAAAGTGGATGGCAACATCAACAGCCTGAAGTATCAAGATATTTGTGTTATCCATTACATTACAAACCACAGGAGAGGGCAAATTCTTCAGCAGGATAGCGCTCCTTCTCATACTTCAGCCTCCACATCAAAGTTCCTGAAAGCAAAGAAGGTCAAGGTGCTCCAGGATTAGCCAGCCCAGTCACCAGATATGAACCTTATTGAGCATGTCTGGGGTAATATAAAGAAGGAGGCAATGAAGATGAATCCAAAGATTCTTGATGAACTCTGGGAGTCCTGCAAGAACAATTTCTTTGCCATTCCAAATGAAGTTATTAAGTGATTTGAGTCATTGCAGAGATGTATGGATGCAGTCATTCAAGCTCATGAGAGTCATACACAATATTAATTATTTTTCCACTGCACCATGACTTTATGTTCTGTACTGTACATTATTTCTGTTAAGTGACAAGACTTTTGTGCAAGCAAAGTCAGACCTTACTTACCTAATTAAATAATGAAAAATCAAGACATGATCATATTTTATTTTGGTAAAATAAGCGTAATCTAGAGGCCTTTGCCTTTCATATAAGCCACTTCTGATACCAAATGATCAACTAGAAGTCAAGTTATTATTTGTTGTTCCTAAAATTTGGATAGGTGACAAGACTTTTGTCAGGCAGTGTAAGTTAACACATTAAAGTTTCAGCAGTGACAATACAGAATACCCTAAATTATATCTGTTGCTCTTATACTACAATAACCATGCTATGTTTATGTGGAAACACTTTACTATAAGGTTGTATTAGTAAACAAGACATTTATTACAGTATTTATTCCTCATTGTTAATATTATTTAACCTAAAAAAAACTTAGTGCATTAACTAAATGTTAAAAAGTATAAATTTTAATTATAATAATGCAATGTTGAAATATGATTAATAAATGTTGTACTAGTATTGTTCGTCATTAGTAAATACATTAACTAATGAAAACTTATTGTAAAGTGTGACCATTTAAAGTACATTTTAGGTAAACCGCCATCAACAGCGACATTGTTTGTTTTGCTTGTTCATCATTTGTTTATGCTTGGAAGGCAATTGCTCAGAGCATGCTCTTGAAGTGTTGCCATGTCCTCTTATTAGAAGCAATGCTTATTTGGCATATTTGGGCTTGGCTCATGAAGCGATACAGTTTATGCTGTTAATTAAGCTTGCGAGTCACGGTATTTGGTTTTATGGCTTACTTCCAAGATAAAGCATTTTCATTTAAGTTTGTAACAGAGTTTATCTGATTTACTTTTTCTAGCAACATTTGGCAACACAACTGTTGTGAATATCTTTGTTTTCATCAAGATCAGCATAGTAATTAATCTACTGGTTTTATTTTGTTTTAAATAACAATAAAAAAATCTAGTAGGATGTTGTTAATGATCTTGCTAAATTATCTTGTTAGGGAATAAAACTGTCATATTCTGAGAATAGGGCGGCACTGAGGCTCAGTGGTTAGCATTGTCACCTCACAGCAAGAAGGTCGCTGATTCGAGTCTGCTTAGAATAATGTTCTACCCAACCCAACCATTCAAGCTTTATTTAAATCTGGTTTCCAAAATCTCACATTTAAATTGGGTACTACCAAAAGAGAGAGATAACAAATAAAACTGTAGGTTGTGCAAGGATTGTAGGCTAAATATCAGTTTTGTTTGTCTCTTTTAGTTTTCTGAAGCTGGTCGCACACCGAATGCGACCCGCATTTGACAGTTGGAAGTAACATTCGCCAGACACGCACATTCACATGTTATTTAAAATGAAACTATTCAGATGGCACTCTGTGGCTCGGCAAAAATATGAACAGTGTCCCAAGTCGTAGATGGGCGTCGTGGACAGCTGCCGACCTGTGCCGCCGGTGTGTGTACCCTGAGAGAAATCTATGTTTAGAATTCTAAAATGCATGCTGCAGGGCACCGAGCAGCGCATCCGGTGTGCGACCCCCTTGACTGCTAAAAGGTAAAACTTTAAAGGTATTATCACATTGTGCAAAGGGTAATTTTTTCCATTTGCGTTTATGAAACATGAAAAAGACTCCCATACATCAGACTTGCCTGATGTGGGTTTTCTAAAAGTAAACTGACCGTTTTTAATGCAAGCTGAATGTCCTTAAAGGACAGCGCAACTTCACTTTGCTATGCCATTGTAAAGGACTGTTATGCAGATAATGAGCGCACAGACTGTGTGAATAATAAAGCACATGCAAAAAGCCCTGGTCCATGCGTTCATCATGTCTAACAGTCAGGAGCACTGGCTGTACTGGTGCTCAATAACGCCCTATTTACACGGGGCTTCAGCTTCAACGCTTGACAGAGGGCGTGTCTGAAGTTGGGGTTGACGCGATCGTCATAGCAGCGTCAGCCAATGAAATTAGTCAGCAATAGGCCACTGTCTGAGCTGGTGTATTTGCATACAGCGATCTGATTGGCTGACGCTTCCGTCGGCTCTTGAAAAGTTGAGCAAGTTCCAACTTCTGCAGCGAGTAACGCCTCTGAAGCGGCGCCGACGGATCCACAATGCAGTTCGGCAATGCCTGACGTCACCCATTCAAAGTGAATGGGAAGCGTTGAAGCTGACGCCCTGTGTGAATGGGGGCGTAAAAATGAGGGAATCACAGATATGCTGTTCCGAAATAACGTCGGGACTTGAGAGCGCTATATTGTTAGATCCCCGCTCCTGTTCGAATTTCACCAGAGTTACCGACCGCTACAGTGTTTTTTTCGAAAATTTATTCCCACGCCGCGGAATGCAGACCTCTACTTTTTGGTGCCACTGCTTGTTCTTCCCATTTTAATGGATTTTAAGTTTTAAAAATGTTAAGGTAATTACCAATCTTGTTGCCCAAATTTAGCACAAAAAATGAAATATGGCTATTAAATATAATAATGAGCAACCACAAAACACTTTTAGGCTTAGTTCCTGTTAATTACCAATCAAATATTTAATTAAATAACTGTCCTTTATAAGAAGATGTATGTATCCAAACTCAAAAGGCTTGTTATATACTGTGCTTCATTATTTATTACCATTAGTACAGAGAACAAATGCACAAAATAAAGTCATATTTATCCATTCATTTTGAACTAGATTTGTGCAAACACAGATTTCATAATCATGCAAAAAATGAGGGCATGAAAGGAAGGAGGAACAGTGAATAGTAAGAAAATATCGAGAAAAACAGCAGCAGCGGCCAATTTAGAAGCAGACCTGAGGGTGTTTGTTTACTCATGGGTCTGAGTCCTAATTAGACTCTTGCCTCCTGAACTCATTTAGACTGATGGCCAAAGAAATACAAAGAGAGGGAGAGGCAAATAAGAAATATGAATTGTCAGCACACTGTTCTGGCGATATATTTACGTATACATACATAATATTGCGATTCAAATGATTTGGTCCTCTAAACTTCACACTGAATAAATAAGTTTGCTCTGTGTAATGCATTAGACCAATTGGATCTAGTCATAGCACTTGCATACTTCTTGTTTTTTTGTTGATTTTGATTGCTTCTATTATCTGAGCTGTCAGCCTAGAGTCAGTCTTAAGTCACTCTCAAGAAATAACACTTCTATTACTAACAAATTCTCTATATTTACCACTAATTCACAATTTCTACACCATCTTATGTTTAAAAACTCTGTTGAAAAACTCTCTCTTACTGTATCTTTTCTCTATTCGGTCTATACTATACTCTATACTTTATGTATGTATTTACAAAAAAATTGCTTTAATCCTCTATATCACTAGCAATTACTGACATACAGTCAAACTACATATTAATCGGACACCAGATATAATTTATGATGATGAATGGAAACAATAGTTCATTTATGTAAGCGAGGATGGCAAAATAAAGTAAACTGTGATGCATTAATCCCCAAACTTCTTCATACAGTGGACTAAAGACAACAGGAAAAGAAGGACCTGGTGCAGTAAATGTGGGAAAAAGTTTGCATGAATCTGGTTGAGAGCAGCAGCTCAGGTAACTAGGCTGTTGCTAAGGCAAAACTATTGATAGACATCTAAACACGGTCTGAATTATTTTGGTTGATAGTAATCTATTACATACTGTAACTCATTCAAAGCTATCTGAAATGCTCAGGGTGAATTCTTTCTGTGTTTAACTGTGAAGTGTGAGCTGAGTTCTAGTCAGATTTTATTACAATTTTCAAAGTTATAGCAAATAAATTGTGATAGTGAAAAAGTGTTCGAATCATTTTTGGTTTGGCTACACACACAGATTGGTTTTGGATAATGCATAATGTAGGGTTGTCACAATACTGGAATTCGGTACCAATCGATACTGAAGTTTTAAAAACGTCAATTTCCCCCTAACATTTGAGCTTTGTTGAGCACGTTCTTAAACAGCGCTGATTTGCCATTGTGTTCACATACTCAACAGAAATGACTGTGACTGGCCGTGAAGGTCGTCAAACACAGATACAGGGACACTGGAGCGTTTTAAAGTCATGTCGATCAGCTGGTTTGTCTATAAGCTGACTAACAAGCGATACGCTGATGAATCGTGGCTTTAAAATTCCCCAGTTCCGTGAACTGATGACCTTAACGGCCAATCACAGTCATTTCTGTTGAGCATGTGAACACAATGGCAAATCAGCACTGTTTAAGAAAGTGCTCAACAGCGCTCAGATGTTCACTGGAAATGGATGATTTTAAAATTCCAGTATCGATTGGTATAGAATTCCAGTATCGTGCAACCCTACTGTAAAAACAGCTGTACCTGTAGCAAATTTTAAACGTCAAAAAGACCATGTTAAGTATGATTTTTCGGTGTTTAGAATTACAAGAACAAAGGGCATGTCCTTATAAACCACCTAAACATTGCAATACTAGAGTCAAACCCATGTCATTATACAAATGTGTCCTTGTAAATCAGTGGTCCTCAACCATTTTATCACCGCAGAGAGGTCAACGTTTGACAAGTTTACCGCAGACCGGCAAGGTTGGGTGTGTGTTTCGTAGGTTGTAGGTTGCTAGGCGACCATCAGCCGTTTTTTCAGAGGATGACAAGCTGACAAAATATTGCTGTCAAGTTTTATTTATGGAGAAAATTACAAAGCACTTCAGTGTTTGGGTGTTCTGTGTTTGTCTGAGATAATTAGTCGACCGAAATGTGTACATTCCATACAAGCTGAAGCTGATCGGTCAATTCTTGTCACGCGGCTCATGGTGCGCTCGTGTGCATCAACTGTGTGCATCTGGAAGGCACGAGCAAGTCACGCTATTTGTGCGTGCAAGCCGCTCACCTCTATTGGAAACAACAAACTTGTACAAACTAGAAAAGACACGATATGCGAACGGCCCCTAAAAGGCTGCCATCATTTGCAATCTACAGCAGTTGATCTTCTTCCACAGCCATGATGCACTCACCTGATTTGTTGACAAATGGGTTACGGATCCATTCCTTGGCAGTTCTTGGATCGTTCACTGGGCTTTTACCCCTTAGCAAAGAAACTTTACAAAGACGCCTGTTTCTTACTCATTTTGCTGCTTGTGGGTTAAATTTTGGCACTCAAGTGACCGAGACCGAGAGAATAGGGTCATTTTTCAAAATAAAAGACTTCACAAAATAAAAGATCTTTTAGACTCAGATAATAAACAAAATGGAAATAATTAATCATTTCTTGTGCAGCCACGGACTTGTACCGGTGGTTGAGGACCACTGTTGTAAACCACTCAAAACAGCACACAAACACAAATGTTTTGTGTTGGCACATTTTTTTTTTTGCATATGTGAACAAAATCTGACACTAAAACTTAAATAAAAGTGCTTTCATTCAGATGAATAACAAGAAACACTTTTTCATACAAAAATATGTATTGAACACGGATATTATTTATTTATTTTTTTAAATTATGTATTGTTTGAATCTATTTATAAATTTAATTTCACCTTTTTTAACAATTTGTTGGATTCCTGATGTTTCAATATTTCATAAGTTTTTATTTTTACTTTTTTTAATAGATTTTTTTAATAAATTATTATTTTTTATTTAATTTAATTGTATTTTGTTTTAGTGTATTTTGTTCTGTAGTTCAAACAAAAGCCAATAGATATATATTTTTTTTTGGGGGGGGGGGGGGGGGGGGGGGGGGCACTTTTTCATGAAACAAAACCTGAGGCATAACATGTTTTACATCAACTTCTGGTGAACAGAGAAAAGAAAGCCAGCAGTGGTATTAATTACAGACAACTGAATGTGATGGATTGTCTTTACCATAAACCTCATGCTTTACAAAGGCTTGTGTAAAAAAAGGTATTTACCCAGTATTTCCTGTGATGGTGGGATGATGAGGGTAGTGTCATCTGTTGTCATGCCACCAGCCACCTCAATTTTGCGGAGTCGTTCCCTCAAACGCTGACACTCCACCCTGAGCTGCTCCACCTCATCCGCTCGCTGCTGCTTTGCCATGCTGGTGGGGTTCATCTGCAAGTGGACCACCTTCGTCTTAACAGGGTCGTAGTCTCCCTAATGAAGGAAAGACATGCAGAGTCTGAAAATTGGGATTCACTTAATATGTGGTCATTTTTGCTGTTTTAAAAACTTGACTTTTCCAAACCGCAGTAAACCTTGAAACCGGTTATCGTCCCATGCCTAGTCGTAATGCTATGTGTTTGTTTCCATGATTCACGGGGTTTGTTGCATGTTTTTCCCAGCGATGCTGTCAGAGCCGATACAGCAAAGCTGTTGGTTTTCAGCAAGCATTTTTGTCTAGAGAGCTGTATGAGAATTGGAGAACGGTGGACTTTGTCTTTTATCAGTTGAGTTCGTTACCATTCAGACACATTGCCTATATATGTGCTGCTATGTTTGCACATGTTTAAAATTCTCCAGATTACCGGCAGGGATAATGGTTGGAATAGATAGGGCAAGAGACCTGCTGCACTGCTATCCACTGTGTCTGCATTCAGATCCGGGGATTGAGGAGGAGAGAAGTCCTCCTCGTTTATGGTGTTTACATGATTATCCTTATGATGATGTAACAAATTGTGGTTATGTGTATATAAAATTACGAATAACAAATGTAGCAGGACATTAAATGATGGTTTATTTCTTTGCATTTTAACTTTGTAAACTATAAAATCATGTGTCTCGTCACAGTTTGTGTCTCGATTTGTGAGCCAACTGACAACAGTTGTTTGCTCCCCTCTTTTTCCCCTTCTCCGCCGGCCACACCGACTCCTCCCTCTGCTCACCGTGTTCCACGCCAATCTCAAAGCATTTTTTTAATACAAAATTCTGAGGTAGACTTGAACCGAAATAGGGGGATTTCATGGCCCTTTAATGTCTGCAAAAACTATAAAAAATAATAATAATAATAATAAATAAATAAATACATATATATATATATATAAATACATATATATATATATATATATATATATATATATATATATATACATATATATACATATATATATATATATATATACACACATATATATATATATATATATATATATATATATATATATATATATATATATATATATATATATATATATATATATATATATATATATATATATATATATATATATATATATATATATATATATATATATATAAAGAAACATTTCAAAGTTTATTTAATTCTTCCAAAAACAAAAAGACTGCAGAAAACAAGCCTCAACAAAAAGCTAATTACCATTCCTTTTAATAATTCTGGCATGAAAATCCATTGTAATTTCTAGCTGATTAAAAAAGTAAATTACCATTACAGTGAATGAAATGAAAGAAAAATGGTAGAGACCTGAAAACATAAAACTATGTTTTCTAAAATCTTTAAAACACATCCAGACTGAAAACCTTTCAAAAGTAGCCAGATTTTTCAATCAAATGAAACTCCAAATAGTAGTGGTAGAATAAAAAATAACATTAGATGCATTAGCACTTTTAGGACAAGAATGTGATCTGAAAATAATGATAGATGTCATGAAAGTGGGTCCAACAGCTCATTCATTCATCTATTATATAGACTGCTGAACTACTAGTAAACGTTATTAAAGAAAAGCAGACAGAACGAGGGGTTAAAATCAAGTCCAATTTCATCTGAAGGCTCTCGTCCCGTAAAAATACATTTATCCCAATTGCCCTCCAAACAAAAGGACCAAAGAAGTGATAGTTCATCCACAATCTGAAACGAAAGGCTTTATCTTCTGGAACGATTCTTCATTTGGGTGTAAAACTTCAGGGGTTTAAAAGCCATTACTGAGCCTTCTGGTGAATTAAGGGCCCCATCAAAGAATAATGCCTCGATCTGAACATCTCATTACTGAGCAAATTACATCACCCTGAGCTGAAGACAGAGAGCCAGAGAAGAGGAATAGAGACCGAGGGGTGAGGAGGAGATGACATAACTGCAGAACAGAGGGGAACCGAAGAACAGAAACAACTAGAATTACTGAAAATGAAAGATTAAGCTTTTGTTCAAGCGTTCTATATTAAGATGGGAAAATGGGGTTAGAATCCCAGTCTTGTTGAAATAATCAGTACATTGGTAAAAAGGCTTTTTTCTGATGTAATAAAGGTAAGGAGTGTTAAAAGTACAACATTGAAATTTAAGTTTCACTTCAGCATAAATGCGCACACCCCAATTATTAAACGGAGATTTTTTAATAAAAAATAATGTTTTAGTCATTGAACATCTTTCAAAACAGAAAGATAATACACTTAAATTCATGTTTAACAAAATGTTATAACTTTTTGTTTCTTTCAAATCTTGCTCTTTTTTATTTTGATTTCAGATTTTTCCCCTAATATATACATTTTGGTATATTAATTTGACCATTATCATAAGTTACTTTGTTAGATTAGCTCCAGATTTGGCTTCAATACTGACTAATCCAGCAGTCCTCAAGCACTGGGCCGTGGATCAATTGGTATCGGGCCGCACAAGAAATCATTAAATATTTCTGTTTTATTTATTATCTGAGTCTGAACGATGTTTTATTTTTAAAAATGACCGTAATCTCTCGGTCTCGGTCACTTGAGCGCCCAAATTTGACCCACAAGCAGCAAAATGAGTAAAAAACAGACGCCTTTGGAAATGAAAAGGTCCAGTGAAGGACCCGTGAACTGCTAAGGAATAGATCTACATCCCATTTGTCAACAAATCAGGTGAATCCATCAAGTCTGTGCAAAAAGATCAAATGCTAGAGCGTTAGCATATTGCATGTTTTCTAGAGTTTGCGCAAGTTTGTTTTTCTAATTGAGGTGTGCGGCTTACATGCGCAAGCGATTGACTGAATGCCGCGAGCGCACTGCGAGTCACGTGACAAGAACTGATCGATCTGCTTCAGCTTGTATGGAATATACAAATTTCAGTAGACTACCTATCTCAAACAAAAACAAAACACTCTAACACTGCAGTGCTTTGTAATTTTCTCCATAAATAAAACTTGTATCAGAGTGACAGAAATGTTTTGTCAGCTTGTCATCCTCTGAGAAAACAGATGATTGATGGTTGCTTAGCAACCTACGAACCACCCACCCCCTGGTCCATGGTAAAATCTTCAAGCATTGACCGGTCCACGGTGATAAAAAGTTGGGGACCACTGGACTAATATAATGTACAGCGGGGAGAATAAACATTGAACACGTCACCATTTTTCTTAGATAACATATTTATAAAGGTGCTGTTAACTGCAACAACCAAAGAAATCCATATGCAAAGAAAACAAATCTAATTAGTTTACAAATTAAGCTTTGTGTAATAAAACGAAGTGACGCAAGGAAAAGTATTGAACACATGAAGGGAGGTGTAGAAAGGCAGTGAAAGCCCAAACAGCAGCTGAAATCTCTCAGTAGTTCTTCAGCAACCCTCTGCCCTTCCTCATTGTAAATGAATATTAGCTGCTTCAGTTCAACATCTACATTATCAGGATGATGAAGATGAAACCAGGGTGGACATTTCAGCAAGACATTGATCCAAAACACAGCCAAGAAAACTCTCAAGGCTTTCAGAGAAAGAAAATCAAAGCTGTAGAATGGCCCAGCCAATCACCTGACTTGAATCCAATTGAAAATACAAAATAAAGATCAGATTTGATAGACGAGACCCACAGAACCATCAAGATTTTTACACTCTGTTGAAGTCTGTGAAAAATGCACACCTGAGCACGTGACTTCATTCTCCTCATTAATAGAATTTTTTTTTTTTTTTAATTATAATTTTTATGCTTTGTTTTATTTTTATGTCTGTATTGTTTGGGTTTTTACCTAAATCTGGTTCAATTCCATGTGAACAGCTCCTTTGGAAAATATTATTCCCAGTAAAAAACATGACATGTTCAATGCTTATTTTACCCACTGTATATGCACAAATATTACATTGTAAAGCTTCCTATAGAAAATATTGATCTAAATGAGAGATTTGTGAGGGGTGTACTCATATATGTTGAGAACTGAATGTGCATCAATAACTAAAATGCTGAAAACTCTAACAGTTTGTCAATGTTTGCATCTCTCTAACCACAAAGCTAATTGCCATACAGCTTGAATCATAAATGAATCATGAAAAGACGTGGAAAAAAAGTAAAGGTTAGCTGTTCTTGCGCCCAAAATAAACCGTCTTAAAACTGACAAGTGTGGAGTGGGTGGCTATTATTAACTGTCTGTGTGAAGTCACTTATTTTTACTGTGACACTTGAAGCGTCATAGATAATGGATAGAAGAGGAGGTCTATAAATATTAGAGCCCAAGTCTAAGCGCATTAAGAAGACGGAGTGATTGGGAGAGCAGGACGAATGAGTGACGCAGATTTTGATTTCCAGACTTTTCAGTTTGTTTTGGGCTGGCACCAGTGTTGAGCTCTAATGGAGCATGTCTGACTGCATTTCAGCTCGATGATCGCATCAATGCACCAGGAAGTGAAAAAGGAGGATAAATTAATGGGGGGTGGGGGTCATTGATAAATATAGAAGCAATACAAAGATGATGAAAATGTGACATCACAAAGCATTTAGATTTTTGCCTATAATGGGATGTTTACCCTATAGAGTGTGACAACAGTTCTGTGGAGCCAGAGATTTTTTTTTAATTACGTTTTTGTGATTTTTTTGTACTTTACAAATGCAAAGTTTCAATGATCAAGTACAAAATAAAGTGAATTATCGTCTCTCAAAAAACATACTTATAGGCCTGAAATGAGTAGACAGTAATTCCAGTCTTAAAGGATTAGTTCACGCAAAAATGACAAATCTGTAATGAATTACTCACCCTAATGTAGTTCCAATCCACAGTTTTAGACGTTGTTTGTCTTCAGAACACTAATTAAGATATCCTAGACAACTTTTTTTTAGGAAGGGGGACCGGAGGGTGTGCTCTAACTATAGGTGGGATCACACTCCTAAGCCTCCCAGGGAAAGTCTATGCCAGAGTACTGGAGAGGAGAATCCGGCCAATGGTTGAACCTAGGATCCAGGAAGAACAATGCGGTTTGCTATGGTACACTGGACCAGCTCTATACCCTCACCAGGGTGCTCGAGGGTTCATGGGAGTATGCCCAACGAGTCCACATGTGTTTTGTGGACTTGGAGTAGGCATTCGACTGTGTCCCTCGTGGCATCCTGTGGAGGGTGCTCTGGGAGTGTGGGGACAGAGGCGCTCTGTTAAGGGCCGTCTCGTCCCTGTATGATGTTGTTCTGTTGGCTTCATCGAACATGGACCTTCAGCATGAACTGGGGTAGTTTGCTGCCGAGTGTGACGTGGCTGGGATGAGAATTAGTACGAGGCCATGGTGCTTCACTGGAAAAAGGTGGCTTGCCATCTCCAGGTTGGAGGAAAGTTCTTACCCCAGGTGGAGGAGTTCAAGTATCTTGGGGTTTTGTTCACGAGTGAGGGAAGGATGGAACGTGAGATTGACAGGCGGATTGGTGCAGCGGCAGCAGTAATGCGGTCGATGTATCAGTCCGTTGTGGCAAAGCTCTCGATTTACTGGTCAATCTACGTTCCTACTCTCACCTATGGTCATGAGCTTTGGGTCATGACCGAAAGGACAATATCTCGGATACAAGTGGCCGAAATGAGTTTCCTTCACAGGGAGGCAGGGTGCACCCTTATGGATAGGGTGAGGAGCTCTGTCACCCAGGAGGAGCTTGGAGTAGAGCCGCTGCTTCTCCACATCGAGAGAAGTCAGCTGAGGTGGCTCGGGCATCTGTTTCGGATGCCTCCTGGACACCTACCTAGGGAGGTGTTCCAGGTATGTCCCACCGGGAGGAGACCCAGGACACGCTGGAGGGACTATGTCTCTCGCCTGGCCTGGGAACGCCTCGGGATCCCCCGGGAGGAGCTGGAGGAAGTGTCTGGGGAGAGGGAAGTCTGAGGTTCTTTCCTAAGAATGTTGCCCCCGTGACCCGGCCCCGGAAAAGCGGTAGAAAATGAATGAATGAATAAATGAATGAATAGACAACTTTGTTCGCCAATGTTTCTATCATATTTCCTATAGAAAACATGCAGAAGGATCTGATACACATGGACATCACCTACAGTATATGCTATATAACTGCATGTTACGTTTCACGTATGTTTTGTTTGTTTTCTGTTTCGATGTCTCTTCTTTTTTTTCCATTGTGTACTACTTTTTAGATGCGGTACAGAGTTTGTTGTTGTATTAGAGATAAGTTATATTGATTACATATTATATATATTATTTACATAATGCTTTCAGCGTATTATACAGCTTGTCACCCTGTGATAAGCACAGTATTTCGGCAAAATAAACATTAAAGTGAGCAGCATTCATCTGATGGATCCATTTGAGATAGTACCCTCCCAATGGATATTGATAAGACAAAATGGCCAAGCATCCAGCCTGAAATATACAACTGTCTCATTGAAACTCCAAGTGTTTTACAAGGCCTACAAGACTTTGGATGCCAACAATTTTGTTCTGTGTAGTCATGTGCAAGACATAATGTTCCATGATTATCAGATTCAAAACTCTGTAGTGCTAAAAACAGAGGTTCTGCCTAGCCAAAGGCAAGGAAAGAGGACGGAACTGTAAAAGGCCTGGGTTATCATCAATAAGCAAAACAACTGCATTCTGACAGCGAACTGCACTTGTACGGCAGGGTATGTGAACATACATTTTTACATTTCATTCTAAGCATTGTGTCCGCAGTTTACTTAACCGCAAAACACGATATGTTTACTATTGCAACCGGTCTTTTTTTGCAAAGGTATGCGTGGTTGAACCGGCGTGACGTAGGTTGGTAATTATCCTATAGGGGCACTTTTAGGAACTAGTCAATTAACTGAACTTCTGAAGATAGCTACCCTAATAAAAACTATGTTTAATATTACTATTCATGATTACTTTACTATATTTTACACAAATGCACTTCAAAAGTCCTTCATTAGGTACATAAAACTCAAATTCTTGTTTTAACCCAACATTGGGTAAAATATTGACAAATCCAAAGGTGGGTTAACGTTTTCCAATTATAATTCAATATTAAAGCTGCAATCAGCAATGAAAGGGACCTCGCACCAGGGCTCACCACCGCTGTGTGGCTCTAGGATGACAGAAAACAGTGGACAATAATAATTTAAGCTGATATATATATAAAACCTGAGATAATCACCGGTTAATGCCAAACTTCCTACTGTCAGCAGGTGGCGCTATGACTGTGACCTAATATTGGCATGTAGATATCTTCAGGAGAAAAATCTCATCAAGCATGTGAATTTTCAGTCAGACCTGACAGTGTGTGGCTGAGTTATGAGTAGGGCCAGACGGAATCTGCGGACGTTTTTTGCAATTTCTGCGGAGAATTTTGATAAAAATCTGCGGATTTCTGCAGAATTATTTTGGGAGTCTCATAACTAAAACCTTAATATGTGAAATATGTGTAATTTAAAAACTGAATAAATTCAGATTTACACACATTTACTCAAGTAAATAAACAGAATTAATGATGGGCTAAAAATCTGCGGAAATCTGCGGAATTCTGTACGCGCAGATTCCGTGTGGGCCTAGTTATGAGTACTTCCTCCATTGCGAAACACTGAACTTTGTCAGTCCACCACGGACATGCCCTTTGACGAAAACTCTTGATCTTCACAATTTCACATCAAAAAGGCCATTGGATTATACTGACAAAACTTGGATTCGATCTCATAAAATTTCTAGGAGGAGTTTGTTACAGTGTAAAACATGTAATTTCCTGTCGCCAGCAGGTGGTGCTACAGTACAACTGTAACTGGATATTGGCATGCAAACGTGTTCAGGTCAGGACTGTTATCAAACGTGTGGATTTTGAGGCAGATCAGACAATGCATGCCTGCGTTCGTGGCGAAACATCAAAGTTTGTGAGGCCGCCACGGACACACCCTTCGACGAAAACTCTAGATCTTCGTAAATTAACATCGCCAGATAACAATAGCCAATTTTGGTGTTGATCTGATAAAATCCAAAGCTGGGCTAACTTTTTACAATTATAATTCAATATAATTAAATTACACTTTTAAAGCCAACAGTTGGGTTTGTCAAAATCTGACCCAGTTTAAGTTTAGCAACTATTAAAAATTATAATTATTATAAATATATTTTTAAATGTTTAATCCAAAAACATCCTTTAAACTACTTTCTTAGAAAACAACATTACAATTCAACACAGTACAAGCTATATTATATTGGGATTTTATATTTATTGTACTTCAGGCATACCCCCACCTCTACTACACAAATATAGTAAGCCAATACACAACCAAATACCTAAACAATGTAAATATTTAAACACTAGGGTTTATAGTCAGAGTTTCCTCTAAGTGCCTCTACATTATTTATTGACAAACAGACATAAATAAAAACACCACTGTGCTATTATTAAACTATTATTTTTGAAAAGCATATTAAAAACTAGCAATCCTCAGCATGCCAAGAATAATTTGTCAACAGTACATTATATCGTAGAAAATCATATCACACCTGAAGAGCCATCCAAACTCTTCAATACTGTATAAAAATGTTGAAGATTTTCTTCTAATCCATTTATATTTGTATAATTACTTTTTCTAAATACAAATCCATTTTTTTTTTTCACCTTGAAACACCAAGTTTTTGGAGAGATGGACAAAAAGCTGAGAGTGATGTGGTAATTACCTAAAGGGAAAGGATGGAAACAGGATTTTCAATGATTTGAAGAGGACGTAAGTGTGTGGAGATTTGCAGGCAAACACAATACGGTCTGAAGTGCTGATTTAAGCTTTGGAGAAGAAACGCATACCTGAGTTATTGTGAAGCAAAGAAAATGCAAGTGTGGCTGTGTATGCAAAAAATACAAATAAAATACACAGCTACTCTCAAAATGAATCTATCGCATATTCATTTATTTTCATTACTGGGTGCCGAAATGGCATATGACAAGGATAATTTGCCACTCGATAATTAGGCCAACAATGAAGCCCTGCAATAAAAAAAAGAGGGAGTTTGATTTGATAGAGTCAATTGAAAAAAGAAAGTTTGTGATGAATTTTATTTTATGCCATGAAACAGATACAAAAAAAGGCTATTAAAAAATGAATAAACAAATAAAAGGCCATAGATATACAGTTAAATAATTATTCGCCCTCCTGTGAATTTTTTCTTTTCTTTTTTAAATATTTCCCAAATTATATTTAACAGAGCAAGAAATTTTTCACAGTATTTCTATAAAATTTTATCTTCTGAAGAAAGTCTTATTTGTTTTATTTCAGCTAAAATAAAAGCAGCTTTTTTTAATTTTTTAAAAACATTTTAAGGTAAAATTTATTAGCCTTCTTAAGCAATATTTTATTTTCGATTGCCTACAGAACAAACCACTGTTATACAATGATTTGCCGAATTACCCTAACTTGCCAAGTTAACCCATTTAACCTAATTAAACCTTTAAACGTCACTTTAGGCTGAATATTAATATCTTGAAAATGTTTAGCAAAATATTATGTACTGTCATCATGGCAATGATAAAACAAATCAGTTATTAGAAATTAGTAATTAAAACTATTATGTCTAGAAATGTGTTGATAAAATCTTCTTTGTTAAACAGAAATTGGGGAAACATTTTCTAATAATTCAGGAAGGCTAATAATTCTGACTTCAACTGTATATTGTAAGCTATTATGATGATACAAAGCAAAATATTTGATTTCAGAATTCTCTGCAATACTTAAATGTGGTCAATCACTTCATTCAAATCTCATGCATACTTCACTAATATTCATATCTCTCATTCCACTCTGCAATTTTTTCATTTTCATAATACCCAAGTAAGAAAAGCTGATTCGCGAGCTAAAAGCATGCTTAATTATAAAGTAAATCACAGTATAGCTTTCAGCCTATAGCACACACAGGTCATATTATTAGCCATCAACCACCAGAGGCCATTCATGGTAAAGTCTGAATTTTTTTTCCAATGATAAAGCACCTTCTTCTGTCCCACTTTAATAGGGACCAGCTTTCCATAATTATGACAAATCATTATTGTAAATTATATCCCAATACTAATTATTGATGATCATTTAAACTATTCTTTGTGCGCGTAAGGAAACTACATCCATATTCTTTATGGAGGCTGAACAATTTTAAAACTCTAATCCACACCGCCATTGCTTAATAACGTCAATAAATCATCACAGTGAATTTCATATCGCTCTGCTTAACAGCCTGTATTTATAATACATTATAAGGGTACTCTTAATATATTACAATACATAAATATGCACATAATTTCTCATAGTCTGATATCTTCTGGTTTCCCAAAATGTTAAATCTTGACATTGTTTTCTTAAGAGATGAACATTATCATTTTACATCTATTGCATAAAAGACATTTACGATTTTTCAATATGTGTGCTGATAATGTGCTCATAACATGAAAGCATTTGTGGCCCAATCCTTAATTTAACTTAATAGCAGTTTCGTTTGCATACTTTGGCTGTATGCAATAGCAATTATTTAATACTTATCCTGGATGACCATATTCTATAATGATATAAATATTCTTCATTACTAACTGTTAAGCAATAGGAGTTTATTAATGCAAAGTAATGGTGAATGTGTGTTTCCAATTCTAATATGTTACACATAACACTTTAAAGTGGTCGTAGTCTGTATTAAGTAAAGAAACACATTTTTATATTATTTTAAACAGCGGTGGTTATAGGACATTATCTTTAAGGTAAAGAAAACATGTGTTGAAAAGTACAAAGGAACAATACATACACAAATGTGAATTATTTTTAATGATAAAAATATATATATTTCAAGATTTTACCAAATCTAATTCCTGAATTAGCTCTGAACAATATATTGTTTAAACATTGAAATCACAATTTATGTATCTGCAATAGTCACATCGTAGGATTAGACTATTTATAAAAAATTTGAAGATAAAGATATTATTAAATATATAATGTTTAAAGTTATTTATAAAATGAATACTGTTTGTATGCTAATACTGTATGTTAATACATACTGTTTTTGGGACTGTATCTGATTTTTTTGTTGACCAGCTTACATCATCTTTTAAAATCGACTCGTATTCGATTGTCTGTATTTACAGCAACACATGAAAAAGGTGCAATGACCGAAAAATTTAAAAAAAAAAAAAAAAAGCTGACGCTGACTGACAGCTGATAATAAAAAAGCGCCCTTCTCTCTGCTCCTGTATTTAATCTGTTTATAGGGTTTACGTTTTTTTTTTATTCTTTTTTGACAGGTTGTTTTACTATAGTTTATGACAGAAATGTTATCAGTTGGCCATCTTCTTTTAATCTAGGCCTTTTTAAACCAGTAGGCATCTTAATGGTATGATTTATGCATGTGATGTATGCAACAGTTTTGTATTAGTTTATATTGGTTAAGTGGCAGATGTTGCACTGTCTCGCTCTCTCATTAACATGCTTAAATACTTGTGTTACATGACAATAAAAAAGCTTTTTTAGTCCTCGTGTACGAGATGTAAGCTTTGTGACTTTGCTGAAGTCTGTTCTGAAATGAACAGACTTGACATCATTCACTATGGTTTTTCATGACGCGCGACTTGCATTGACAGGTGAAAATCTGATCTACCTGCTTACACTGCAGGCATGGATCTGATTCATATCGGATACATTTTCACATATGAACAAGGCCTAAATCTGATTTGAGTAAATCGGAATCCATGTGATTTATTCCTGCTTACACGTACATGAGCCATATCCGATCTGTGCCACATGGGAGAAAAAAATTGTCACTTGAACCATGCAGTGTAAATGCAGCCTTAGACTGGCCAGAGAACCATAAAGCACTATTTATCTATTTAATTTTTATTGTACTTTATTATAATTTCACACTATTTTATTAAAAAATTATTCCAGTCAATCTAAATCATTGAAAACTTTCCAAAAAGAGCTATTGTAATCATCTGGTAATATTATATTCATTTTGCAGTATATATCACAGCAAAACAAAATATCGCAGAGTTTTAATATGTCTGATATTTTCAATATCGCACAGCCCTAACCTGAATGCACTAAAATACTTTACCCATTGTTATGATTATTTATCAGATTATACAAAACATAAAAAAGCCATTTTTTAAAGGAATATATCTGCATTATAAATGCAGTAAAGGGGAACCTATTATGCAAAAATCACTTTTATAATGAGTTGTGTGGCAAAAGTGTGTGAATACAGCCAGCCTTGAATGGCAAAAATAAATTATTTAATTTTTTTATGTAATCACGCTTCTTGAAAACAGTATGTAGAAACACTTTGATTGTCATTCTCCCTTTGTACATGTCATCAGAATGGGAAAGTCCTACTCATTTGTGAAAATCTCTCTCTCATTACCATTAACAGCCCTAAGTGAGAAGCAGCCGTCTGCCATTAGAGTTTTGAATCTGCTGCTATGCTTAGGCATAGGCATTTGTAGCTTCGCCCTCTTTTTAAAAAAATAGATGCAAATGAGAGCGCAATCTCATTTGAATTTAAAGCGACAGTCACCAAAATGGCACAATTTGGATCACAGCAAAAAGGGGCAGTTTCAAAGAGTTATAAAAGCATTATTTGAGATGTATTTTAAGCTGAAACTTCACATACACACTTCAGGGACACTAGAGACTTATTTTACATCTTGTAAAAAGGGGCATAATATACAGTTAAAGTCAGAATTATTAGCCGCCCTTTTTTTCTTTTTTTTTAAATATTTCCCAAATGATGTTTAACGGAGCAAGGAAATTTTCACAGTATGTCTGATAATATTTTTTCTTCTGAATAAAGTCTAATTTGTTTTATTTTGGCTAGAATAAAAGCAGTTTTCAATTTTTTTTTAAAAACATTTTAAGGTGAACATTATTAGCCACTATCAAGCTATATATTTTTCGATAGTCTACAGAACAAACCATCATTACACAATAACTTGCCTAATTACCCTAACCTGCCTAGTTAACCTAATTAAGCCTTTAAATGTCACTTTAAGCTGTATAAAAGTGTCTTGAAAAATATCTAGTAAAATATTATTTACTGTCATCATGGCAAAGATAAAATAAATACGTTATTAGAAATGAGTTATTAAAACTATTATGTTTAGAAATGTGTTGAAAAAAAATCTCTCTGTTAAACAAAAATTGGGGAAAAACAAAACAGGGGGCTAATAATCCAGGGGGGCTAATAATTCTGACTTCAACTGTAGATCTTACTTCACTGCAAGTGTTATTTAAAACTATTTAAATAGACAAAAGTAAAAAGCACAACAATACTAGTACACTCTGTAATCTGTAATCTCTGAAGCAGTCACTGCAAGTCTACTCCGTTCTAGGCAGCAGTTTGAGTAGTACAACATGAGCTCATCGACTGTCAATGTACAAGGTTATAGACTCCTGCTATAATCAATGAAGCTGTTAAACACAGGCTGCAACACGAAACACTATTCTTAAGAGCCTCCCCAAAGTGTTTCACATCAAATAAGTTCCCATCACAAGAGGACATATTCTTTTAATTAATAATGAATGTGCCGGAAGTCTTTTCAGTGATCAATCTTCATAGGTCTTTATAGATTAGCTGATGCATCCCTACTGTATGACATGTTCAAATCCAGCAGAAAATAATAGTATCACCTGGAGGTTATGCCTCTCTAGTCTCATCTCCAGAATGTTATTTTGCTCTTCCAAACGCTGACGTTCTGCTTCCAACTCCTCAATCTTCTGCCTGAGAACACACACACAAACATATTCATGTCTTTTCTAGAATAAAACATTAAAAAGCTGTCAAAAAGTTTTTTTTAACATACATTTGCTTTCAGGGAAGAAAAGAGAATCATGGCCATCATAACATTTATACAATCACCGGGCACTTTTTTTAGGTACACCTTACTAGTACCGGGTGGACCCTTCAACTGCCTTAATCCTTTGTGGTGTAGATTAAACAAGGTACTTTAAATATTCCTCAGAGATTTTGATCCATATTGACAATAGCATCACGCAGTTGCTGCAGATTTGTCAGCAGCACATCCATGATGCGAATCTCCTGTTCCACCACATCCCAAAGGTGCTCTATTGGATTGACATCTGGTGACTGTGGAGGCCGTTTGAGTACAGTGAACACATTGTCATGTGCTGCTGTGGCCCATTCGCCTCAAGGTTGATTGTGTTGTGCATTCAGAGATGCTCTTCTGCATACCTCAGTGGTACTGAGTGGTTATTTGAGTTACTGTTGCCTTTCTATCAGCTCGAACCAGTCTGGCCATTCTCCTCTGACTTCTGGCATCAACAAGAAATTTGTGCCCACAGAACTGCCACTCACTGGATATTTTCTCTTTTTCGGACCACTCTCTGTAAACCCTAAAGATGGTTGTGTGTGAAAATGCCAGTAGATCAGCAGTTTCTGAAATACTCAGACCAGCCCGTCTGGCACCAACAATCATGCCACATTCAAAGCCACTTAAATCACCTTTCTTCCCCATTCTGATGCTCAGTTTGAACTGCAGTAGATCGTCTTGACTATGTCTACATGCCTTAATGCACTGAGTTACTGCCATGTGATTGGCTGATTAGAAATTTGCATGAACAAGCAGTTGGAGGTGTACCTAATAAAGTGGCCGGTGAGTGTACATTCACCAGAAAAAGGCAAAAGGGAGTCAACACAACAGATTCACTATGAAAGAATCACTTCTCTAAGTAAATAACTGGGATTAACATGTATTAATTTTTATATTACATCACATTAAGAGTATTACAGAGTACATAAGATTATTTTATTACATCAGAATTTTGTGCAGTTTAATTATATTTTCTAGATATTTTTATTTATAATAAATAAAAAAATTAAACAAGGTGTGGCATTAAAATGCAAAAGAATGATTAAGATATCCTAAGAGACTATTGAACATTTATATTTCTTTTAACATAACTTTTTTATTTTGCTGTAACTTATATAAATATTTAAAAATAATTAATTCTCATTCATTTCTGTTTTTAAACATTCAGTAGAACCTTTCCAAATGTTTATATCCTCTACAATTTTTCAAAAAGTAATCGGGACAACATTCAGGTTTAGTTTTGGTTTTGTGGATTACAAGACCGCGTAAGGTCTTGGTCTAGTATTCAGTACAACAAATATTCAATTAAGGTGTAAACAGCTTAGTGAAATGGTTCCGGGAGTGATTAAATGAAATTCTATAGAGAATAATTACAGGATCAAAAAGCAAAAAAAAAAAAAAAGAAGAAGAAAAAAGAGAAAGTGGGCGCTGAATAAAAGCTCACTTTTCAAGCAAGGCCACAAAAGCTAATGTAGTATAATCACATTTCCATAGTAATTAGCCAATGCAACAGGCCATGAAGAAACCACAGACTTCAGCTTCAGTCTGAAACCCTGTTCACAGCACCAGAGTCTTACAGTTACATGCACATTTCAATGAGAGCTGGTGGTTTTCGTTGACATGAGCAGAAAATGTAAGTTATGACCTATAGAAGCATTTTCTCGACTCCTTTTATGCAGAGACAGTATAGTAATATGCTGTTGGAATTGCATAAGTTGTGATATGAAAAAGTGAATCCACAAACAATCAAATAATAAAAATATTTAATGCTAATTACATCATTTTATTTTGGTAAAATATTCAGAAATGTTTAAATGTAAGCATTATCTAAGTTTAAAGACGTCTCATAAGTAAAGATAAATAAATTGGGGTTCAAGTCAAACCCCAAATGCGGGAGAGAAGACAAAGTCATTTTAACAATTATTTCTGGCACACACAAGTGTTCTTGAAGCTTCGCATGATTACCGTTAAACCAGAGGTCACATGTAAAGTTCTGACATTGTTATGGTCCCTTTTCTGCACTTTAAACCTTTCCGGAGCATTGCTGTCTATGGAGGATGGCGGAACTCTCGGATTTCGGGACAAATAATAGTACCAATGAAACCCAACTGTCTTGTCGCCTCGCATTGGATCTCGTCTGGACCAAAAGTTGCGTGTGTGAACACCAAACTAACAAAAGCCGACTAAAACAAAAGCCATGTTGTGTGTCTGCGCAAAAGGATGTGGCTTTCCACACCACGGGGGCCAGTAGTCGGTTTTCTCATTCCACAATAGGAAACCGAACTTCCGACGCGCACATACAAAGCGTAAACATAGCAGCATTTAGTACCATTATCACAATACCACTCACTACAGAGGGATTCGCTCCAGCAAATATGTCCAATGATCTAATAATCCATATTGTTTGCAAATATTTGAGAAATGTAGGAAAATTTCAGCCTCTTTGTGGCCCTTCTTGGCTTGAGATGTTTACTTGCTACGTCACACTCTCACTCTGATTCATTGTTGAATAACCAGTCAGAGTATTCTCGTCAGCCGACTACCGACTTCGATTCTATATGGTGAATCAAGCCAACGAGATCCGATGTTAACCTGACGAGAGTCAACGTGTGGAACACAACTAACCAACTAGCATGACCGATAGACCAACTAAGCCCAATGGCCGACCTGTGTTGTGTGCTGTTGGAGAGGTTTTCATGGGGTGATTTTGAGTCTTAATTTGGCCACAAGTTTCAGCAAATATTTAAGACATATTTTATGGTAAAATCCTTTGAAAATGTACAAACATTCAACAATACACTCTGGTCAAATTTACTACACTTCCATTATGTTTGTGGATGCTTTTGCCCCATTGACTTCCATTATAATGACATTTATTGATTGCAAAGACATGGCACCATATAATCATGCATTCTTGATTGTTGGTGGTTTTCCCTGTTGGGAAGAGGTAAACCGTTTCATTTTACTGTTGATCATCAGTTGCAGTGCAAAAAAGCATAGTTTCTGCCTTCTACATGGAGTATAGTGCGTGTGTGAGAGAGACCTTTAAGCGCTTATCTAGACATGTCTGAGAAAATCAAAATAAGCAGCTCAACTCTCAGTACATAGTAAACACTATGCACTATAATCACTATAAACACTATAATCTGCTGTTTTACTCCATAGAACTTCATATAAAAGTCAGAAACATTGTTGCACAGGCCGATCTAAAGGGTTAATGCTGCCAACTGATGATCAACAGTAAAAATGACACATTTTACCTCTTCACAATAGGAAAAACCAACAACAATCAAGAATTCATGATTATATGCCATCATATGCAATCAAAAAATGTCATTATAATGGAAGTCAATAGGTTGTTTTCAATCATGTGTTTCTGGTGACACGTGAAATTCAGATGGAGGGCAGGAAGTAATAAACTGAGTGGGAGACAGAGGAAAGTCCGTATATTTGCGATTTATACCATATTTCAAGGAGATATAAATAGAAAATAACCACATATGTTGAGCATGATCCTTATATCATGAAGAGGGCCGAGTTTTCTAATGAACTAACATATCTGCCTGTCATCGAGGTGGTAGATACTGTATAAGCCTTACATGAAAAAATACTATAATAAATACTAGTGTATAGAAGCATATTATAGATAAATACTTAAAATAAACTGTCGTAGTAATTAAATTGTTGCTGCGGTACAACACAACTGTAGTAATAAACAAAGTCAGCAGGCTTCAGTTTTATATGCTATACAGGCAGTGCAGAATTATTAGGCAAATTAGTATTTTGACCACATCATCCTCTTTATGCATGTTGTCTTACTTCAAGCTGTAGAGGCTCGAAAGCCTACTACCAGTTAAGCATATTAGGTGATGTGCATCTCTGTAATGAGAAGGGGTGTGGTCTAATGACATCAACACCCTATATCAGGTGTGCATAATTATTAGGCAACTTCCTTTCCTTTGGTAAAATGGGTCAAAAGAAGGACATGACAGGCTCCGAAAAGTCAAAAATAGTGAGATATCTTGCAGAAGGATGCAGCACTCTTAAAATTGCCAAGCTTCTGAAGTGTGATCATCGAACAATCAAGCGTTTCATTCAAAATAGTCAACAGGGTCGCAAGAAGCGTGTGGAAAATCCAAGGCGTAAAATAAACTGCCCATGAACTGAGAAAAGTCAAGAGTGCAGCTGCCAAGACAACTTGCCACCAGTTTTGCCATATTTCAGAGCTGCAACAGCACTGGAGTGCCCAAAAGCACAAGGTGTGCAATACTCAGAGACATGGCCAAGGTAAGAAAGGCTGAAAAACGATCACCACTGAACAAGACACACAAGCTAAAACGTCAAGGCTGGGCCAAGAAATATCTCAAGACTGATTTTTCTAAGGTTTTATGGACTGATGAAATGAGAGTGAGTCTTGATGGGCCCGTGGCTGGATTGGTAATAGGCAGAGAGCTCCAGTCCGACTCAGACGCCAGCAAGGTGGAGGTGGAGTACTGGTTTGGGCTGGTATCATCAATGATGAGCTTGCGGGGCCTTTTCGGGTTGAGGATGGAGTCAAGCTCAACTCACAGTCCTACTGTCAGTTTCTGGAAGACATCTTCAAGCAGTGGTACAGGAAGAAGTCTGTATCCTTCAAGAAAAACATGATTTTCATGCAGGACAATGCTCCATCACACGCGTCCAAGTACTCCACAGCGTGGCTGGCAAGAAAGGGTCTAAAAGAAGAAAAACTAATGACATGGCCTCCTTGTTCACCTGATCAGAGCCCCATAGAGAACCTGTGGTCCATCATCAAATGTGAGATTTACAAGAAGGGAAAACAGTACACCTCTCTGAACAGTGTCTGGGAGGCTGTGGTTGCTGCTGCACGCAATGTTGATGGATTCTGTCAGTGTTTTGATCTGTTCACCATGGATGGCAGGCTTTTGAGTGTCCTTGCAAAGAAAGGTGGCTATATTGGTCACTGATTTGTTTTTGTTTTGTTTTTGAATGTCAGAAATGTATATTTGTGAATGTTGAGATGTTATATTGGTTTCACTGGTGAAAATAAATAATTGAAATGGGTATATATTTGTTTTTTGTTAAGTTGCCTAATAATTCTGCACAGTAATAGTCACCTGCACACACAGATATCCTACTAAAATAGCTAAAACTAAAAACAAACTAAAAACTACTTCCAAAAATATTCAGCTTTGATATTAATGAGTTTTTTGGGTTCATTGAGAACATGGTTGTTGTTCAATAATAAAATTAATCCTCAAAAATACAATTTGCCTACTAATTCTGCACTCCCTGTAATAACAGTATACACAATCACGATGCCCCACAGTTTACACTAACGTTACAGTATTTATTGCAGTTCATCAGTTTACTATGCTACAGTATTCTGAAGCATTCATTAACAAGAGTTATACACATTATACACTTCACTATGTGGCTCAAAAATATGTTAATTATAAATAACTATAGTTTTTTCCCCATGTAGATATCTTCCAGACATCACGAAATAACAGATGAAAGCATACAAAAGTATGGACGCATAGTTTATATTAATATTTAATTATTTTTGTAAAGGGGAAAAGTGCTCCACAATAATAACTCCCTAGTTTTGTCGCAAGGGTTGCGTTTCTTTTTTGTTGAGTCGATTAGCTTACTATAAAAAAACATTAGCCGCTGCTGCGCATTTAGACGTTAACGTTACGGTTGTTTATTTGGAAGTAAAGTAAAAAGTAAAGTAAAGAAATGGATTATAGCAAAACAAGATTTCCTTGCAGCGATTACATGGCAGGATATGTTATATTGTCCTGGATTTTGTATAAGTGTGGTGGTGTTTGTATTTGATTTTTACATAACACATTAACACATTTATACACATAGCTAGGCCTGTATATAATGCAGGGTTCTTGCACCTTTTCCAACTTCAAATTCCAGCACTTTTTAAGCATTTTCAATGTGCATTTTTATGCTTTTCCAGCACCTAACAACCACTGTAAATTACATTTCCACATTTAAATCCATTGTGCTATTTTAAAAAACACAATATGACATTTCAACTTAAAGTGTTGAAAAATTTGCTTACAGTCAGATTGTGTTTGGGTGTAGAACCAAACTTTAATGACCAGTCGTTCATGATATTTCATGTGCAATGCTATTCAAAATTCATGTAACAAATTAAATCCTTATGAGAACAATTTAATGCACTCGCACAAATGCTCCCAAATATATTTCGAGCTCGCATAGTTAAAATTTCTGGCATATATGCAACCAAAACGGTCACAATTTCGAGCCCAACAATTTCAAATTCAAGCAGGTTCAAGCACTTTGTCCAAAATCCAAGCACTTTTCTAACCTTGAAATCACTATATTAAAAATCAAGCTTTTTCCAGAATTTCCAGCACCCGTACAAACCATGATGATCTTTATTGCTGTCAAACGAATTATTGCATTCAAAAAAGCTTGTAAACATGGATGTATTGAATAAATGTTTATTATATGGAGTATTTTCTCCCATTTTTCAGCCAGTTTCTTGAATTTTCCCCCCTTTATAAGCAAAAAATTTTGGAAGTCTATAAAATCTGTTCGGCATTGCTTATTTTGGCCGATTTAAACGATTATAAACAACATAAAACAGATATTTTGATGTTCTGATAGCGATTCCTATGTAGAAGAATTATTTCCTGCCCTCCATTTGAATTCCGCACACCATCAAAGACATTATGTGAAAACAACCTATGAAAATATGTTCATGAACATAACGTAAAGGTAGTGATATTGAACAGTAAACAAGAGTTAAGGATCCAGTTTTGATATCAGTTTTGGACTTTATATCGTGACTAAGTAAGCAGAAACAGGCTTCCATAACGATCAGATCAAACATGATGAACGTTCCATCAGATGAAACATACATGAAGTTTAATTTCTTCCATCTCTGTTACCTGAGAGAGCTGATTTCCTCTGCTGTCGCTGAGCTGCTTCTCTCGGCATTAGACACCTGCTGCTCTTTCAGAGCCTCAAGTTCAGCAGCCACCTGAGCAAGAGATGAAAAACATAATGAATAACAAAACCGTCAGTACTGTATGTCAAAAAACAGCCACAGACTGTAAATCTGAGCAAATGAAACACCTGCAGCCTTGGTGCAATGTAATACCCCTCTAATATCTCGACTTCTCGCCTTATGTGGTTTTTTCATTTCTTGCATGCATTACAGTGCAAATTTTAATCAATTATTTAGGATCGAAGCGCTAGCTGGGATAAGCGCATAAATGCCAAAAGGAAGTTCCCATGGTGATGGATGTGACTTACCATCTGAGCTTGTAATTTGAAGGAGCCTGCCTCCTCCTGGGCTTTGGACAGTTGAGTCTATCAGAGTGAAACAGATTATTCCCATAAAAAAAACAATGTAAGACAGTAAAGCATAAAGTCCTTGATTACAAAGTCACGAGCGCTATCAAAGTCGTACAGTTGTCTGGATACATGACGTAGGCCAGCATAAGAAGAGGTCTAGAATTTTTATAAGACCAGCACACTGTTTTTATAATGTAATAACGCAAGATTAATTCAACAACTAATTTTATGACATGAAATTAACAACAAATCTATTTACAAAATAGATTAAAACATCCTTACTGTTTAGCATAAAATGTTTGTTGGCTTTACATTAAACTGTAATATCTTCCTATTATACATTAGCAAATGTCTACATCAGCAAAAAAAAAAGTCCTTCAGAAGAACAAGAATAAAAAAATAAACAAGCAGAGCTGGGCAATAAAACTGTTGGAATATGATTGTTTTTATTATGTTTCCTGATGTTAATGTGAACTATACTGAAATTATTCCAAAAAAAGAAAAGAAAAGAAAAAATTTATATAATATGGTTTTATTAGTTAATGTTAATATTTTTACTAACATGAACTAATTATAATCAATGCTAATGCATTATTAACACCCAAATTCATGTTTGTTATCATTAGTTAATGTAGCATGAGTTAACATGAACTAATAATGAACAACTTTATTTTCATTAACTAACATGAACAAATACACTCACCAGCCACTTTATTAGGTACAACTTACTAGTACTGGGTTGGACCCACTTTTGCCTTCAGAACTGCCTTAATCCTTTGTGGCACAGATTCAACAAGGTACTGGAAATATTCCTCAGAGATCTTGGTCCATATTGACATGATAGAATCACACAGTTGCTGCAGATTGGTCATCTGCACCTCCATGATGTGAATCTCCCGTTCCACCACATCCCAAAGGTGCTCTATTGGATTGAGTTTTGGTGACTGTGGAGGCCGTTTGAGTACAGTGAACTCACTGTCATGTTCAAGAAACCAGTCTGAAATGATTCTCGCTTTATGACATGGAGTGTTATCCTGCTGGAAGCAGCCATCAGAGGATGGGTACACTGTGGTCATAAAGGGATGGACATGGTCAGCAACAATACTCAGGTAGGCTGTGGTGTTGCCACGATGCTCAATTGGTACTAATGGGCCCAAAGTGTGCCAAATAAATATCCCCCACACCATTACACCATTACCACCAGCCTGAACCGTTGATACAAGGCAGGATCGATCCATGCTTTCACGTTATTGATGCCAAATTTTGACCCTACCATCTGAATGTCGCAGCAGAAATCGAGACTCAGACCAGGCAACGTTTTTCCAATCTTCTATTGTCCAATTTTGGTGAGCCTGTGTGAATTGTAGTCTCAGTTTCCTGTTCTTACGCCTCAAGGTTTGACATGTTGTGCATTCAGAATTGCTTTTCTGCATTCCTCGGTTGTAACAAGTGGTTATTTGAGTTACTGTTGCCTTTCTATCAGCTCAAACCAGTTTGCCCATTCTCTTTTGACCTCTGGCATCAACAAGGCATTTGCGCCCACAGAACTGCCGCTCACTGGATACTTTCTTTTTTCAGACCATTCTCTGTAAACCGTAGAGATGGTTGTGCGTGAAAATCGCAGTAGATCAGCAGTTTCTGAAATACTCAGACCAGCTCAACTGGTAAAAAACAACCATGCCACGTTCAAAGTCACTTAAATCACTTTTCTTCCACTTTCTCAAGCTTGGTTTGAACTGCAGCAGATCATCTTGACCATGTCTACATGCCTAAATGCATAGAGTAGCTGCCATGTGATTGGCTGATTAGAAATTTGCGTTAACGAGCAGTTGGACAGGTATACTTATTAAAGTGGCCGGTGAGTGTATATTGTTCATAGTTTGTTCATGTTAGCAAATGCATTAACTACCATTACCCAATACAAACTTATTTTAAAGTGTTACCATGTATATTAATACACCTCCATTTATGCGTGTTTGTATGTACAGTATTTATGTGCACACATATTAAATTATTTCTAAAATGTCACAGTGTAAATCATATTTTAACCAAATCTTGAAGCAAGTGAAGATTTACACCTTTAATATTTAACAATACTTATAATCACTGTGTTTATTGTTTGCCAAATTGTTTTGCACTAAATGAACAGTATTTATAGGCCTGATATTAATATTCACACGTACTTGAATAAATTATTTAAAACAGAAATCCAGAGTGGAAATTGCAAAAAGGGGTCATTTGCATTCTTAATATGAAGAAATGTATAATTATCATTAAAACTCAACAAGTTAATTATCACCCATGAGAGGGAAAAAACACTAAATTCAGGCCGGCAGCAAAACCTCCATTAAATGAGCAGCAGAAACACGTAAAATTATATTCATCAATTTATTTGAGGTTTGTACCATATTGGCATTCCGACTGCATTATGATACAGCTTAAGAAAATTAATCTGATTTTTAATGAGAATAAAACGCACCACTACATAAATGTATACTATGTGAATCATCCACACAAATACCTGAAGCAAATAAATCCGCACCTAAAGGCTTAATATTTTCTTTCCTTAAAAAAATGAATAAAGCCATTTCAAAAATTGCTATTCAATAATTCACAGTATATTGAATTCTGTCCACTGGCAGGCACAATAACGAAATAGGATGTAACATACAACAACATAACAGTAATTAACAGGTGTCTGCAGGATTTCCGAAGATAATATACAGTTGAAGTCAGAATTATTAGCCCTCCTGAATTATTAGATTTAGAATTATTACATTTTATTTCCCAATTTCTTTTTAACAGAAAGATTCTCAACACATTTCTACACATAATAGTTTTAATAACTCATTTCTAATAACTGATTTATTTCATCTTTGCCATGATGACAGTAAATAATATTTTACTAGATATTTTTCAAGATACTAGTATTCAGCTTAAAGCATAATTTAAAGGCTTAACTAGGTTAATTAGTAAGTCATTGTATAATAATAGTTTCTTCTGTAGACAATGAAAATATATAAATATATTGCTTAAGGTGGCTAATAATATTGACCTTAAAATGTTTTTTTTTTTAAATAACTGCTTTTACTCTAGCCGAAATTAAAAAAAAAAACTTTCTCCAGAACAAAAAAATATTATCAGAAATACGGTGACAAATTCCTTGCTCTGTTAAACATCATTTGGGAAATATTTGAAAAAGAAAAAGAATAAAAATATTTTTGACTTCAACTGCATATTTAAAGACTTTTTAAGATTAAGTAAAGAATATTTTAAAAATAAAATAATGTGGAGACAATACGCCAATATGTTCTCCTGTTTACAAATAGTTACCCACATTCATTGCCTGTGAGACCTTTAATTAAATGATACAGCATTAGTTAATTAATTCTTCTCATGGGTGATGAGGAAAGTCGTGGACTTTTGAAGAATATGTCTGCACTCGGTTTTGGAAAAAAAAAAAAAAAAAAAAAAAAAAACAATTAAACATTTGTTCTAATACTTTAAGTAAAGGAAATGCGCGTAAAATTTAGAAAAATGTCCATGCAATGTAGTACAGTTATTAAAAGAGAACCAATTCAGTGGGTTACTCTACACAGCAAAAATTCCAGTGTTAAATATACAGTGTGATTTTTTTTTTTGGTGTTGTTCGGTGTTAAAAGCGGAGTACATTTTAATCCAGGAGTGTGAAAGAGTGTATATTTAAGAGTTTGTTTTTCAGTGTTAAACTTTTAACCCAATATGCAGTGTATTTCCCACTAGTGATGGAAAGTCCAGTTTTTTTACTCGAACTGGTTCTTTCAGACAAACAGTGATCAAACCAGTATGTTTTACTTAAACTTGAAACATGTCTTGTTGCATTTTAAAATGCAAAGAGTTAAATGTATTGAAATTATTTCTGAAAAGATGAACATTTAATAAATTAAAACTATTTTCAACATATTTGATCATCTGTCACACACACACCAATTGATAATATAGGAAAAAGGTAACATATTAACACTGAACGGTAACACACTCCAGTTCGATGTAAGAATAAACTCTTACTGTTTTAAAATGAACTCTGAGAGTAATGTACAAATTTCACACTTTAGAAAGTGTTATTTTAACTCCAAAATGGAGGGAGTCATATGTACACCCAAAGAGTGTTACGTTAAACTCAAATTAAGTTAAATGTACACTGATTTTTTTTTGCTGTGTACCTTTTCCAGCGAAAATATAGAATCGTAAATCAAAATACCTTTTCTTGACAAGCAAATTGCCACATAGAAACCTTGTATGCAGTGAAACTAATCAAGATGAAGTTCGTTTATTATTAAAGCCAGCAAATTTTTGTTAATAGGTTCAAGAAAATTAACTTAATTCAAAGGTATTTGTTTTTGGTTTAAGCATAAAACATTTAATTTGTATGAATTTCTCAAACAAGGCTTTGCATCTAAAGTCTGAAGTAACTTGTTTAATGGACATTATAATATTTGTGTTAAAAATTAGGGTAATGATTTAGTTTAGGTAACAATTCACGGTATTAACAAAACAATAACTAACACTACTAGCTTAATAAACTACTAATTAGCTGCATATTATTAGTTAGTAAAGTAGAAGTTGAGTTTAGGTGTTGGGTAGTATTAGGGATGCAGAGTAAGTTTATACTATATAATTACTAATGAACATTTATTATCTTAATAATAGGCAGGTAATAAAGCAAGTAGTTAAAAACATGATTTGTGACCTAGACTTAAGAGTTACCAAAATGAGAAAATACCAAAGGTGTTGACTTTAAGCAATGCGTCCAACACATGCCATAACTTTAAAAGTTTCTGTTCCCAACCTTCGGTCTTAAAACTCTAAAGCTTGCAAAACTCTGCAATATATTTGACTAAAACAATATAAGTTATAAGTGAAACATGCAAACAAACTGTGTTCATGTTTTAAACTTACTGAGCAAAACACCCCATTTGAAACAATTGTTCTGGTGTGAATTATGGGTAATGTAGTCCTCACCTCCATCTCAGCATTATGGGCCTGGACTTTCTGCAGCATGTCCTCTGCCTCCTTGACCCGGAGTGTGAGCTGAGGAGAGTATTCACTTGTGGCCAGCTCACTGTCGTACGACTCTAATATGGCCCTCATTCCATCGCGTTCCTGACCCACATACAAAAAAGCACAAGTTTCAATTCCAGAACTCAATTCAGGCCAAGCTGGGTCAAAGCAATACAAAAGACGCCATGCATAAAGTTATCTGTGTGGAAGTAAAACTGTCTGAGAAGCTTGCAGAAGCACAAACAGACAGACGGTGTTGATCTCTGTAGGGAGAGCAGGCAAAAAAAAAAAAAAGCCATTTCCAAGTGAAAGAATCAGCTCGATGTCTCAATGAAAATTTAATTACAACAGCTTGATTGCGTTTCGCTTATTACTGAACTTATTTCACACGCCTTAGCGGTCAACCTAATCGATGTACTACATTTTTAATTGGCAGGCATCGGTTGTAATGTCATTGTATCACTCTAAATACGGCAGAAGAAACCCAAGAAATATTAGAGGAGAATTAATGGGGTGAACGAGCTCCCTTCTGAGTCGGGAGTCATCTGTGCAAATATCTCATTTTAGACTCGATTAAACTGAAATTAAATCTAGTTTAGTCTCTAAAGCCTGAAACCAGCAGGATCAATAAAACATTGCGATTCATTATCCGCAGTGTGAACTGAGAATACAAAACTGCAAACACAAGCTAAGGGGAACACGTGGACATATGTGCACTCAAATGAGAAAGGTTGTTAAGGTTAATGTTGAATACCAAGAGAGCTAACAATTGTTTAAAGGAAGAGTTAATGATGCATTTGTAGAGCTTTAGTTAAGCAAGTTCGTCTGAAGTAACAATCGATGTGACTGAAGACAAATCAGACAAGCAGATATAGCAGAGAATTTCACCAAAATAACTAATATCTTCATAAAAGCAAAAGAAACTACTAACTTTTTTGGCACTTTGTCATCATGATTTATAGGACATAGGGGTGGGCGATACAGCAAAAAAAATGAATGAATAAAAAAAAAAATTCACGATATTAGGGTTGGGCGATGTCGACCAGTTTGGCATCGTACGATGTCTAATGTGAAACATCGCGATGGACCTTGGCATCATTGTCGTTATTGGCTGTGAATTAATTATTTATAAATAATTAATTATTTCATAACAAATTAATTATTTGTAGCTTACCGTTTCAACTACCTGACCCAGATGGTCTTTGTTTTACCAATAACCAAATCATAAATAAATAAAGATATGTTACATACAAATTACCACCCGTCAATCACTTTTTCTGCGGGACTCTGGGATGAATAGGCAGAGTGTACAGTTGTTATAATGGCGTCGAGAAACTTGGTTAGTAAAAAAGGTGCACAACCAACAGGAACCAACCAACAGTATCTGAGGTTTTTGCTAAAATTACTAAGTACAAGCGTGAAAGATTGAAGCAGTGTACTGACGCTGTGACACATTACCTGATAGATTCAAAAGACTAAAGAGTCGTTAGATAGAGACAAGATTAATTAAATATCACGTTTAACAACTATAGTGAGACGCAATCTCAAGCTGACTGCTGGAAATCAAGACGCGCATTGTCTATCGACCCAACCCTACACAATATAGTGTTTGATATCATTCGGTATCGATAATTGTTGAATTTTTTTAGCAATCCATTATATTCAGTACATTTGTTTTCATTTAACCACTTTACTTTATTTACCAAAATTACCAAGCCAAATAGATTTATTAGTGAAAAACTAAAAACTAAAGAAAAGCATATTGTCTCTTATGTCTTATAATAAACAAAAACAAATGTGAAACAGACTCTTAAACTTGATGGATAAAATGTTACAAAGAGTGTGCAATGGCACCCCAAACTATTAAAGGGCACCTAAAAAGAAAATCAACTTTTGTAAGCTGTTTGAAAAAGAAATGTCTGTATGTATAGTGTGTCCACAGTCACATTAGAGTGATATAAACTTTACTGATAAATTCACTGACATTTAAATAGGACTCAAATCCCAGTGATTTTGAGGCCCACTGCAACATGACGTACTGTAGGAGCGCAGTTTTCCCCGCCCAACGAATTGATTGACAGGTGCCATGTTTCTATAATAATATGTATACACATGTCCACAGAACATTTCTTACAAAGAAACTGGGACCACAATAATTAGTTTTATAAGTTTAAAACAATTTTAAAACAGAGCATGTTTGTAATAAACACAGTAAAAAAAAAAAAAGTATGTAATTCTTAACCGATATAATCACCACGGCCGCAAGGTGTCAGTAAATGCACGTGTGTGTGTGTGTGTGTGTGTGTGTACTGCAAATGGCATTTGTGTGTGACTCATCGTTTCAGAAAGGCTTGAATAAAGGTAAAAGGTAAAATAGGTAGACCAAAATCTGTAAGATATCAATAATAATGATACAATAAGCCTCAAACCTTGTAAACAAAACAAATTATGGTAATCAAATCTGAGCTTTCAATTAAAGCTTTCAAAACCAACCATCATTATTCAAATACATGTTGCAGCATTACAAATTGTGAGCAAGAAAGACTTGGTTGTGAGAAAAATTGGTTAACTCTTTCTGGTCATAATGCTGCCAGAGTACATGTGATTACATTACCCCTATGCTTTCAGATGGGGTGCTAGTGGCTGGGATGCACAAGAAAAGAAACCAAAAAGCCACTCCGGTGACCTGATACACCATTTTTATGAAAAATAAATAAATGAAAAAGCACTGCAGCGTTTGGGTGCTCTGTGTTTGTCAAAGGTAATTAGTCTACTGTTATGACTGAAATGTGTATATTCCATACAAAGTGTAAAGCAGATTCGTTAGTTAGTGCTTGCATCATTCTGAAAGGATGAGATGGTTTCAAGTTGGTGAGCCTGGAAAATTCCGGCGTGCATGTGCACACCATGTGCACGTCGCTCCCTATTTGCATGTGCAAGTCACCCGCCTCCATTGGAAATAACAAACTTGCACGACCCCTAAGCTTATTGGCACGCACTCAGCCAGCCACATTTTTATACAACTATAGCGGTTCATATCAAACTTTTTTTTTAATCGATATTGACAATTGTGCACAGTCAATACATACCGATACCGTTTTATCGACCAGCCCTAATAGGACATACAGCGAGTGACACTTCAAAATGACCATTAATGCTGTGTGTGGCGCTGCACCGGTATTAAGGGATTAAGAACATGTTTTAGGTGTAACAGCAGTTTGCAACAATGCCGCCAGGGGGGCACAAAGGGACGGGATGGGAATAGACAGAAACATACAGTAGCTGTAAATACCCTGCTACTTGTAAATGAAGATGAAATAACAAAATAAAGCATTATAATTCCTTCATTAATCATTAAAAACTTGTTAACAAGCTTTATTATCATTGTAAAAAGTGCAATGAGGATTCATTTTGGAAATTAAAACTAAAGAAATAAAAAACAACTAAAATGAAAGTACAAGCATACATACTTAAAGCAATGTTTTAGCCTAAATATATAGAGATGTACAGTGTCTGTTATTTTAGCATTTCATTAATGTAATGCATAAACATTTTAAGGTTTTATACTTTCCATTATATCCATTGGCAATCTTCATTATATTCCCTTCAACAACATAAGATGTTTTAAAAATATTATACAGTAAAAACTGTAATAAAACACACAATTAAAAAGTTTAATCATAATATAATGTAAACAAAACATTTCAATGTAATAATGTTTAAGCACTTTAAACTGTAAAACTGTATCGTGTTGTTTCAGAAATAATAGTCATCTTTAAAGCACAATGAATTTCCAATATTAGCCTGTTTTCCCTTCCTCTGGTAATATACTTTATATTTTCATTAATGTAACACATTATTTAGTAATTACAGAACAGTAAAAACTGTAATAAAACACACTTACAATTAAAAATCATAAAAGAATGCAAACAAAACTTTTAGCGTACTAATGTTTAAGCACTTCGTAAAAAATCATTAACTTTATTGATAATCATTAATTAACCTAAAAATTAAACAAATTATGTTTCAAGGGATTTGTCCAATTGTTTCTCATATACCTAAACTTGTTGTTATCCCTGGTTAAGACCTGACAAACTTTTAAATCATAAAGTTTCCTTTGGAACTCTGCACTACTTTTTAAAAGGACGAAGATATGTCCGTTTTATTACCTGAAGTCATGAAAACAGGTCTTTTTTTTTAATATGAGTTATCCCTCCTAAGGGGTTCAACACACCGACACATATCAGTATATTCACACACATATGCGTACTCCGGGTCTTCAAAAGCTATTTTTCTGCTTCCATTGTAATGAAATTCACTCATGCTGTTATCTTAAACTCACCTCATTCGTCCCACAGATAGCAAACTCTCATTTAGGACTCTATTATTTTGGCACTGGCCTCAGAGTTCCTGTGCCGGAGAGGGAATCTATGTGGGTGAGTGAGTGAGGAAACGAATCTGTGCCGCACTGCAGTTTTTTTCCACCCCTATGGATCTTCATTTAATGGAGAACTCGGGTCAATGCTACAATAAAACCTTTTTATCGTGGCTTTTAATCATAGCTGGAAAACTGTTCATCTAAAATGCTTTGAAGACAGCTGATGCATTTTTCCTGGTTCTGCAGCAGGGAAAGTGCTAAAAGCTGTCAATAACGGCTAGTGACAAACAGCCTCTGTTTTTTTTCTGCATACTTATTCTATGAAAATGTGTGTGTGTAAACAGCCTTCATTTATTTTTATCTACAGTACCAGTCAAAAGTTTGGAAACTACTCATTATTTTTGTATATTTTCAGCTTATTCTAGCATTAACAATAATCAAGCAAAAGAATTATTAAACAAATAATACACATACTGCCTGAAATATTTTTATGGTCTTAAAGAAGCCATACTGTATGCTATTAAAAAGCTTTTTTTTGTTTATTGCATGTGCTAGGCCTGCAAAATTTATTGAACAATTGCCATAATAGTATATGCATTATCCATATCTCAGAGAAGTGAAATAAATTTAATAAATTTTATGTGCCAAGCATTTGTTTGCTGCATAGGTTGTTTATCCAAATCTGACCAGAAAAAAAGATCAGATGGGGTCTTTACCAGTACACACACCCTTTACTTAAGAAGAAGTACAGATACTCATGTTTAAAACAACTCTGGTAAAAGTAGAAGTACTGACTACACTTTTGTACCTAAGTAAAAGTAAAGTACCACCGCCTCAAAAATGTACAAAAGTAAAAAGTACCCGTTTCAACCACTGTCCCCAAGACATGCGGTATAGGTGAATAATAATTCAACTAAACTGGCAGTAGTGTATAAGTGTGTGTGTGAATGTGTGTATGGGGGTTTCCCAGCACTGGGTTGCATTTGGAAGGGTATCTGCTGTGTAAAACATATGCTGGAATAATTGGCGGTTCATTCTGCTGTGGCGACCACTGATAAATCAGAGACGAAGCTGAAGGATAGCGAGTGAGATGGGTAGGTAACTAGACCTCAAATCCTATTGATACATTAATATGAACTAACTTACATTTCCAATTTTTATGTAAAATGTTTGTTGCCAAATTTATGAAAGTAGCCAAGCAGCATCACACCTTGTAATATGGCACCAACATTGCTCAAAAAGGCGGCCCATGTCTCATCATCCTGACGCAAACTCACAGCATTCACCATATAGTTTTGCGGCTGTTAGATCAAAAACAACAGCTGCCATTCATGTTCATACACTCCAAAAAATAATTCTGTAGGCCTGTCTATCTTTATGAATAATGTCTTACATTTTACACTGAATTCAAAATATATAGATTTTTTTTCTTTTGCTAAAATAAATACTTATCATATTTGACTGCAAACTATTTTTTTTGCATTAGGCTAAAGCTGCTTATTCTCTTCAAAGAGTAGCTCTCATAACATAACATAGCTTTCAGAGATGAACTAAGGATTTTGAGCAGGAGACTGGCTTTTGCAGGTAATCCATGGTTTTTCTATTTTTTTTTTAGCACTAAATGTACAAATCTTTACAAAAAAGCACAATTTTACGCGGAATTAGATTGAAAGACCAGAGAAAATCTGCAAGTGCAGTATGATCGGAAGTGGACAAAAGGCTTAACCACTTAAACTGCATGTTATTGAACTGGAATGTGCCTCTTGTTTACCTGTGATCCGAACGAGCAAAAGGTGTCTTATTACCGTGTAAACAGGACAGCATCAGTCATGTTGAATTCGCCAACTCCCTCTTTCACGTCTGCATAGTCATCCTAGCCTTTCTCATAGTAATCTTCATAAACTAGCCCATTTACGGTGCGTGATAGCCTTAAAAAACGCAGCGCAGTGCAGCACACAAGCGCGCAATGAGGAAAAATAGACTGACTGAATGGGTTCATATTGGTTCATCGTGCCACCAAACTGATGAAAACTAAAGTAACGACCGTGGTTTAAAAAATGTAAGGAGGAGAAAGTACAGATTTTTGTGTAAAAATGTAAGGAGTAAAAGTAAAAAGTTGACACAAAAATAAGTAGTGGAGTAAAGTACTGATACCAGAAAAAACTACTTAAGCACAGTAACGAAGTATTTGTACTTCGTTACTTCCCATCTCTTGTCTTTACTATCTTTATCCCCACCTCTCCAGTATGTGCTTTAAGCTGAACCTAAAACTGAAAATAAATAATAAATCCCAGGAGACAAGAGAGAAAAATGACAACAGCCCATAACAATCAGAATTTCTGTCGAGGTTTTCAGTCACTCATGGTGTTTTTAAAGTCTAAATGTTTTGAGCTTGACATAGGTTTATTTTTTTAAAGATTTAACTAGCTCAGAAAAATATCTATTACCCGTTTAATTTTAGTATGATTATTATGTAATTTTTTTTTAGTTAGTTATATCGTAAGAAACATCATTATCGTAACACTCAACATCAATTCTGCATATTGCATATTTTTCCTGTGTGGTGCAACCCTTACCAAACCAATAGGTAAACATGTTCAATGAGCACTTTTTTAACATACACCCAATCCAGTGCAGATTAATGATTTATATGAAACCCCTCCTTCATAAAAGCCCAGAATTTTTCAATTGGCTAGTTGACTCAATGCGTTCTGATTGGCCAAACATCTCAAACATTTTCATCTTAAACAAAATGTAATTCTCCTGAACATGAGTTTCAGCTATCTAAGCATTAGAGCTGGACGATATTGGAAAAATCTGACATTGCAATATTGTGACTAATGCGGATACACACATTGTGATACATATTGATGCTCAAACTACAGTGAGGGAAATAAGTATTTAATCACACTGTGATTTTCAAAATCTCCTACTTAGAAAAATCAGGAAATCACATTATATAATTTTTTAACAATTTATTTGTAAATTACTGTATCAAATAAGTATTTGATCACTTGAGTCAAGCATTTTAAATATTTAGTACAGAAGACTTTGTTAACAATTACAGAGGTCAAAGGGTTCCTGTAGTTCTTCACCAGGTTTGCACACACTGAAGGAGGGATTTTGCCCACTGATCTTCTCTAGATCGGTCAGGTTTCAGGGCTGTCACTGAGCAACATGGAGTTTCAGCTCCCTCCAAAGATTTTACATTGGATTTGGATCTGGAGACTGGCTAGACCACTCCAAAACTTTGTTATGCTTCTTACGAAGCCACTCCTTGGTTTTCCTGGCTGTGTGCTTTGGGTCATTGTCATGTTGGAAGACCCAGCCACGACCCATCTTTAATGCTCTGACTGAGGGAAGGAGGTTTTTGCTCAATATCTCACAATACATGGCCACGTTCATCCTCTCCTTAATACAGTGCAGTCATTCTGTCCCCTGTGCAGAAAAACACCCCAGAAGCTTTCATGCTTTCCAGCCCCATGCTTTACTATAGGTATGGTATTATTGGGATGATACACGTCATTCTTCTTTGTCCAAATTCGGTGAATAGAGTTAAGACCAAAATTTTTTTACTTTGGTCTCATCTGACCACAGGACTTTCTCCCATGAATACTCTGGACCATCCAGATGGTCCCTGGCAAACTTCAGATGGGTCTTGACATGGGCTAACTTAAGCAGGGGAACCTTCCGTACGATGCATGGTTTTAAAACATGACATCTTATTGTTTTACTGATAGTACCCTCAAAAACGGTGATCCTAGCTCTCTTCACGGCATTGATCAGCTCCTCCCGCATAATTCTGGACTGATTCTAGACCATTCTTGGCATCATTAATACCCCACGAGGAGAGATCTTCCGTGGGGCCCCAGTCTGAAGGACATTGACTGTCATCATTAGCCTCTTCCATTTTCTGACAATTGCTCCAACAGTTGCTCTTTCTTGGCAATTGCCCCGTAGCAGTTTCAGCTTTATGAAAGTCTACAATTTCATCTCTTGTGTCTTTTGACAGCTCTTTGGTTTTGGCCATGTTGCTACTTAGACTTTTGACTGATTGTGGGGTGCACAGGTGTCTTCATGACAGCTAGTGACCTCAAACAAGTGCTACTAAATTAGAATCATGAGCAGAGTGTAGCTGGACTATTTTAAAGCAAAATAACAGGTCTTTGAGGGTCAGAAATTTGGCTAAAAAGCAAGTGATCAAATACTTATTTCACACAGTAATTTACAAATAAATTGTTAAAAAGTCATACAATGTGATTTATGCATTTCTATTTTTAGATTCTGTCTCTCACAGTGGAATTGCACCTATACTGAAAATTCTAGAACCCTCCATGATTTCTAAGTAGGAGATCTTGAAAAATCACAGTGTGATTAAATACTGAATTCCCTCACTGTATATATTGTTCAGCCCTAATAAGCATATAAGGGCATGTTCTACAAAGCAGCTAGTCAGACAAAAAAAACATGACTCCTATGTTGAAGGTGGTTTAGTTAAAAATCACCATCTATAACAAGCCTTTTTTTCCTGTAATATCAAAAAACATTGAGTGCCAAATGAGCAAGATGCCATAGCATTGCTATGGTTACTAAAATACCAGGAGTAGGTTTATTCTGTACAATCTGACTATTTTCTGTGGGCCAATGAAGTGTCAAATCTTTCTTTGGGCAGAGGTAACATTTAAGCAGGTCTGAAGCGGTCTTCTCTTGCCTTTTGTGGGAAACTATTAGCTTTGTAGCATATCTTGTATATGCACAGGCACGTTACGCACAAAGGGATCATCTGCTTTATCAACAAATCATTTCTTCCACCTTTTTTGATCCAGTTTATTAAATGAAGTGTGCTGTTGTTCATTATTATTTGTTTCACAATGGAAGTGACATGGAGTTTGTAAACTGATTTATTATGGACATCCAACAATACTCTCTGCTTTGTATACAACTCCTGAGAAGAAGTGAACTAATACACTGAAGAACGCTGACAGGCAGAAAGTGTTACATTGCTTTAACCCTTTCTTAAATCAGTTAAATGGAGTACAATCAATAAATGAAAATGAAAACTAACCATAATATGGCAAATGTTGTTTTGCTTTCTTGGAATTAGATTTGTAGACAAAGTTATCCATTTATTTTATTGTGTACCTTGTAATTTACCAGCAATTTTAACTGATGCACTGAAATTTCACTAAGCATAGTATACCACCAATGCAATTAACAACTGAACAAGATGGAAATATACGAGCATGCTTGCTTATCTTTACTCTTAATAAGCAGTTTTGACAGCTCTAATTTTCCATGTATGTGTAGAGCAGGTTGCAGAGTGGAAGGTTGAAGGTGATGATGCTCAGCTTCTCCAGTGTAGACATCATTACACTCAAACACTGACCTCATTAAAACATATACCACCCATTTAGGAAATATGATTGGAGTTTATTGAAGGCTTTGGTTAATTACTAATTAAGCAAGCTGTTGACAAACAAAGAACAAGGAGTATTCGCAAGCCCAATCAGTTTCTGCTCCAGTAATTTATCTACACCTCATCCTAGCCTATGGAGAAAACTTCAGGTCAGGAAGGAGGACATGTTCTAGATTTCTTCAAGAGTTACAGCTGGGAGATAATGGGTCATATCAGACTTAATCATCACTATTTCACTTGTTTTAAAGCAATAGTTCATCAAAAATGACAAGTATTATCATTAACTCACCTTCATAATATAAATTCATGTTTGAAACAAATGAATATACCGTATTTCTCTCATTCCACTGAAAATCTACATTAACTTTACACAATAATAATCAACGATAATTTGACATTTCAAAAAGCTCATAAAAAGAGCACAAAATAAATAAATTGGAATCAAGCTGTTTGATATGCATCTTTAAATAGATGCAGTGACTTTAAAGTCTGAGTGAACCGGAAGACGCTGAGACTTATTTCAGTACACTGTAAAAAATTATATGACAAAAAGTCATGACAACAAATGTTTTTATGTTACTTTTAAATTTAATAAAGTTAATCAAGTTTCAACTTCATTTTTTTTTAGATATACAAAGTTTAACCTAATATTTTTAGTCAGTTTGACTTAAGTTGAAAATACAAAAAAAAAAAAAGTTCATTTAAATTCAACAAAAAAAATTAAGTCAGGACAAATTCCTTTACAGTGTGTGTTGATGTACTTCAAACTGAAACTAAATATTGAGTAGGAGGTGGGGCCTTCTTTTGCATATCATTCCCTAATAGCAAACTAACGATAAGATGAGCGTAGTTAAGGATATTAATATCCAGTTGCTATAAAAGCCCTCAGGTTGATGTCAACAGAAGGACCGCCACTCCAAAGGCAGAAGCAAATGGCCAGACTTTGATTGAAGATTACCAAAACAAATGTTTTTTTTTTTTTTCAGTGGATTAACTTGCACAGATTAATTAATCACCATAAGAACAACAATGTGAGCTAGCGAAATAAACATTATAAATTTTGATTTGACAATTAATTTAAAATGATGAACAGACTTAATCTGATATACTTGCTTGATGCTCAACAAAATGAATCATTAGTGTATTCAAATGGATTTATGTAACACTTTATATTGCACATATTCCCTTGTTACACATATTCAATGTGCTATATAACAATGAATTGTGCATAATTACACACAACTAACCCTTAACCTAACCCTCATCCTAACCTACACATATACAGTAGTAAGTATATGTGGTTAACTATTATTAGTACTTAAATGTATACATACACTGTAAAAGTATAATAAAGTATAACCTGGATTTAAGATTTAATATACAAATTTCCTTTATGAATTTTATGAAGTATATACAGTTAAGTCAGAATTATTAGCCCCCCTTCAAATTTTTTATTTTTTTTTTTTAATTACCCAAATGATGTTTAACAGAGCAAGAAAATTTTCACAATATGTCTGATAATATTTTTTCTTCTAGAGAAAGTCTTATTTGTTTTATTTCGGCTAGAATAAAAGCAGTTTTTAATTTTTTTAAAAACCATTTTACGGTCAAAATTATTTTCCAAACTAGAGGTGTGAAAACACCCTGGTGAGACAGGGGGGTTTCATTGCCCTTTAAGTCAACTCAAAGACGCAAACTGACATGTTGAGGCGCGAACTGAGCGTTTTGCATGTTTGACACGCTTAATGCTCGAATTCCAATAATCTGAACTTTGGTGGACATTTGCGCAATTTTAACCAATCGGGAGCTTGCTCTTGTACAGGGTATATGCAGGAATTCTAAAGGTAATTCCAATACTTTAAGACTTTTTAAAGACCTTCTAAGAATATTTTAAGACCTTGTTGCAGTTCTAATCAGTATCAAACCTTTAACTTAATAAACAGTTGTTAATAAACAGTTGTAGTTAAATAAATCAATGGAGCACAACCGTGCAACAGAACTCATCTTTCTCCAACTAGGAGTACGCAAACTTGCATTTTCCAATCTGTTTCGCTTTTTTTTTTTTTTTGGAGTCAAACACTTTGGACAACGCTTGAACAAAATTTAAGACCTCATAAAAATGCGATTAAGACTTTTTAATACCTTTTAAGGGCCTTAATTTTCTCATAATTGATTTATCAGCTTTTAATACTTTTTAAGACCCCGCGGATACCCTGTTGTAGGGGCATGATTATGACACATTGCCTGTTGTTGGTGTCCTAAGGGGAAATCCTCCTGCAGACATGGGAAACAAACTCAAACTTGGACCAGCTAAGTCGGAAAAACCACTGAAAGCTTCCACCATCCAGGTACAGTTTCTGGAGAAGTTGATGAACTCAGAGCTGGGTGCACCTCTGAAAAGATCTAATGGACTCAGACACGGCGCCAAATGAATCTACGCCATTTACCTGTCTCCCTAAAGCACATAAAACACAGCTACTCTCTCAATAAAATCCATGTTAGCCATTTAGCAACAAAACTGGAGTCACCAGGCAGACAGAAGCCCTCCCATGATGCAAATCCACGTCTATTGTGAAGCGAATTTCACGCGCAAATGAAGCGAGTAAACTTAAAATGTTAAAATTTATTCACACAAGCCTCGTCTGGTGTGAATGCCCCATAATAGCTAACAGCTAACTAGCAAAACTGTAAATGACTTAGTTGTAGAAATGTTGCGTACACCTTTGGTTTTTAAACCAGACCAAAAAAAAAAATACTTCATCTAGTTTTTCAGTGAAATGAAGCCATTTACTACTGTAAAGTTTATAAAGTGTAAACCAGTTCGTTTTGACAAGTGTAACTGAATGTGGTAACCAATACTTTTTGCATACCTTGGTGAGCAGTAAGACTCTTTTCTGCAGGCGACGGACAAGTGAGTCCTGGTTCTCTCGTTTCTTCTGTTCTTCTTGAGCCTTGGCGCGCAGCTGAGCAATCTCGGTCAGGAGCTCAGAGCGGGCCTTTTCCACAGAGCGAACACTGAAAGAGACAGATAGAAAAAGCCAGAACATTAAGATGGAGCAGCTCTGGGGAGAACACAAAGAACTGCATCCTCTATATCCTAGAAGGTCATTTCCTTATAACATAAAAGCTGCCTTCTGAGTGTTCACAGTAGAATATACGGTCTTTGTTACTGGGTCATTCTGGAAAATGGTGCACAATGGTTGAAAGACAGTGAGCCATAAACAATTCTTTGAAAGAGACCTGAATAAAGCCCTGGGGACGGTAAATGAATGTGTATGTCTGATGTTGATTAATCCATACAATATTTTTCTAAATGGGCACCAACTTCAGTTCAGTTTGGTTCTCATTTGAGACAAGAATTGCCAGAACTACAATATTTCTCATATTGAGGACCTTGTTGTCAGCATAAAAAGACCATATATGTATTCTGTATACAATTTCTAAGCGTCTGTTTCTGGTTTATAAAATTGCAAGCTATTATAAAAATATCATACCTGGATCAATGTTTTTTCGTGTTCTATATAAGCATATTGCTGATATTTCCCTGTAAAATTGATTTCCAAGGCATTTTCTGCTAATACAAAGGACATTTTTTTTAGAACACCATTCATTTCAAATGCTTTTATTACCAATCAACAAATCTTTCCTCTACAGAAGAAGCTGAAATGACAATAGATGTATTAAAATATGGTTTACAGAAGCTTAAATGTGGCATGAACATTTACAATGCAAAATGTTGAGCTTAATATTTTGAAATTCTAAATAAATTTTAAAAAACGCAATGTAAACAAACGTAAACTGACAGTAGTGGCAGAAAGTAACTACCTGCCTTAGAATATTTTATAGTTTCATTAATGAGCAAAAAAATTCAAAGTTGTTAACATTTTATCTAAATGTTAATCAAGATTAACCACTTGGACATTATGACTGTCGTGCACATATGTCTGTAAAGCTAGTTCTGTAATCAGTAGAGAATTAGGGCTGCACAATACTGTATATCAGCAGATATTGCATTGTACGAATCTGCAAGTAACTTTGCAGGATCTACAACTTTAAGTTGAGAATATAATTAACCAGAAAACATTTAATTTTTATATTTAATTATTTATACAATGAAGATTACACAGTGTTATTTTACAGATGATTATTGAATTTCTGCACCTGAATACTGTTAGATTCCACAGAAAACCATAAAACATAGTTTATTTAATTTGTATCTTGTAAAAATGTCCAAATGCCACATGACATTTTTACTCAAACTGTTTAAAATAAGTCCTTGAGTGAAATGATGGGTCTCCTGACACAGAATAAAGCATGAAACATATTTCATAAGAGCATATTCTAATAAGCAGTGACAAATTTGTTAAATCTTTACATACTTTATTATCAGGAAAATTGTAATTGTAAAGAACTCCCATAAACCATATGTTGTGATCATGACGTTTATTAATTCCATTTAATCAAATGAAAGCAGTTTAATCTTCTGTCTGTCCTACGCTATAAGGATTTTTCTTGGCATATTTTGTTGTTCTGCGCTACTCAAAAAACAGTGCCCTCTGGCCTTTTGGAAGATTATTACCACTAATCCCTTCACTGTACTTTCCTAACATGATTCTAAATTGCAAATGCAATTTTGTTGATTTACCATTTAGATAAAAATCAATAAAATCAATGGCAACTTCATCAGCGCAAATAGCCTAGAGGTTAAGTGCGCCGACATTTAGCACCATGGTGCTCACGGCAACGCGAGTCCGATTCCCAGCTCGAGGTCCGATGCCAATCCTTGCCCTCTCTCTCTGGTCTCAATGCTTTGCTGTCTGTCCTCCACTATCCTATCCCAATAAAAGGTGAAAAAACACTAAAAAAAAAAAAAAATGAAAAAAATGTTTTTATATATATATATATATATATATATATATATATATATATATATATATATATATATATATATATATATAGTCAATGACAAATTCATGAATTTTGTGCATTTCTTCTGCGTTTTTGTGCAGCTGAAAACACAAGCACTCTTCCAAAAATGCTCAGATGTGAGTGTGAGCACTTAACAGATTCCCAGTGCCTCGCCATGCTACTGCCATTCTAAAAAAACATGCCACTTTCAATGATAACGACTGCAAAAATACACTTAGCTTGAAAAAAACGCTTTGATGGATCATTGTTCCTCCAAAAATTTATTTTGATATTAAAAAAAAAAAAAAAAAACAGCAGCAGCAAATGTCTTTCACTTGCTCCTTCAAAAACTATAAGCAAACAAAAATCAATTCCACAAAAGTGTTATAGTCAAGCCATGTCAGGAAAAAAAAAGCCAAAAAGCTCAAACTTAAATCTTTCTCCATGCAGTCAACAACAGACATACAGAACCAAGACTAGGCCTGAAATGATAAGGAATTTTTGTCATGCAATATATTGTCACAGAAATTGTTGCGATAAGTGATATTATTGTCATTTTGAGATGCTTTATGCCACAGAGTATATAACAGCATAATAATGCAAATAGCCATAAACACAATTTGCAGTAGCACAACTCACTGCAGGTGTTTAGAGGCGGACCAACTAGACTCCAGGAAACAAACAGTGAGTGACGTCATGCCACACACGCACAAGCAGGCTACAACAGTAACATGACCATAGATGACTTCTAGAGGTCTCCATAACCCTGGACCAGGCCGTATCCTTAACAGATGCTGTGGCGGTCATGGAGGAGTGAAAAGCATGAGACTGATTCCTGAAAGACCCCAGTGACAGACGAGTCTCCGCATTGATTCTGTGGGCAAGCCTGTACACCCGCCGGTGACCTACTCACACCTGCAGCTTTTCCACAATGGACGTCCAGCGTTCTCCAGCCCCCGCTGCCTAGACTGCAGCTCTGCACAAGAAGCTTGGCCAGAGGAGAAATGGTCATGTCCAACTTAGCCTGGGTTCTCTCTAGGTTTTTTTTTTCTTCACTTTCGTCAATTGGTGAAGTTCGATCTCCATTTTTTTAATGCAAAGCAATTCCATATTTCCCTTCTATACTGCTGTTTTTCAAGGATGCAAGGGCAACCAAGATCGATAATCAACAATATCCATCAACCTAAAATGCCAAACCACATTTTTGATACAGGTATTTTACACCATTTACATTTTATAATCACTTCATCATCAACATACAGCGCGTCGCATAATCAATGTCTGTTGTCACGGTTAAAACAAAAATGGACATCAAAACAGTAAGTAACACGGCAGCACATATTTACATGAGAGGAAGCGGTTTATTTACATGTGCATGTGTCTTCTGGAGATAAAAGAAGGATGTTTTGATACAGATAGACCCTGACTGAGAGAGCACTTTTCCACTTGACCTTGCAGAGTGAGAGGAATTACCCACAGCAAGAGTTCAATTCCATCAAACGCGCTGGAAAAGTGTGTGTGAGGCTTTGTGTCTGCTGGATTAAAGGGAGAGAAAGTGCTAAGACTGTACGGCTGGATGTAATTGTGCTTTCTGGAGGTAGTTGACAAGGGAAATTTGTTTGTAGGAGGAGGGCGGGTGAGTTTGTGTGGGCCAGCATTTGCAGGAGCGAGTCAGAATGTGTGTGTGTCCTCATAGCTAAATTGATTAACTCCTCTCATCTCTTCCAGATGCTAACTATCCAGCCCAATTTGAGCTGTAATGAAAATCAGCATGGCCTGCCGTGGAGGGTCAATAAGACAATAATGCACAATCTAATCACAAAACCATACTCGTCTTCTATCAATATGACCCCGGTACATACTGAGGCTTATTATGCAAATTGCCTCTATTCGTTAGCGAATGGGGTAATTGATTTAGCTGGCCCAGTTTCTCAACACAGAAGGACTAGTTTAATGGAGCGATTCGACCAAGTGAACCTTATGAATGCACGCCAACACACATAACACGCATGTATGTAAAGCATCTATAAGCACTCGTGTTATAATACAAAGAGGGTGATTTTATGGTCCATCGCTTTATTCCATTACAGAAATAACTCGCACAAGAGCAGCCATTGAACTTCTGTTTAAAGGTTACAAGATTCTTAAACAGCCTGAAAAGAGAAAGCAATGCAGTGTTAATAAGGAGGACATATCCTCCGTATTGATTATCATTTGGTGTGAATTGAAGCCTGTTTTAAGAAGGTCGTTGGTTCGAGCCCCGGCTGGGTTAGTTGGCATTTTCTATGTGGAGTTTGCATGTTCTCCCCGTGTTCGCGTGGGTTTCCTTCGGGTGCTCTGGTTTCCCCACACAAGTCCAAAAACATGTGTTATAGGTAGGCCCACACGGAATCTGCGCGTGCAGAATTCCGCAGAATTCCTAAGATTTCCACAGATTTTTAGCCCATCATTAATTCTGTTTATTTACTTGAGTAAATGTGTGTAAATCTGCATTTATTCAGTTTTTAAATTGCACATATTTCACATATTAAGGTTTTAGTTATGAGACTCCCAAAATAAATCCGCAGAAATCCGCAGATTTTTACCAAAATTCTCCGCAGAAATTGCATAAAACGTCCGCAGATTCCGTCTGGCCCTAGTTATAGGTAAATTGGGTAAGCTAAATTGTCCGTAGTGTATGTGTGTGAATGAGTGTGTGAGGATGTTTCCCAGTGATAGGTTGCAGCTGGAAGGGCATCCGCTGTGTAAAATATATGCTGGATAAGTTGGCGATTCATTCCGCTGTGGCGAATGCAGATTAGTTAAGGGACTAAGTCGAAAAGAAAATGAATGAATGTAGCCTGTTTTTGGGAGGAATCACATATCCACTATAGGCTTCTGCCGGTATTAAATTTTCTTGCTGCGATTAAAAGGTTTTATCACGATACACAGTATTATGATATTGAACTAAGCTGCAAAAAAGGTTACCTTAACAGGTGTAATAATAGGGCTGTTCCGATACCAAAACTAGTATCAGAAATAATCAGATACTGCAAAAATTCTGAAATCAGTTTCAGCGAGTATTTGGAAACCGATACAATGCCATCTTTTAAAATGAGACCTATGTCCGCTAGCTTTGCTTAACACTGCGAAGTCAGTTTTTCTTTGCTGCACAGAAGCGAACACAGGAAGATGTGCTTTGTTGCCACAACAATTACTGTAAGAGCAGCAAAGGAGAGGGTAACATACTATTTAAAAGAACTTGTTTCAGTAAGTACAGTAAATAATTGTACTGCTGAATGTATGATAATACAAATACTTTAGAATGCATTTGTTCATGTTTTAATAATGGATAAGTCTAAAGCACACCGTAAATTAATTCTGTCAATCTATTCAGAGCTAGCAGTATACACAACTCAGTATCGGTTCAGTACTCTGTATCGGCCGATACCCTGAGCTCAGGTATCGAAAACGGTATCAGGAACTGAAAAAAGGGTATCGGAACATCCCTATAATAACCAAAAAATGCTTTATTGTACATGCATGTTCAGAGTAATTAAATGTTGTAAACCAATTAGAATTGCAAAAGGAAGCTGAATTACAATAGGTAACACGTAAATGTGTTAAAATAAACATTGAGAAATAGACATATTATAGTTATATCATTTAAAATTATTTTTGGGGCGGGATCAACATCAGTGAGGTAGCGCCGATCTGCCCATCCAGTGATGACGCATCGGTTTCTCATTATTAAAAAAGGAAGCTGAATTACAATAGGTAACACGTAAATGTGTTAAAATGAACATTGAGAAATATATGCTGAAGTTCATTTAAGAAAAATGCAACTGAGTTGTAGAAGCTATTAACTTCATTTAATAAAACAATTAAATTTTTTGATCTTAATGAGATATTAGGCATTAACAAAACAATTTGTAAAAACGATTAAGCTAACTTAATCGATTTGTGTTGGAATTGCATGAAGGAACAGTATTTTTTTACAGTGTACTGTACAGAATGAACAAAAGGTCTTTAAATGGACACAGTTTTACATGAATAAACGTGAAAATGTAAATAAATCGACTATTATATCTTCAATCATTTTGTGCTGTGATGAAAACCAAAGCCAATACAACAATACGAATATTCTTTAAAAAAACACTTAATGTATGAATTATAAATAATTATTCACTGTATTTTGAATATCAATATTCTGCATGTTCATTATAACAATATATTTAATAATTGAATTTCGGCCATAGAGAGAGCCATAGAGAGAGAGTTGCGACTATGGAGGTCTAAAATGTTCAATTGTCATGTGATTCATACAGACTCAACTAGTTCCAGGAAGTGCTTCTCGGTTTAATCAAATAACGTTAGATAAATGTTAAACCATACACAATCTTATTTTTTTAAATCTTTGTACCATTTCAAAAGTACAAAACAAGCCACCTTCAGCAGTAACTTGGCTGTAAGTGCTAACTCCCGGGAACTATTGAGAGGCTCCATTGCTGTCGAAAAATTGTTCCATTGTAGTCAATGGAGTTGTCGCAACTCTCCCTTTCTATGGCTCTGATGTCTTCTACATACTTCCAACATAAAAACCAATGCTGCTTATTTACATGATGTTTAGGGACAACAAAATTCACTACACATCATATCATAATCATAACAGAATTTTCATTCAACAAGGTTTACACGTTCACAGGAGTCAATTGGCTGAAAAATATCAGTAAGAGTTTTTATATATAAACATTTTGGCTGAGCGAATCAACCAAAATATAAGTAATTTTATATAACGAGAGCAACTAAGCCTATCTGAAAGCAGAAATGTGTACTGTCTATTGAAAAGGCTGTCAACAAGACAGTGTAACTGACACACCAAGGCATGTTCGATGACAGTCCACTAATGCATATAACAGCCTAAAAATACTGTAATTTGAGTCAAAGCCTGTGTATAGCTACAAAGAATTACTATGAATTATGGAAACTCCGCATGATGTCAGACCCAGTATTGAATGTCCATAAAAGACCCAGTCGCTGAATTGCTGCAGTCATCTCAGCGCTGCAGCTGCCATTTGAAGCTGTGTTTACCATAGAAAGCCCATCTGGAAACCCATCCTTTCACTGCCATTTGAATGCAACAGTGTTGAAATAATTTGTCATTTCTTGGACAACAAACTACAAAACCTGATGCCAACTAAATAGAAATCAGTTTTGAATAACACAAATTAATGAACATACAGTTGAAGTCAAAATTATTAGTCCTCCTCTGAATTTTTTTTTTCTTTTTAAACATTTCGCAAATGATGTTTAACAGAGCAAGGAATTTTTCACAGTATTTGCCCTATTTTTTTTTCTTCTTCTGGATATTATTAGCCCCCTTATTTTAGCAATATTTTTTTGATTGTCTACAGCAGTGGTCCTCAACCACCAGCCCAGTCCGTAGATCAATTGGCACCAGGCCGCACAAGAAATCATTAATTATTTCTGTTTAATTTATTATCTGAGTCTGAACGATCTTTGTTTTTGAAAAATCTTTTATTTTGAAAAATGACCGTATTCTCTCAGTTACAGCTCGGTCTCTTGAGCACCCAAATTTAACCCACACGGAGCATAATGACTAAGAAATAGACGTCTTTGGAAAGTTTCTTTGCGAAAAGAAAAAGGCCCAGTGAAGGACCCGCAAACTGCTAAGAAATTGTTAGGAAAATGGAATATATTTTTTATTATTTTTTGTCTCTTTTTTTTTCCGCAACCCATTTGTCAACTAATCAGGTAAATCCACCATGTCTGTGCAAAAAGATCAACTGCTGAAGATCGCAAATGTTCCGATATCGTTTCTTTTCTTACAGAGACACGGAAGGGATGTGATGGTGGGTGAAAAAATGGGTGGAAAAAAAAAAATGAGTGGGAGAAAAAAAGTGATAGGAAAATATCTATTTTTAAAGTTTTTGCTTTCCATGGCAAAAATTGCATTCCCTCGCAAAACTGTTTTCCACAAACACTTCCTGTTCACGTCATACATGTCAACCCTCTCATTTTTGCCGGGATTCTCTCGTATTTTACCATTCATTCCCGCTATCATCCTGTCATTCAGTATTTTCCAATATTATTTTAATCTTGAAAGCATGTTGAAATTAATATAAAAATATCTGCATTCATTTTACATTAAAGCTCGATTCTCGCCCTTCATATGCAACCTCTGAATCAGCGAATACATGTATAAGCGAAGACTGACGGATGCGCTCCGTATGATAAACTGATTCCAGACCAGCTTCTGTACGCGCCATTTAAAGAGGAGCTAAAGTGCAGGACACTTTGAAATTTGAGTGTGTGTTTAAACAGACAAATACACTTAATAATATGTAAACATGCCATCCAGCGTGTTTTATTTTAAACACAACTAATTTTCTCTTAAATGAGCACAAACACTAAAGTAATCGAATGCTGTCAATATTAGTGCATTCTTACAGTGACACCTCTGTTATCAAACAAAACAAGAGCTTCATTTGCTGCTCTTCACTTGTTTGATAACAGAGGTGTCACTTTAAATGGCGTGTACAGAATGGCGTCCGTCAGCGCTTATACATGCATTCACTGATTCAGAGGTTGCATATGAAGGGCGATGATCGACGCACAGCTTTAATAGAAAGAAAGTGAATGCAGACATTTTTATATTCATTTCAGCGTGCTTTCAAGATTAAAAATATGAGAAATATGGGAAAATACTTAATGATAGGATGATAGTGGGATAGAATGGTAAAATACAGGAGAATCCCGGCAAAAACGGGAGGGTTGACATGTATGAAGTGAACAGGAAGTGTTTGTGGAAAAACAGTTTTGCGAGGGAACGCAAAAACGTAAAAAAAATATTTATTTTCCTATCACTCTGGTTTTTTTTTTTCTCCCACACATTTTTTTTCTCCCTCCCAGTTTTTCCCCTACCCTCACGTCCCTTCCGGGTCTCCGTATTTTCTAGAGTTTGCACAAGTTCGTTATTTCCAAAGGTGGTATGCGGCTTGCAGATGCTCCCAGATGAACGAATGCTTCATACTTTGGGACGAAACATAAAATTGTCAGTATGGTTCATATCACGGTTCTGTGGTCACGGTTTTTGCTTTTTTTTTCGGTTTAATATGGTAAAAAATAAATAAATAAAAATAAAATCCCCTCTTGTAACTTGTAACACTCACCATTTACCATAGCATTTAGAAATGCCATACATCAGCATAAAATACATAGCCTTATAATGTCAACGTAGTTACAAAAAAAAAACAGTAACATGCATTCTAATTTCAGTCTTAAAGTTTTAATTTTGTCTTTTGCTGTTGATTAATGGTAATAACAACATTTTTTCCAGGGTGTACTTTCACTTTAGACTTATTTGACTGTTACATATGGGTATTCTGAGGTTGTTACATGCATTCCACCAATATGTTGCAGCGCAAAAACATTCGTGAGAGAGTGAGTATTGAGTTTCTCTTGAGTCTTGCCGTGGAATCTTTAAACTGAAGCATGCGAGTTGGCAGCATTAACTGTGAAAGAGACAATGTAAACTCTGAAGAAATTAAAGTTAAAGGTCCTGTCAAATAAAAATAAAGTATTTTATATGTTAGCATCAGTATGATAGTTTTAATGATATCTATAAGCTAGTGTGCTTTAAAGCAGTGACAAAATGTGCATTTAGAAGATATAAAATCTGATATAAACATCCAAAACTTAGTTTGTAAATTCCACCTAAATGATCGACAACTTTTTTCACATCACCTCATACTTCAGTTTCTCATCAAATCTTGACCAATCAAATGCTCTTTAGTTTCTGACATGCCCCGCCCCCTTTAAGACGTTTCTCATTTGCTTTTTACTTGATGCACTTGAGCTCAACCACTCTTACTGGCAGAGCTGTGATAAAACAATGCTATTGGTAGTTTTTTTTTTTTTTTAAGGGAGGAGCTACACTATGTCCCACCCTCTTTTCATGTTTCAGTTGAGATTACGTCAAACATCAATAAAAAAAAAATGGTAATTTCAAAGCTGTAACCATAGTAACACACTAACTAAACTGCTTCAAACTCCTGGTCTGGACAAAAGTAAAGCAAAAAGGAAAACAGAGACTACGATGGAAAAAAGTATGACATTAATAGTTATTGACATTAAATTATCAAACACCTAAAGCCCTGGTTTACTTGAATCAGTCGATCAAAAAAAAAAAATTTGTATTGTGTATTTGTTGCCAATACCATCGATTAAGAATCACCACTGAGGCACCTTAGGTAATTATTGTTTGGAGCCAAAATGTTATAGGACATTGATTCAAGCCTACTTCAACTACTGTCTGCAATTAACAAGAACCAAAGATTCACAAAAGGCAATATTTTCCACTTAAAGAAAAAAAAAAGCAATATCTGCTAGAAACTATATAATGTAAACTACTAAAAGGGATAGTGCACCCACAAATGGAAAATTACTCAATTTACTCCCCTTAAAGTGTTTCCAAACCTTTGAATTTCTTTCTTCCGTTAAATAAAAAAAAAGAAAGATATTTTGAAGAAAGCTGGAAACCTGTAACCATTGTGTTACGTGCCTTGGGATGTTGCTTTGTTGTTCTCTGCTCCCCTTTCTGTTTTTATTTGCTGTCTGCTATCCTTCTAAGATTTAAGGCTGATTTATACTTCTGCATCAAGCCCAAGCGTATGCTACGGCGCGGCCTACGCGTGGACGCATAGCCCTCGTCGTTGCTGTTGGCGTCACTGACGTGCACCTCTCAAAAAAATGTAACTACACGTCGAAACGACGCGTAGCGCAAGCTCTGTGATTGGTCGGCTTGGAAGCATTGACGAGTGTGGCCGGGACTGAGAGCCACACGAGCCCGATGGAGGGATTGTTTACAAGTGTGGAGTCCCGTGAAGGAGCTCTGGACGGAAAGTTTTGTTTTGTGTTTACCTCATGATTAAAGTTGTTGCACGTCCACCGGTTCCTGCCTCAAAATGAGCGAGTTTGAACCACTTTTACATTAAGGTAGCGTTCAGAAAAAACAAAACACCAGCGACAAACTCGACACAGAGGAACATACACACATCACTGCCAACTAGCGTTTTGGAAGTGTTATTGCAGAGCAATAGAAACAGCGCGCAGAAAGTATGAATGCACAGCTACGTGCGTTGCATGCGCCGTGGGTCACGCCGATCACTTGACGCAGAACTATAAACCAGGCTTTAAGTGTTCCGACTGGCTCGCAGAGTTTTCACGATTGGACCAAAGAGAAAAGGATGGTGGTCATTTACACGGTCCAATGACAGCTCGCACCAGACTGGGAGGAATCCTTCACTTATTGTCACTGGTCTTTGTCTTTCTGTGTGACACCTGTGTGTTTAACCTGTTCTCTGGTTCGCCTCATTATTTTGAGTTGTACATCTATTCTGAACATCCAAACAAAATTGGCTTAAATCTACTAAAAGGAAAATGAAAGTAAAGCATGTGACTTGCATATTACATGCACAAAGATGATTCTTTGTTAATCCAAAAGGTAAGAATCGGGTGCTACCCTCTGTATGTTTGTTCTAGGGAGTGCAGTTGTAGTGAGGGGTTTGTGACACTGAAGAAGTTTTTTTTCTTTCCTATTTTCAGCTTTCTCTTTAGTTATTTAGAGGTGGGGAGGGTTTAGTTAGCGTGTTTAATTTGTTATTTACTTTGATTTGGCACCACTTAATTTCCTTCCCTCTGTAAGGTTTGTTTCAATTTGCTTATTTGTTTCTTTTGCATTTATTGTACGCATGTGTAAATATACTTTGGGTGATTAAATATAATTTTTTTTCTTTCTTATCTTTATCATTGTAAATAAAGCGAACCACTTTTTGCCACGTCCGTTGTCTGTGTTGATTAATAGCAGCTAATGTCTCAGGGCAATTGAGTTGTCATAATAATGTTTAGCCCTTTTCATCCTTCCATAGTATTTGTTTTTCCTACTAGGAAGTCAATGGTTACAGGCTTCCAGCCTTCTTCAAAATAACTTCTTATGTGTTCAACAGAAGAAGGAAACTCAAACAGGTTTGGAACAAGTAAATGTTAAGTAAATGATGACAGAATTTTCATTTTTGGGTGAACTATCCCTTTAAGAGACCATTCTGGAAATAACCAAAGACAGCCCCAACTTCTTCCATATAAGACGAAATGACAGCAGACTCATTACTTTGCAAAGCTGTTTTAGACGACATCATAGTTCATAATTAGCCCAATCTCAACACTCCGCTCATTAGTGAGATTTGATATTGTCAGAGTTTGGTTTGACTTGACTGCTCAAGTGACGAGCCGCAGCACCGACACGCACCGACTCCCATCCACCAATTACTGTCTGACAATTAAAGCGAGAGAGAGACCAGAAAGAGCTTCAAAGAGATGGGCTAATGCTGGCCAGAGAAACTCCAGAAAAGACCCCATTACTGCCTTTGAAAGAACAGCACAGGATGAAAAGAGACCCACATTAGAAGCCTTGTCAAATAATGACATTTGTAAGCACAAAAAAACAGACGTGAAGCCACATAGAGTGTCGTTGAAATGAGAGAAACTGTCCCGACGCTTGGCTTGAGGGACGGATCAAACGCTCTGGAGTAGAGCTGTCACTCACAACCGAAGGTTCAAAAGAGACTGTCCATCTCCATTCTTACAGAGGATGTCAATCTCAGAAAGCATGAAGTGACAGTGAGACTCTACTGCATCAAAAACTTAACATGAAATTTCATCAGATCATAGGTTTTCTGTTCTATGATATAGAAAAAAAACACTGGAACTGTAGAAACTAATGTTTTTTATTATTATTATTTTTACTTTCTATCATCAACTTCAAAAAGCTAGAAACATGAGCAAAAGTTATACGGAGCACCACAACCACAGTTAAAGGGTTTTAAACCATTAACTAACACTACTAGCTTAATAAACTACTAATCAGCTGTTTATTAATAGTTAGGAAGGTAGAAGTTGGGTTTAGGTTTTGAGTAGGATTAGGGAAGTAAAATAAGATCATACTTTATAACTACTAATGCAGTGGTTCCCAAAGTAGGGGTCAGGACCGGGGTCCTTTGATTATTAAACTTGGTGGTTAAACTATTAGAATTACCATATGTTATCCATAAACTACAGAAGATAAAAATAGTAGTTAATAGTTACATTAAAAAAACTACATGCTATTTTTTTTCCATTGGATTGGTCATTAGGTTAGATTAAAGACACAGCAATAGGGTCAGATGCAGCAGACTGATATCATGGCACCACAGCACCAAACTTTGACACCTTTACGGCACTCATGTAGATAAAAAATAAATACAGGCCACAAATGAACATAGAGGATGATCTCTGAGTGGCATTTCCCAAAATTAAACAAAGAATAAACTTGGGTCTGGTGTGTGTTCACTGTTGCGTGCAAGGTTTATATATTTATAACCACTACAGAGGATATTGGGGCTCACTGGCATTGTTATTTAAGGTGTTGCGGGCTGAAAGGTTTGGGAACCCCTGTATGAACAGTTAATTTCTTAAAAATGGGCAGGTAATAAGCCAGTAGGTAATAGCATGAATTGTGACCTAAACTAATGTGTTACTAATTATAGATACATAAACACATATTAAATAATAAATATAGAAATATAGCCCAAAAAAAAAAAAAAAAAAAAAAGGATAACTTTTTTTCAAACAAATCTCTGGATGCACTAACTAGGTGTGTGTTTGAGTAAAATGTCAATATTCATTTTATTCTAGAAATTTATAATAACACATATTAATGAGCATTTGTTTTATTCCGAAAATGGCAACTGATCAAAATAAAAAATTTATTTTTTGTCATACATCAGGGTTATTCTATCCCAAACTCTTCTGTAGCAATATTAAAACACTGGTATCACAGTCTAAAAATGAATACAAACATCTCTGAAAACATGGTATCATTTTGGTATTTTGACCAACTGGATTAACCAACGCAATCACAGCAATTCGTTACTTTTTGATTTAGTGGCTAATTCGTATGAACTCGTACAATTTAATACGATTGGCTCATCACCCAATGACGGTTGGGTTTAGGAGTGGGGTTGGGTGCCACGCCTCGTTTTTAAAAATCGCATATTTTCGTACAACTGAACTCGTACAAATTAGCCACTAAACTGACAAAACGTAAAATACTTATTTTTTCTGGTGAGATCAGGTTCAGATTAATATATTAATTATGCATTTAAATTAAATAAAATGTTTTGCTCTGCAAACAACAGATGACATTTATTTCCAAATTTAAAATAAAAATGTCATTCAGCGTACAAAATTACATTGGTCATAATAAAATGTAAAAATATAGACATGTTTATATTCATTTTTAGACAACACAAAAGCAATGTTTTAACATAAAGAGTAAGGAATTCAGCATTTGATGGAATAACCCTGAATTTCCAAATGAAATCATTCCTTAATTGGATCATTGTCACTTTCTAAAGAAATAGAAAATATAAAATTGTTACAGAAATTAAACAAATATGAACAATTTACTCAAACAAATGCAAAGTAAATCCAGAGAAACTGAGAATTTTCGAGTGGTTTCTGAATTTGTTCCATATACACCTAAACATATTCTTTTAACAGATTCCTGTCTTTAAAAACCAAACTACAGAACCACCAATAAGCCAAGCTAAAGTACTGAATTGGCTTCTCTTTAGCTTATTGCACTTGGATGAATGTTTAAAGATGTACAAATGTTAGGCTTCAGTGACAATACAACAACAGCTGACAAGAAACCACAAGACAAAGTCTAAAGGTGTGTCCCAAATTGCATACTTATGTACTATTATACGCCATTTTGTAGTATAAATAGTGTAAGTAGTGCATTCACACTGAAAACTGTAAAAAGAATAAGTGCACTTTAAATACCTGGATGAGGCACTCATTCAACCGTTAAAAATAAGTGTGGAAAGTGTGACACTTCACGCACTCAACGACCACAGCTTTGCTCATATAGTGGAAGGAGCGGAGCTTTCGGGCACTAATGTTGGATTACCTGTATTGATTTCGGATTGTGAAAGCAAAATTCTCCTACGAGAGTGATTACACCGTCTCCCGATGGTGAATGCGGTTATATTCATGGCAGGTATTATTTGGTAGTTTGGTCATTTATTTCACTAATCTGGTAACCGTTAAACGTCATCAAGGTAACAGGTTTGAATTTCCGCTTGGCGGAAACGGTTTGAATTTCCGCTTAGTAAAAAACCATTAGTGTTCCCACTTGGGACGACACTACATACAGATACTATGCTGTTGAGTGTGTAAGTGCATACGTACATAGTGGATAAGTGCATAGCATATAGGGCTGCTCGATTTATGGGAAAAATCATAATCACGATTATTTTGGTCATAACTGTAATTACGATTATTAAAAAACAATATACAGTTAAAGTCAAAATTATTCGCCCTCCCATGAATTTTTTTTAGTTTTATAAATATTTTTCCAAATGATGTTTAACAGATTCATGAATTTTTTCACAGTAATTCCTATAATATTTTTTCTTCTGGAGAAAGTCTTATTTGTTTTATTTTGGCTAGAATAAAAGCAGGTTTAAATATTTTAAAACCTATTTTAAGGTCAATATTATTAGCCCGCATTAAGCAATATTTGTTTTGGATTGTCTCCAGAACAAACCACTGTTATACAATGACTTTCCTAATTACCCTAATTAAGCCTTTGAATTGCACTTTAAGCTGAATACTAGTATATTGAAGAATATCTAGTAAAATATCATGTACTGTCATCATAGCAAAGATAAAAGCTATAAAAGATCAAATCAGTTATTAGAAATTATTTATTAAATCTTTTATGTAACGGAAAATCTTTTCGTTAAACAGAAATTGGGGCAAAAAAGGGCTGCTAATAGTTCAGGAGGGTTAATAATTCTCACTTCAACTGTATATATACAGAGTTATTTTCCTCCCTGTAAATAAGAAAAGGGAGGTATAAATACAATATAATAAAAATATAAAACAAACTGTGCTTTAAGCATCTTCACTTTTAAAAACATGAATGATTTGAATGTACATCAATGAATGATGCGCATTCCGTGCTGCAAAAATTACTTTTAGCAATTTCACGTGAAACTGAGCTTTGCAGAGCAACAAATGTGTACAACTGGAAAGGGGCGGCATATGATGCAATAATCATTTTATCTCGATTAATGTTTTTTCATAATTGTTAGCAGCCAAAATCGAAATCGAAACGGAATTGTCGATTAATTGCACAGCTCTAATAGCATATAGTGTGCCATTTGTGACACAGCTTAATGCTGTATAGCAGTCCAGCAAACTTTTCAAATTACAGTTTTGATGTGTGAATTTATTTACTCATTCAACCTTTAAGCAATAGTTTTAAAAAAAGTGAATTTTAAGCTTTATAGCACAGAGCCTGCAGGAATGAGTAAAATTATGCACAATAGCCACAGTCCTGTGCTACTATTCAGGCCCTGGCAGGCACAAACAGTGCAGTAATTAGCTGATGTTTTGTAGAGGAACGAAAACAGGTTACACCACAACAATTATTTGCACTTGCACAAATGCTTTTTCCAGGCAGCACAAAATAACATTTATGAAGCATATTTAATCCAATAGTCACAACTTCAAGCCTGTAAAACTGTATCTCTGGATTCTCTTAGATCAAGAGCAATGAATGAAAATTCATGACTTGAAGTCTAAAAATGTGTGTATTTACCTGCTATTGAGGCTATAGTTCTGCTGTTTGAAGTTCAGTTCTCGCTGTTGAATCTGTATCACCTCCCTGGATAAATCCTCAGGTTTCCTATAAAAAAAAAATGAGAATAATTGGAAACCTTAAAAAGAGGAACGTGTACCAATTCACACATATACTAGCAACATGAGAGATGAATAGGGCATGAATAGCTCACAAAAATGGAAAAAGTTCAGTCAAAGCCCATTTTTCATTTTCAGCAAATGCTCAGTATGTGCTTCACCTTCAGATAATGCTGAACAATCACCTCTGAAGGTCCAAATGCAATATTAAAGAAGCAGATTTGAATGTTAGAATAATTTAATACTAGGTTTGCAAATCAAGTAACCTATTTCTAAAATTTTCTGAGACTGTACTTTTTTCCTGAGATTTGGAAAAAGAATTGAGTGCCACGATGCAATAAATACTACCCGTCTGGTAATTAAAATAAAATATAAATAATTATGTTATTTACTGCACATTTCTTTCTTTTGTTGATCGATAGCACATATAAAAATGAATCAATAAATACATTTTTTTTGAGTCAGGTCAACTTTAAACATGCAAGGTTTATCATCTCCTACAAAGGTCCAAACGGCATACAAATGTGCATTTCGTTGTAGAAAGCAGCCTATAAAAATCCACAAACTGTAAAGTCTAAAAACTCGCTCTCACACTAGAACCCATTCTACAAAAGACTCATTAGCACCTGCTAATGAAACAAAGTCATTCATGCATTCATAGTAGTCTCTGTTGCTAACAGAAATGAAGTAAGTTTCTCAAGCCCAAAGCTGTAACATTTCTGCTTTTTTAATTAAAAGTACAACTGATTACAACAAAGTGTAGTCCCCTGACTTTGTTTTTCTGAACTTTCTGAGAAACATTTCCAACTCACAACCACTATACTTCAAAGTTAAATTGTTCAAAGGTGTTTGTGCACAGTGGAACTGTCTCTAGAATTTTATGAAGCTCATGCTCATACTAAATTATTACTCAGTTTAGAATTATTTATAAATCAAGCATAACAGTTCCATAAATGTATCTGTAAAGACACAAAACCTATAAATGTATTATGATGACAGTTATAGCTACATTTATAATAGTGCTAATAAAGTGATGCATTTCATTTTTCAAAATACATGTTCATAACACATCATACATTGATTTATACGAGTTATGAGTTAAGAGTTGTGATTTATAAGAGCCAGTCATGATTGCATTTATAAAGACACAGTGTGCATTGGTAAACATTATGTTGTATTTACAAAGACTCATATATTTTTATGTTCAGTGTAAAATGGTTATGTTTAGGTTTTGGGGTCAGTTTAAGTTGAAAATTGCATCCTGTTTTCACTTTACTTGAGCACATGATGCATTTATACAGTTGTTAAGGCAACAGGTCCCTTATCAATAATATAAAACCATTCACTAATTTGACAGAACACAATCTGTGTCAACTCACTACTAATTATATTTACAAAGAACTACAGTCTTTGTAAATATAAAATAACAATGGTTTAACATTGCAGACTGCATCTTAATAAATACAATCATGACGACTAATGAGTGTATAATGTGATATGAAAAACATGCATATTGACAAATGACATAAGTCACTAACAAGTCTTAATACCACTATTATAAATGTAGCCAGGCATATGCATAAGTAGGGCTCAACTCTTCTCTTGGGTAAAAAATGCCCCTCAAAAATGAATGAAGTTGCCCCTCGCTCTTCAGTTCGCGATCCCAACAACCCCCCTCCCCCCAACGCTTCAATACATGATCGTCCAACAACCAACCTCCCCCCACCCCCACTCTTCAACTGTCCACAGCTCAGCCATAAGTTACAGTTCTTGCTTTATAAAAAAATAAACAAATAATAATAATAATAATAATAATAATAATAATAAATAAATAACAATAGAAACATTTCAAATTAATTATCACAAGGGCACAATTTCATAAACTGACTATCAAAATGAACAGCAATCTTCACTAAAAAAGGTTTGATTTAAAAAATTCTTCAAATCCCACACAGTTTTACAGGGCTCTACTGTTTTGGTATTGTCAATCTCCTGAAAGCTCGTTTTTAAATAATTAAGGAAATTAAATTTATAAATGCTATGTTATGTTTGCCTTCAAATCTCAGCACAATAATTCAGTAGCAAGATAGGGCGCTCAACATCTACAATACAAGCGTACAATATCTCAATTATGTGATATCTCTCATCAGAAATCCTCACAAATCTCTCATTTAAATTCATATTTTTAATAGGAAGCTATACAATATTATATTTGTGCATATACATTAGATTAGTCAGTACTGAAGCCAAATCTGAAGCTAATCAAACAAAATAACTCATGATGATGATCCAAACTTAGTACACGCAAATGTATATGTTAAAGAAAAATATTAAATTAAAAAATTAAAAAGAGAAAATTTCAAGAGAAACAAAAACAATTTATAAAATTGGTGAAATTTTGCAGTTTGTATTTTTTTTCCAATATTTTGCATGAATTTAAATGTTTTATCTTTCTATTTTTGAAGAAATTCAGTCACTGAAATATAATTTTTAGAAATGCAGTGGGTACGGAAAGTATTCAGACCCTCTTAAATGTTTTACTCTTTGTTATATTGCAGCCATTTGCTAAAATGATTTAAGTTCATTTTCTGACACAGCTAAAATAACGAAGGAGTGGCTTTACAACAACTCTGTGTGATTGTGGCCCAGCCAGAGCCCTGAATTAAACCCAATTGAGCATCTCTGGAGAGACCTAACAATGACTTTCCACCAACGTTTACCATAAAACCTCACAGAACTGGAGAGAATCTCCAAGGGGGAATGGCAGAAGATCCCCAAATCCAGGTCTGAAAAACTTGCATCTTTCCCAAAAAGACTCATGGCAGTATTAGATCAAAAGGGTGCTTCTACTAAATACTGAGCAAAGGGTCTGAATACTTAGCACCATGTGGTATTTCAGTTTTTCTCTTTTAATAAATCAGCAAAAAATGTCAACAATTCTGTGTTCTGAACTTTGAGACATTTCCAACTCACAACCACTATACTCCAAAGTTAAATTGTTCAACGGTGTTGGTGCACAGTGGTTTTGTAACACTTTCTATGAAGCTCATACTAAATTATAACGATTTAGAATAATTTATAAATCAAGCAAAACAATTTCACAAATGTATCTGTAAAGACACAACAAAACCTATAATGTATTATGATAACAGTTTTAGCTACATTTATAATATTGTTATTAATACTTAGGCCCAATTACAATTCACATATACAAGTACAATATCTCATAAATGTGGTATCGCTCATCGGAAATCCTCACAAATCTTTCATTTAGATTATTATTTTCTATAGGGAGCTTTACAATATCTATTTGTGCATATACATTACATTAGTTAGTACTGAAGCCAAATCTGGAGCTTATTTAACAAAATAATGTATGATAACGGTTCAAAACTAGTAGCTTAAATTTTTATGTTTGGTAAAAATATATTTATTTATTTATTTTATTTTATTTTTTTTAGAGCAAAATTCAAGAGAAACAAACAATAAAAAAGTATACAATTTTGTACAGATTTTGTAGTTTGTATTTTTTTTTCCAATATTTTGCAAGAATTTAAATGTATTTTTTTTCTATTTCTAAAGAGGTTCCATCACTAAAATATTATTTTAATAAATACACTGGGTACGAAAAGTATTCAGACCCCCTTAAATGTTTCACTCTTTGTTATATTGCAGCCATTTGCTAAAATCTTTTGACACAGAAAAAATAATGAAGAAGTGGCTTTACAACAACTCCGTGACTGCTCTTGAATGGCCCAGCCAGAGCCCTGACTTAAACCCAATTGAGCATCTCTGGAGAGACCTAAAAATGGCTGTCCACCAATGTTTATCATCCAACCTGTCAGAACTGGAAAGGATCTGCAAGAAGGAATGGCAGAGGATCCCCAAATCCAGATCTGAACAACTTGTTGCATCTTTCCCATAAGGACTCAAGGCAGTATTAGATCAAAAGGGTGCTTCTACTAAATACTGAGCAAAGGGTCTGAATATTTAGCACCATGTGACATTTCAGTTTTTTTCTTTTAATATGCAAAAATGTCAACAATTCTGTGTTTTTCTATCAATATGAGGTGCTCTGTGTACATTAATGAGCAAAATAAATTAACTTAAATGATTTCAGCTGCAATATAACAAAGAGTGAACAATTTAAGAGGATCTGAATACTTTCCGTACCCACTATAAATTCGTTCAATAAGTATGTTTTGTTTAAATGCACCAAAATGTAATACCTATATTCACTGAGAAATAGAAAAGATGTACTCATTTATGTTGAGCTCTTTATAGAATGCTTAATATATTCATATTTATGTATACACAGCAAACGGACTGGGTCATGCATCTAATGATCACAGGGCATGTTAAATTACATTTCCCGTCTTTGATTTACATAATTAACAGAGCCGTGAACATCAAACAAAAGGCTTGTGATCTTAAAAATCACACCCACAGCAAGACACGATTTCAATGCCTTTGCTAAAGTTCGACAATTCCTCTTAACATTTCTGTGAAATTGCTATCCTATGGCTGGCACCTTTGTTCAGCATTCGAGATGAAAGCTAATTCTGAGGACAATTGGTTCAGCATTCAAACAGCAGGAATATTGCCACAGAGGGAACATAAAGGAACAGAATCATTTTTTGGAAGTATGAATTACTCTTTCCTTCTTCACAGCGAGATGAAATGAGTCTACTGCACAAAAAAAAGAGAAAGTCCCGACCGCTGCACTTTTCTTTGCTGAGACAAAACATTGAGAAGATATGACACCAGTTTCTTTTATTTGCAGAATCCCCACGAGAGTTACATTGCTCACCCAGGTAAAACATGAGAGAGCAGAATGATACTACCGCCTGACATATTTATACTGCTGGTGTACGTGGTGCTTCGCAGGCCTGGGGAGCAGAAAGAGAGAGAGAGAGAGAGAGAGAGAGAGAGAGAGAGAGAGAGAGAGAGAGAGAGAGAGAGAGGGAGAGGGAGAGAGAGAGAGAGAGAGAGAGAGAGAGAGAGAGAGAGAGAGAGAGAGAGAGAGAGCGGAATGAGAAATGTTCAATGATCAATCAGAATCCAAAATCATATTTCTGCTCCACCAAAGCGAGACAGGCACTTTATACTCATTCGCCGTGCCATTATTCTCTCGGAGGCATGAAAAAAAGCATCGAGAAGAGTTTGATTGCATCCAGTGTTTCGCCTATGTGAGTGTGAGCATATTCCTGCATTCAAACACCTCAGCCAAGGCCATGTCGCACTTTAAATGCAGGAAATGCATACAAACAAGAGCAAAGGCCTTCACCGAGTAAAATAAAAAGCTCTGAGGAGGAAGAAGCTATATGGGAATTTAGACTTTGACGAGATATGTAAAGAATATTGATTTTACAAAAATGTGACCATTTATGTGTTGGTTGAATTTAATAATCATCGAGTATGTTTACATGGACACCAATAATCTGATTTTAATACGATTAAGACAATACTCTGATTAAGAGTCTACCATGTAAACATTGATTTTTGATTAATTTAATCTGACTGAAGTCCTAATTGAACTAAACAGAAATAAATGTTCATATTTTAAAGACATTGTGGGGGAAAAATGTAATTTAATGCAGTGCTTCTTGTACAATCTGAGACACACTTAATATCAGATATCACTCAGCCAGTGGAGATCGCTGATTTTTTTTAAAGAAAACACACCTTAAACGCGCCAATTTTGCAACGGCATAAAGTTCACCGGAAATGCTTAATCCAGGTTACTGGCAAATTTAAAGTCCTTCAGCATACTTCGGCATATACCCTATTTGAAACGTTGCGAATAGTTAATTGCAAGAGGCTGCAATATGAAATATATGATATATGATATATGTATATATGTAAACAAGAATAACGAATAACATCTGAGGTGCTTGAAAACCAGTCCACACTATGCTTCAGAAAGTTAAACATGCTAGACTTTCTGCGAGGGATCACAGACATGGTATCGGTTGTTGTGAACTATGCCACATTACACGAGAAGAAACGATTGAATCTTGTGTCATGATGTACATTTGTCATTTATGACTACCCACGACACCCTATGTTAAGGAAATCGTGCCGAAATCGTATGATCTGACTGGGGCTTTATAACTAGCCAATTGCGTGAGCACACTTTCATTCTGCCCAATCAGAATTGCACAACTGAACTATGCCCAAAATGAAAAAAAAACGAAAATAGGAAAGTGCTGACAAGTGGGATTATGGCGTCTGTTGCTTCAGAAGCATTAATAGATGATTTCATATCAAAGAAAAACAGCATTTGCAATATGGGAATATTTTGGTTTCAAAGTCACAGATACCAAAAAAAACGAATAAAAAATTCGCAATTAGAGATTTTCCCCAAATCGCACAGCCCTAATGTGGACCTAAATTCAACGATTACCATCGTTTAGGACTTTTCGCTGCATTTTGTGATAGGATATTCTATACCAGTGTTTCCTCTAGGATTTTTTCCAGCTGTGGCGGCAGGACTGGTAGACACAGATCTACCAACTACCTATGGCGATAATGGTGTTATTTCAATGACAAATGTCATGAGCGCAGTATAATATTACGAGATCGCATTAGTGTAATACGAGCAGATTTTCTTGTGCATGCTCAAATAAACGCTGCTGAAGTGCGATTTAGTGCGTTTATGTAAGAAGTATGTCTCCAACATTTATTACATTTGCACATTTATTATTGCGTCCAATAGATCTACAGAGCGGCATTAATGAGTCCTGAAGTAAAGCTATAAAGGCTATAAACTCCAGCAAGTTAGTCATTGTATGCAGAGCCATAGACTATAAAGTATAATTATGGAAGCCGTGTTCATCTTAACTGAAAACTACGTCGTGTTTGCTGGCCTCACGCATCACGCACCTGTCAGTCAGTCTGTCAGTCAGTCAGCATGTCACTTTAAAGGGTTAAACAAATAACGCACAGCACTATGATTACAAAAAAGTTTGCGCTGTTATAATTCACTTACCTTTTAATACGTTTTGGTGCGATTATAATCCACTTTTTAAAAAAACGACTGGATGTTTTTGAATGAGAAGCTGTTATGTAGCACTGGCGGGATGAATTTTGGTGTGGCGCCCCGCCATGGAAGAATAAATGTAGCGGAAACCATGCATACACAGATGGCTTTTGACACAATTCTCCGCACCTACAGAGTCAGTGAAGGACCACATACACATACATGCGGAGGGTTTTTTCTCCCATTTGTGGTGCGGTATGAAATTCCATTAAAACAACACCCTTCCAGCAGTTCATACTTGCATCCAATATCTCGTTTTTCATGGGGGGCATGCAAAAAATGCTCCTGAACGAAAGCGAAAGTGCCAAACTGCAGTTAAAGTTGATAAATTAAAAATGAAACACCCGAAATTACATGAAACTCCAGAGGAAATGTGGATGGCGTGGTGACGCAATGATGCTAATCAAATTATGTGCTGTAACATGTAAAACAGGATCATGAAAGGAACATTCAAAAAGCAACTCATGTAAACACCTTAATCATATTATTGTTTTATTCAGATTAAGGCAAATCATTAGATTACTGATGTCCATGTAATTGTAGTCATTGTTGGGCAATTAATAAACACGTACGGTTCAAGGTTTTGTTTTGTCTACCACATTCAAACGAACACAGACATTGAAAATCAGGTTTTCTTATTAAGTATTTGTTAGTAATATGGTGAATATTAGGTATGGGATGATAACCAGTTTCAAAGAAATACTGGAAATATTGCCTATTATACTGTTCCTACGTTTTTCCACGTTTTTTTTTTATTTTATTTAGTTTTTTAGGGCAACAATATCTCCAGCAGAAAAGGACCCTCCACATCAAAAGCCACTGGTCAGCCCACAATTCAGAAAACATTTTGAAAACAAATCCCTTATGCACCAACATCCAAGCATGCTATAGACCTGAACCGCCTAAGTAGGACATGTATCTGGATTAACATCCATGTTGATCCTGGAACAACATTCCAATCAGCCAATCACAAATAAGGCTTATGTTTACAGTTTATGTTAACTTTAGGCATACGGTTGGGTTTATGCACTTCTATGTGATTGTTATCCATCTATTATTCCCCTCTGATTTTGGTAATACTTTACAGTTATGGTTAGGTTTAGGGGTAAGGAATAGGTATGAATTACATTTTGGAAAAAAATGATGTTCAAGGATCAACATAGATGTTAATCCAGAATCGTATTGCACATGGCAAAATGATGACGTGCAGACCTGATCAGTGCAGTGGCTTACTTTATATTCACTAGAAAAGAAAGATATCCGAAGATGCTTTAATTTGTACAGAAATTTGTTTTTGAAACTAATAATAACAGTAAAGGTAAATGATTTATCTAAATTATTTAGCCTGACATGTTTACAGTTCCAAAATATTTTAAATATTTCTTAAAATAAAATATATTGTGTTCAATAATGTTGTTTTTTTTTACCCAGACATTTAAAAAGGACATATTTTAGAGCAGTAATTGCGATACTGTAATACCGGAATATTGTTATTCAAGGTTATCATGCTGTCAGAATTTTATAAAGGCCAGTGCCTAGTGAATATAACAGTGGTTTTATTTATATGCCCATAAATGCATCCCTTTTGTGTTTTAACAAGTATGGTAAATGTCACTGTTTATTGTTATATTGGTGCACATACTTTAAATAAAAATTGAATTGTTGCATTTGTTATTCAATATAAGCATTTCCGAAAATCTTTTTATTTTATTTTTTTTACTTCTAAATGGCTGCAATATCTGATAGCCCTACTTAAAGTTTTTAGAGAATACATTTTACCCGAAAAGCTTTTCCACTCCAATCCATATGATGTGAACACGATCACAGATCTGCTGTAGAAAATTACAGCACTTACACAACATTACAAGCATCTGTTCGAGAGTTTAGATGTGACAGATGAGGAACAGAGCTGTCGTGACTGTGCCTTATTTAAAGGAAAACCCAAAAAGGAAATATTCTTGCTGGGAAAGTCAAACAAATGTATGAATTACCAATTAACACTTGTTTTGATTGCAACTGTAAACATCAGTGTTTATACACAATTATAAACAAATAATTAACATATATTTTTTAGATTTTAATATCTTCTACATAACTGCTCCCTCTGGGTCAATCACAGAAGACCCAGACTTTTAGGAGTAAGATCATTTGGATGTGAATCAATACTGTGATCTGCGTTCAGTGGATTTCTGTAAGACCACTATACACTGAAGACTTTGGGTATACAGTAGGGCTGCACAATATAATTTTAGCATCAATATCACAATGTGTAAATCTAACATTGCAGGATCAGCAATGTCAAGTTCACCACAGTTCAGAACATGTGATTTTTGGAGTCATCGCAAAGTTGAACCCTAAAATAGTAAAATAGTGAATAGTGATTTTCATACGCATGTGTTTTTAAGACCTGAGATGGTGTAAGATTTAAGCAAACTTAACCAAGAGGTTACAAAGGTATATAAAGCTAAATTAATTGTATTTAATTATTTATACAATGAAGACTATACAGTATACAATGTTATTTTATATATTATTATTGCACTTCAGTACCTCAATACTGATAAATTCCACAGAAAACCATCAAATTCATTTGTATCTGTTCAATTGTATTGTATTTTACGCAGATACTCCTCTACAAAATAATCCCAGTCAATGTAAAATTATGAATTCTTTCCAAATAGATTTACAGTATAGGTCATCCTGTGAAATTATATATATATATATATATATATATATATATATATATATATATATATATATATATATATATATATATATATATATATATATATATATATATATAAATGCAATGCCAGTTGTCCAATATCGTGCAGCCCTAGTAAACAGTGAGGATTTATACCATGTAAAAACTCATACAAAGCAAAAACAAACACTAATTTATGATCCATAAAAGACTCTCTTACATAGTGTCTGTCACAACAATGGATGCTGCTGCTTGCATATTAGTACACAATTATACTTACTTGAATAGTTTGTCCAACTGACAAAAGGAGGAGTAACAAGACAGTAAGTGCTTTTTTTTTCTTGCATAACACTTTGGGTGTCATTTAAATTGTAGATAATGCTTCAAACCCAAAATAACATCTTAACTCCTGCACAATGCAAAAGTTCATTCCTGACAACATAGAGGAAGTGCACAAAACAGGAAAAAGAAAGAGCTGAAAATACATAGATGGGGGAGACATGGCATATAGTTTGGTTATGACATGCCTGCTTTATTTAAAAAAAAAAAAAAAATATATATATATATATATATATATATATATATATATATATATATATATATATATATATATATATATATATATATATATATATATATATATATATATATATATATATATATATATACACCAAAAAAAAAACTATTACATTCAGAAAAAGCAACAAGCTTCAGTTCTGGATGCACTGTGAGCTATCTTGAGATTTCATACTGTGAATGTGAATGTCATTTTATACCAGGTTGTCATTCAATGTCAGAAACTTACGTGGAGATTCTGCTCCTCTACACTCTCGGAAAACACAGTAAGAGCTGTCAGTGGTAGTAACATTTCAAAAGCTACTCTTTAGGAACTAATATGCACACATTATATACTAATATGGACATTTCTGTACAAAAAGTACCACCCCAGTGACAGCTCTCTTACCTTTGTTCCTGAGTGTATAAATAAAACTAATTCTGAAAAAATGCCAAATCAAAACCAATTCATGATATTCATTTTTTTTTAAACTCACATCTTTGTTTTAATACTACACTTACATTGTGAAAAAGTGTACACTCTGCAATAAATCTACAATAGAAACCATTGTAGGATAGCCAGATGCTTTATACATAATGTTAAGTTATGCTTTATGAGCTGCGTATGCGTAGAGACAACTGGGGTTGTCCTAATGTGGGCTTTTAAAAAAAAAAAGTGAACAGTCTGTTATTGCTCTTTATACACGAGTATGAGAGAATAAAGAGTAAAAAGAGAATAAATAAGACGAACCGTTGTGGTGATTTTGACTTAACATTAAGAACGTCTTTTTCAGAGAGACTCAGTTAAGACATTTTTTTGAAGTATTTTAATTAAACTTAAAACCTTTAGACTTACATGACCAGTTTTCAATATCTGCCTGATCCTTGTTCACCAACAACAAACAAAAAGTTATCTGGCAAACATGTATGATTTTCTTCACCTTGCATCAAAAATAGAAGATATTATGCCACTGGAAAAGCTAACCCATGATAAACATCAAAAACATGAAAAACTCTGGTTCATATGGTCGCCCATTTGGGAATATTTAAAAGAGCTTTCTTGATGTCTATGCAGGACTGCTTGTGATTTCCTTTCAATCCTACTTGATTCTTATTGGAAAACGGTTTCAAAAGAAAGTTTATTATTCTGATGTCATTTTTTTTTTTTATATATATGGTTACATTCGTTCCTGTTATTTCTATACTCTGTAACATTAGTACGTGATGTGACACTGTTAACGTTATCTGATATCATGAGCATTCATTCATTTTCCTTCGGCTTAGTCCCTTATTTATCAGGGGTCACCACAGCGGAATGAACCACCATCTATTCCAGCATATGTTTTATGTAGCGGATGCCCTTCCAGCCGCAACCCAGTACTAGGAAACACCCATACACTCACACACGCAATCATACCAGCCTATTCAAAATGTTATCACTTGATTGAATGGGTGTATTAGTGGTTATCAGCTGATAGATATGGGCCAGTAGGGGCCTTCTGCACCTACTAGTAGGCTCAGAAGGCTGCAATCATCCATCCACATGGTTAATCAGCTATAGCCGGAAGTTAATGAGAATTATTTATATTCTTTAATAAACTTTCCATTAATTGTATTTTATTAATGTCTACCCCTGCGGTGTCCAAACTCTGTCCTGGAGGGCCGGTACCCTGGAGAGTTTATCTCCACCTTGCTTCAACACACCTGCCAGGAAGTTTATAGTATGTCTAGTAAGAGCTTGAGTAGCTGGTTCAGGTGTGTTTGATTAGGGTTGGAGCTAAACTCTCCAGGACACCGGCCCTCCAGGACCGAGTTTGGACACCCCTGGTCTACCCCTACACCTCAACCGCCACAGTAATGTAAAAACAGATCTGGATCTGGAGTCTTCTCTATTAGTATAGCTGATTAACCATGTGGTTGGATGATCACAGCCTTTTGAGCCTACTAGTAGGTGCAGAAGGCCCCTACTGGCCCATATCTATCAGCTGATGCACTGATAACGCCCATTCAAACGAATGATAACATTCGAATCATACACTACGGCCAATTTAGTTCATCAAATTCACCTATAGAGCATGTCTTTGGACTGTGGGGGAAAACCAGAGCACCCAGAGGAAACTCACACGAACACAGGGTGAACATGCAAACTCCACACAGAAATGTCACCTGGCCTATCTGGGACTAAAACCAGTGACCTTCTTGGTGTGAGGTGACAGTGATAACCACTGGTCCACGTGCTGCCTGTACATCATGGGTAAACATGAAAAAATTTTACTGACACTATTCTGTGTATGAAAACCTTTCTGAACAGCTTTATGTGAAATAACCAATATTTAGATTCCTATTCTTCCTCAAACTGAACAAGTTACTGGATAAAAAAAACAAGATTCTGAGTATTTCAGGCATTTCTAATTCATTAAGAACACACTCAAAAGAATGATCTATTCATATTAAGATTTCCTATGGCTCATTTGTATTTAAGCTTTTCAAGCTTTGGCCCTGCATCAGTATTGCAGATAAGAATACATTTGACATCTATTATTCATTATCTTGTGTTCATATGATGTTGGAAACAATTCTTCAGTCCATTTTCTATCAACCGATGTTTAGATACCATTAAAACCAACATACATTATTAACGGATGTTACGCATATAAAAACCATTCACTTGCACCAATGTTTTAGGACCGTGATTGACTAATAAGAGACTCTGTATTTGTCATTGTGAGGGGTACTTCAAGAGCACCGTATGTGTGCTCCAACCAAATCCCCATAAGCCATTAAACAGACAATGTTTACATCTTTCCACATGACTGACAAAGCACATCTACACCTCACACAATCAATAGAACACACACGCACATGTAAACACTGAAACCACTCAACGTCAGCTACTGTTTCAGCATATATAACAAGCTGACCTTGAAAGCGCTGCAGAACCGGAGAGCATGTAGAATTTACAACCAATAACCCTGACTGACCTAATACAACTTAATAGACTTCCACAGGTGCAGACTCGAGCAGAGGAAATATCTGTTTAGATCAGAGCGCCCTCTAGTGGCTTTTTATTCCACATCATCAGCAAAAACGACTGCTTTAGGGGATTGTTAGACTTGGTGTTAAAGGGATAGTTCACTCAAAAATTCATTTATTTCATTATTTACTCACTCTTTCTTTTGGTTCTGATGAACACAAAAGATGGACTTCCACAGTATTTGTTTTTCGTACTATAAAAGTAAATAGTTATATGTTTACATCATTTTTGGGTGAAGTATCCCTTTAAAATGTAGATGAGAGAAACACATTCTTGTTTAAATCTATTGTTTCCGACAGTCTTTTTTTGATCCCCTTTAACCATTTCCCTGCTGGATTTAAGAAAAGAGAGTGTGTGTGTTGTATGTAAAAGCCTTTTCAGATCTTTTATTGTAAGATAAGCTTGTAAAACTCGCATAGTCTTACATACAGATATGACAGGAAGAGCAGAAGCTTTCTGCTTCAAAACATTTCAGACCCCGTTTACATGTTTACTAGCATCCATTTGTACCTTCACATTTAGGAAGTCAGCCATCGATCATATTTCTAGGCCTGTCACGATAAGGAATTTTTGTTATGTGATATATTGTCACAGAAATTGTTGCGCTAAACGTTATTATTGTCATTTTGAGATGACTGATTATATACTGATTATTTAACAGCATAATAATGCAAATAGTCATAAACACTTTAAAACACGTATCATTCTTACGGTTATTTAGATTCTAAAATTGGATGTTAAAAACGTAAAAGTCCTATTATATATATATATACACTATAAAATGTCCTATTAGGTAAATGTCCAATTATAAAGTTTGACAACGATGAAGTAGAAAGTAAATGTCATTGTAAAATGGCCTTAACGTTATTTGTGAATTTGTAAATATTAAGGTCATCCTCAAGTATTGCACGATAAGTCGATATATTGATTATTGTGACAGGCCAACATACTTCCATAAAAATATGTATGTGAAGAAAAAAACGTACCTAATATTAAGTCCTGTAGCCTGGCCGATGTTTTCCCAAGCCTGCAGCTCACGCTCCATTTTCTGGAAGACAAAAGATTCAAAAAGAACTGATGCGAGTATGTATATGAACAGCTGTGAACGTTTAATGTTTTTAATGAAGATTACTCAAATGTTACAATTAAAAAGAAACATTGCACTGACATTGGTCTAAAACTAAATAAAATGTATTTTCTTATAGATTTTTCTATTTGGTTTTGAGTAGAAATGTTATACACAAAAGAACCAATGATCAATCATGCATATGAATTCAAAGCGACTTAAAAAGACTGCACATTCCAAAATCTCCAGCTATTTTTATTCATGTTTTTATTCATATAGGGTTGTCACGATACTGGAATTCAGTACCAATCAATACTAAAATTTGAAAAAAATCCATTTCCCGCTAACATTTGAGTGCTGTTAAGCATGTCCTTTAGGCGGATTTATATTCGCCGCATCTGCTAGTTCACTTCAGTGCTCGCGGCGACTGTAACGTCATCGCAGTGTTTGCAGAGGTTTGCTTTGGGTGCGTGTGACATGATTTCAGCTGGCGGAGCTCACAACATTTTTTTAAACTCGAGCAAACAGTTCACAAGGTGCCGCATTTGACTTTGAAGAGATTTTGTCTGAAACATGTACACCTTTACAGACATCTTCATGATTCGTCCATGCGTGACCATAGGGATAACCAGAGGGCCAATAATTCTTGGCTAGAAATTGCAACAGCCGTGGGAAAGGAAAAACGTTTTTGTTAAAAAGTTTAGAAAAACCTGAGGGATAAGTTTGTTAAAACCAAAAAGAGAGGCCGTGGCAAAAGTGGAGACTATGTTTTTCCACCATTCATAGTTTTACACTGATGTATACATTACAATTTTGAATTTAAAACAATTTAATAGCTGCAAAACTAAAATGAATTAGCAAATTATTTCTTTGATAACTGGAAGAATATTTGAACCTATAAGTTTACAATATACTGATGCCCAGTTTTTCTATTCTTTATTGTTGATAATGGTCAGGAATGTCGGACCATTATTGCCTTTTTAGCATATAATAGTAGAGGACACAAACTAGCCAGACAGTAATGTCTGAATTGTGGAGTGGGCTAAACTGTCAGTATTTTTTTGGTAAGTGTACCATTTTTGTTTTGCTTTTATTTTTGCCATAATAAAAAATATATTTGTAGAGCAACCCATGTTCTGTTGTCATTAATATTTTAATAAACTATAATAGCGCAGTCTAAGATATGAACTAAAGAAGTAATGTATCAAAGTTTGATTTTTTTTTTTTTTTTTTTTATTGCATTTTTCAGAATGAATTGTTTACACAGCAATGAGTAGAACATAACAGTATACAGTATTTTAAGGTAAAAAAAAAAAGAAGAAGAGAAAAAAAAAAAAAACATAATAAAATAAATAAATAAAAAATAAATAAATAAAAACAACACAGCAGTGTGGTCTAATTCAAAACAATATTACAGTATCGCAGTGTGCACAATTAAGGAAAAACAGTAGACTTATAATCAATGCCAAGACAGGTCAAAGGAGTTTCCCACAGCTTCTGAAATGACTTGGATTTTCCTTTTAATATATGTCCAATCTTTTCCATAATTATGGTTTCTTTAATCAGGATTATCCAGTCCTTGACTAGAGGAGGCTCTGTCCCGACCCATTTGTTCATAATTAATTTCCTCCCCAGCATCAGTAGAGGTTGTAAAACATCTGAATGTTCCAGAAAAAGGGGGGGCAGAACACCTAGTAAGCACATTAATGGGGAGGCCGTAACCTTCTGTTTATGTATTATGGACAGTTTGTCACAAATGTCATTCCAAAAATCAGCAATCAAAGGACATTCCCAAAGACAATGAAAGAACGTGCCGATACTATTATTGCATTTTGGACACTGAGGTGAAACGGTCTTATTTATTTTACTATATTTATTTGGGGATATGTAAGCTCTATGTACAATATTAAATTGCATTTCTTTAAATCTGTTGCAGACTGAAATATTCAAGGGTAGTCTGATAATATCATCCCACATGTTTTCATCAATGGCGCATTTTAGGTTCTTACTCCATGTCTTCTGCAATGAGATCAGATTGTCTGCTTTATACTGGTTTATCATAGAGTAAAATTTGGATATAAAGTGCTTAACTTCAGTATTCTTGAGAAAGAATCTATCCAAAAAGAAATCAGAGCTATTCAAGGTAAGGCTGCCGTGTCTAGTATGAACGAAATGCCTTATCTGCAAATATTTAAAGAAATCATTTTTAGGGATATTGTGCTTTAAATTTAACTCCTCGAACGACATAAAAACATCCTTATGGAAGAGATCATGTATCCTATATATTCCCAAATTAATCCAGCTACCAAATTGAGAGCCCATATAAATATGGTAAAAATTTGTATTACTAGTCAGTGTGGATAGAATAGGCAAGTTCAGATTGTACTTAAGTGATCTTCTGAGCTGCGACCATATTTTGATAGTTCTAATAATAAGTGGGTTTTCTTTTACCTTGTCAGGAATTTGGGTTTTCTGGTCAAGTAAGTTAATCAAAGAAACTGGGTTACAAAACTCTTGTTCGATATCTACCCACAGAGCATCTTTAGATTTATGTACCCAGTCTAGAATGATCCTAGCCTGTATTGCCCATATATAATATTTAAAATTTGGTAGAGACCATCCCCCTTTATCAGTGGGCAATTGTAAAGTTTGTAGTTTTACTTTTGGTCGCTTACTGGCCCAAATAAATTTAGACATAGAACTATTGAGATCTTTTATATCAGCATTTGTCAGGGATGAAAAAGTCATGGATAGTGGGTATAAAATTTTTGGGAATATTATCATTTTTATAAGGTTTATTCTTCCTGAGAAAGAAACTGGGAGTTTTGACCATCTTGTGAGGTCTTCCTTAATACGCAATATTGATGTTTTAATATTGGCATCATAAAGATGTGAAAGTTTGGGTGTAATACGGATACCCAAATATGTGATACCCCTAGGGGACCATTTGAATGGTTTGATAAAATTGGGCTCTGATACGTCTGATGATCCTAACGGCATTATTTCTGATTTATGAAAATTAACTTTATATCCGGATATAACTCCAAATTGCTTAATCAAATCAGTTAATTCAGGTAATGATCTTTGTGGGTTAGTTATAGTTAACAAAATATCATCTGCGTAAAGCAGTATCTTTTGTTGTCTATTGCCAATAGTTACACCATAAATGTTTGGATTGTTTCGAATGTAAATTGCCAGAGGTTCGATTGCTATTGCAAACAATAGTGGGGATAAGGGGCAACCCTGACGGGTCCCCCTATGAAGTGTAAACGAGTCAGAAAGAACACCATTAGTTAATACGGCAGCTTTAGGTGATGTGTAGAGCAATCTGACCCATTTTATAAATTTTTCGCCAATACCAAATCTAGACATAACATCAAACATATAACTCCACTCCACCCTATCGAATGCTTTTTCGGCATCCATCGCTACTAAGATTCCAGGTATAAGATTACAATCAAGGTGGCATATTATATTAAATAATCTTCTAGTATTGCAGTAAGAGTGGCGACCTTTTATAAACCCAGTCTGATCTGGGTCTATGATGTCTGGGATTACTTGCTCGAGGCGTTTAGCCAAAATTTTTGCAAGCACCTTTATGTCTACATTTAGCAAACTGATTGGTCTGTAAGAGCTGCATTCCTCTGGATCCTTTTCTTTTTTGTGTATTACAATATTATTAGCCATATTCATATAATTAGGGAGTTTGGATTCATGAAAAGAGGTATTGATAGCTTTCAAGAGGTATAGGTTTATTTTATCATTCATGATCTTAAAAAATTCCACTGGGTACCCATCAGGCCCTGGTGATTTTCCTGATTGTAAAGAGTTTATTGCAGTTTTAATTTTCAAAAGGGTGATAGGAGCTTCTAAGAGTTCTTTTTGTATATTAATTATTTTAGAAATACAAAGATCTTTGAAAAAGGTATTTTCTGATTTACTTTGTGTATTTATATCTGATTTATATAATTTTTCATAATATTGTCTAAATGTCTCACTTATTTTCTTATTTTCTGTTATTCTACAGCCTAAGGGATCCTTAATTGCTGAAATGTGTCCTTTTACGGACATCTTCTTGACTAATCTAGCTAGAAACCGATTGGGTTTATTGCCCATTTCAAAGAATCTTTGCCTTGCAAATAATATATCTTTATCTGCTTTTCTGGTGAATAGTTGATTTAATTGGGCTCTTAGAGATTTAAGTTCAGCAAGGAGTTGAGCTGATTTTGAGGAATGAAACTCTTTTTCTATTGTGTTAATTTTCTTTTCTAGTTTCATTTGCTCAAATAGTAGTTCCTTTTTCTTCTTACTTGTGTAAGCGATTATCATTCCTCTCAAAAAAGCCTTGTAAGCTTCCCATAATGTTCTAGGGTCCGTTCCGTTTGTATCGTTACTTTGAAAATACAACTTTGTCTGCACTTTTAAATATTCAACAAATTTCTCATCTAGGAGATGGAAGGGGTTAAGTTTCCATATCCATGATTGATAATTAGTTCGCGGTGGTGACATATTAACTGTTACTGGTGCATGATCTGATAGAGTTGTCGGGCCTATATCAGATTTCTCAGCCAAGCTTATCATCTGATTTGAAAAGAATATATAATCGATACGTGAGGCGGTTTGATGGGGGTAGGAATAAAATGTGTAAGCCTTAACAGTGGGGTTTAAGAATCTCCATACGTCAATGAGACCTAGCTCCTGACATGAAGTTTTAATAATATTAGTAGTTTTAGGAGCCATGGCAGCTGCCGGTGATTTGTCCATATCTGGATTAAGATAACAATTAAAATCTCCCCCCAGAATTACATTGTTGCAGTCAAAGTAAGCTATTTTATTATATACCTGGGCAAAGAAATCTTCATCATGTAAATTTGGAGCATATATGTTTGCTATCACAACCTCCTCTCCATATAACAAGCCCTTTATTATAACTATTCTACCATCTTTATCAGAATAGCTCGTTTGTAATTTGAATGGTAAATTTTTGTGAATCAATATTATTACACCACGCTTTTTGGATGAGAAGGATGAGTAATAAAGTTGGTCCACCCAGTCTCTTCCAAATTTCTGATGTTCAAGGTCATTTAAATGTGTTTCTTGTAATAACGCAATATTAATTTTATCCCTTTTCAAAATATTTAAGATCTTCTTCCGTTTAACAACATTATTGACTCCCTTAACATTCCAAGTGCGTATTCTTATGCTAGATTTATAAGTGCTACTCATTGTAAATTAAATTACCAATAAATGTGTATGTATTAGTTGTTTTAAAATGTACACACTGACAAGAAAAAAATAATAGGCATAACAGTGAAAGGGTAAGAAGATAAGCCACAACTGCTAGAAACAGGAAAACTAACGAAGTCAAGAGACCTGCGTAAAGACAGAACTGCGCAGGTGTACGAAAAACTCTCAACCCCAACTGAAAACGGGAGATAGAACAATATAGAAACACAAAAAAAACGGAATTTGTGAACCTCTCGCATTCGTCGACTGATCTTTTCAACGATAGACAGAGAAACAGAAAGCAGAGAGGTAACAACGTGGGAGTCTCGTGCTCATGGTTTCGTGGTACGAAGGTATTTTCCTTACGTATCATTAAAGTTATTCGTGTCAACAGTGCTCCAAGCCGAACAGGCTAATATTTATCACAGTCATCATATGTATAAATGTCCACTGTAGAAGTATTTCGCGCGTTCCGTACATCATAAGTGCCTGCTAAGGAGTGTTATGACTGTTGAGTCGATTCCAAGAAGGCGTTCACCTCCGCGGCCGTGGACATGTATGTGCTCTTACCGGCTACGTTGAACACTCTTATAGTGGCAGGGTAAATGAAGGCATATTTCAATCCTGCTTCTCGTAATCTTCGTCGGGCTTCCGCCGTCTCCGCTCTCTTCTTCTGCACGCCAGCTGAGAAATCTTGAAAAAACGACACCTTTTTCCCCTCGATGCAGAGGTCACCCAGACGTCTCGCTGCTTCTAGGATCGGTCTTTTGTCTTTATAGTTGTGCAGTCGAACAATCACGGGTCTCACTCTCAGATGTCCACCTTCGTTGTGAAATTGTCCAGTACGATGTGCTCTGTCCAATTTGATCCGTCCGTCCTTTGCGTTGATATTCAGCGTAGTCGGGATCCAAGTCTCAAAAAAAGCTATCGGGTCACCCCCCTCAGTGCCCTCTTTGAGACCGACGATTCTGATATTCTGACGTCGACTTCTATTTTCAAGGTCTTCTATACGTTCGAGTGCTTTTTGCAGGGATGTCTCGATAGATCCGAGGCGTGTTGAGCTGTTAACTTGATTATCCTCGAGGTCCGATATTCTCTGCTCGGCCTCGATGACTCTCTTGATCATACTGTCCAACTTGCCTGATATCTCAGAAATTGGATCGCTTATCGCCTGTAACTTCTTTTCAAGAACAATCGACACCTTTTCGACAATACAGTTAACTGCGTCATCCGAAAACGTATTCTCGTTAGAAACAGCTGGGCCCGGATTATCGCCATCTTGCTCGGCAATAGTGTTCTTGTTTTGGCGTTTATTTCTTCTAGCTTGTTTACTAGTCGAATCTGATTGCGACCAAAAAGCATCGAGAGACATCTTGTTCACTTTCCCCTCAATTTTGAGCACTTTAAAAGTAATTAGGACGACTGTTTAGTCAAAGATTCAGATATATGGCGAGGAGCTCTTTCAGACACGTCTTGTCGCTCTCAAAGCATCACGTGATCCCCTATCAAAGTTTGATTTTAAAAAATCTTGAATGGTTATAAAAAATCTTTATAATCATTAAAATAATTTATAAAAATAATGAATTGAATGATATTAATGATATAATGTAGTTCCGGAAACTTCCTACTTCTGTTTCTCCGTCTGATTTTACAGTTAGTTTCTTTTGACCATCCCCTGTAGCTTTTAAAAATATCTCAACGGCGAACGCATTAAGTATAAAAGCCTAGTCCGTTTTGTGAGGTGCACGTGTAGGCAGTGGAGGTCCGCGATGCGGTGCTAGGTGAAAGTATAAATCAGCCTTTAAACACCGCTGATTTGCCATTGTGTTCACATGCTTAACAGAAATGACTGTGATTGGCCATGAAGGTCATCATTTCACCAAACTCACCGCTGTTTACTAAGTGTAACCACAGATACAGGGACACTGCAGCATTTTAAAGCCACGATTTATTAGCAGATCGCTCGAATGTCTGCTTGCAGACAAACTGAAACTTTTAGAAATGCTCCAGTGTCCCTGTATCTGTATTTACACTCCGTAAACAGCAGTGAGTTCGGTGAGCTGATGACCTTCACAGCCAATCATTTCTGTTCACATCAGTCATTTCTGTTGAGCACATGAACACACTGGAAAATCAGCACTGTTTAAGAACGTGCTCAAATGTTAGCAGGAAATGGACGCGTCTAAACTTTCAGTATCAATTAGTACCAAATTCCAGTATCGTGACAAAACTAGTTCACCCAAAAATAAAATTTACCTCATCATTTACTGTTCCATCCCTTATTTTTTCTTTAAAGAGCTTCTTTAGAACACAAAAGAAGATATTTTGAGATATTCTGAAACCCATCGACTTACACAATGACTATAGACATCAACGGGCACCAACAACCTGCATTTTTCAAAATACTTTCTTTTGTGTTCAACTAAAATAAGTTTTGAACAAGTAAAGAGTGAGTAAATGATAACAGAACTTTCATTTTAGGTTGAACTATCTATTTAACTGCACATTTTGCAACAGTTCACCTCTTTCTCCAACTCCACTTTGATTTTCTCCTCCATCACTTTCTCCAACCTCTCCAGCTTCCTCCTCAAGCCCTCGGTCTCTTCTTTCAGCAAACTGTTGTTCTCTTTTGTCTCCCTTTTGAAAGACAGTCGAAGACGTGTTAAATATACATTAGACATGCGTCACAGAAAAAGTTTGACAGTGAACGCTGATACCTTAAGAAAGAGTTTTCCTCACGCAGACGTTTAATTTCCCGCTCCATTTCAGGCAGTCTGGCCACTTCAGATTTCATGTTCTTCACAATCACGGAGTCTTGTTCCTGAAGAGCCAAACGCCTCTCCAACTCCTGCAGATGGACAGCACAAATAAGACCAAGCAGAGCACAAATACAAGCCAATTTCGTGATGCTAATACAAGCTTTATTTTAGTCTAGACTTGGCACTTGAGCACCAATACTTCAGACATCCCTTAGTGCTCCAAAATCCACCAAAATTGAGAAGAAGACTTAAACAAAAATACCTTTATCTTGAGTTCACTCTCTGTGCTGGTTGAATGGGAGGACTGCAGATTTTGGTACTTTTGACTGATGTCCTGAAACTTCCTGTTAACAACAGAGACAAAAAAAGTGCATAGTATTAGGCTGCACAATATATCGTTTCACCATCGATATCGCAATCTGCACATCCACAATAGTCACATCGCAGGAAGTGCAGTGTTTGGTTGATATGTTGGGATTATAGTTTACCAGGAGCCACAGTTCAGAACACAGAAGATTTCTGGAGTCACTGAACAGTTTACCCATAATGGAGTGACAGTTTATTAGGTGTGTTACAGATCACGGTTGATCCGTGATTCGTACGGATCACAACCCACAGTTAAGAACACACGTGCCCCGTAGATTAATACATTTTTTATACTTGTAGATTAATCCTAAATTTGTAACGATCGCAGAGAGATCTCCTCTCATGTCATTCAAATCACATGTATGAAAGCATTTAGGCTTTGACGGAAGAAGTTATGGTAGGTTATTCAGAATGTGGTGGGTTTCTTAGGTTATTAAAGGGGTTTTCTTCCACTACTTGTTTAGGCTGCATTAATGAACTCTGTGTAAGCTGCATGATTGACCACTAAATCAGGATCTCAACACCCACGCAACAAATTAGAAATGATGGTGAGGCCATGCTTTCATGACTTCTAGGCTGGACAACTGTAATGCTCTGTTTGCTGGTTGCCCAGCATTCTCTATTAACAAACTCCAGCTAGTGCAAAATGCAGCTGCCAGAGTTCTTACCAGATCTAGAAAATATGATCATATCACCCCAATTTTATCCTCCTTACACTGGCTGCCTGTTAAGTTTCGTATTGAATTTAAAATATTACTCCTTACCTATAAAGCTTTAAATAATCTAGCTCCTGTTTATCTAACCAACCTCCTGTCTCGCTACAACCCAACCCGCTCTTTACGATCTCAAAACTCAGGGCTTCTGGTAGTACCTAGAATATCAAAGTCGAGTAAAGGAGGTCGAGCCTTCTCATTTATGGCCCCTAAACTCTGGAATAGCCTTCCTGATAATGTCCGAGGCTCAGACACACTCTCGCTCTTCAAAACTAGATTAAAGACCTATCTTTTTAGCAAAGCATACACTCAGTGCATTACATAGCGGTATGACGCATGATGTGCCCCACACATGATTTTGCTCCTCGTTTATATACACTATGAACAGCAGCTACGCTAATTATTCTCTATTTCCACCTGGGGGTACTCATCTTGAGGCCCTCAGACTACGCAGTGCCACTGACGCGATCCGAGACCAGTGACGAGATGATCCCAAGGTTTTCTGGACCAGGCCGTATCCTGAGCAGCTGCTGTGGTGGTCATCGTGGAGTGAGAACATGAGACTAACTCCTGTGATGCTCCAAGGACAGACGAGTCTTCGCTGAGGTCCAGCTTCCTGCGCCTAGACTGCAGCTCTGCACAAGACGTTTGGCCATAGGGGAAATGGTCGTGCCCAACTGAGCCTGGTTTCTCTCGAGGTTTTTTAAATCTTCGCTTTCGCCAATTGGTGAAGTTTTTTCCTCGCCGCTGTCGCCACTGGCTTGCATGGTTCGGGATCTGTAGAGCTGCGCATCGATGGATTTGCTCTTCAGTGTTTGGACTCTCAGTAGTGATTATTAACCCACACTGAACTGAGCTGAACTTAATCTCTGAAACTGAACTGACACTGTTTCAATTCACTATAATCTTCCATGTGAAGCTGCTTTGACACAATCTACATTGTATAAGCGCTATACAAATAAAGATGAATTGAATTGAATAATTTGCATATGTTTATTAATCCTAAGAGATTCAGTCTTTTGAGTTAGTTATGAAGTTACGAAAAGTCAAATAACACAGAAGCACTGGGATACCGGTTTATGGCTAAGACATAACCACTGATGTTTATGGTACAGATTACAAATCACCGTCATATGCATTTAACTTGACGCTCAAAAATGAAAGTCGTAGGCGGCAATTACATTATTTAACCAATAGGTGGCAACCAGGCATCAAAAATATGCTAATAAAAACCATAATGTGATCCGAACCGTAAGATTTGTGATCCGTTACACCACTACAGTTTATAATTTGTGTGTGTTTTTAGGGCCTGTGACTGTGTGAGCACTCAGGCACAAGAAATTAAAGTATTTAGGAACATGAAACTGTACTGCTTGTAACTATAATAAAGATATATTTTTTATTAAACAATGAAGACTATATAGTGTTACTTTTCATTCGATCATTCAATTTCTGTACCTGAATACTGAGATGTGAAATATTTTACTTCAATTATTCCAATAATAATTCAGAATAATCCCTAGTCTAAATTAATGAATTTTTTCCCAAATAGAGCTATTCAAGCTATCTGGTGAAACTGTATTCATATCACAGCAAGACAAAATATGGCAATGACAAATTTTTCCAATATCGTGCAGCAGTATATTTTAATTTATATTTAAAAGAGAAAATGAAGTATGTGCTTTTTTTGAGTTCATACTTGCGCTGCACATCCAGTTGTTCCTGCAAGGCCTGGATCTCCAGGTTCTGGGTGGAGAATTTAGACTCCTGAATCTGGATCTGCTGACTGAGCCTTCTCGTCTCATCTTTCAACTCACTGATAATCTACAACAAGAACAGAATAATAAATACATAAATAAATAATCAATCAAACCACTTCAATCTAAAATGTATACTCAGGAGAAAGTAATAAATAAGGTTTTAAACTAAATAAAATCTTTTTCAAATAAAATCTGAATTACCACACACATTTTATCGTGCATTTTATTTTTATGCACTGTTCAAATACAAATTCAGGTCAATACATTATTTTAATGAATAGTTTAATTCAGCAAGGATGACTTAAACTGACTATAGGTGAAAGCGTTTTTTTTTTTTTTTTTTTTTTTTTTTTTTAATAAAATGTTCTGAACTGAAGTATCCAGGGGGGAAAAAATCATATATATATAAAAAAAAAAAAAACACAAAAATGTTTAGTGAACAAGTATTGATGCTAATATTCAAATTCGATTACACATGAACAACATTTGATAATGCATTAAATGCTATGCTAAAACATGCTATTTTTAAAGGTGCAGGGATTGTCTTTGGAAACATTTTTTGTTGTACTAGTTAAAAGTCTCTTCACATTCCAATAGTTTTGATTAAATTAAATGATCTAAATGTATTTATATGTAATTTTATATTCTGGGTAAGGCATAAGACTGCAAAAAGTGGCCGATAATTCCCTTAATTCTGATAAGTAGCACAAACTGTCAACAAATGTAGATTTGTACATCTGCACACCAGTTCACACAGACAGATTCCACCTAGCCTGCTTTACTGAGGTAAAGCTGGTTTTATATTCACAACACATTGATTCATTTTTGAACAATGACAACCTGTGACGTGCTCCCTATATTTTTTTACCATGCTACTTTGAATATTTGGTCTGAAATGGCATGCAAGCATGGCTTAGGCCCAATCCCAATTCTATTTTTGTACCCCTACCCCTTCCCCTTCCCCATGGCCCTTACAACCGAGGGTTAAGGGGAAGGGCTTCAAAACTTACCCCTAAGAATTGGGACACCACTTCAACACCTGCACATGTCATCACGATCTCTTGCTTCATATGAGATCAGACGATCGCGACTGCTGTAGTTATTCCAGTTGTGTTATTTTTTGGTGTTTATCTTCAGGAAATCACTGAAGGCATATATTATGTTATCATAACGATCTAATGTGGCAATAAGATCGTAACTGTACTGTGTATTTACACAGTGGCCATATTCATCTATGTAAACACACGAAAACAACATTAACATTATAGCAGACACTGTAAAAAGCTAATTTTCAGCCACTAGACTGCTCTGACAGGGTATTCGAGTGTTATCGAGTGACAGAATGTTGTAGGACTGCTGTACAGGAGTTATGATTAGGGATTATAGATCGCGGAATTTAGCGTTTTTTTTCTTGCGTTTTTTTTAAAAAGCATGACCGTAAAACATGAACGCGGTTATGAATATAATAAAACATGTGTTTGTTTGTCGTAAAAATTCGTAATAATGACAAAAAATACTAATTTGTGTATCTCCTTACTTCCGGGTTCAGCTGTACTGCCGTTGTGGCAGGTGTATTCTGGGTAATATTTTTACCCCTCCGTTTCAAGTGTGCTCCTGAAAAATCTTCGTTCGAAGGGGTGTATACCCCTTGCCCTTAGCCCTACGCCTTCAAGCTAAAGAGAATTGGGACACCCCTACCCCTTGGCGGGCACGCGCAAAACGAGGGGTAGGGGTAAGGGGAAGGGCTAAGGGGTAGAATTGGGATTGGGCCTTAGTAATAAGTGTAATTCCTGCACCCTGCCGGCCAGGAACTAAGCAGAGTCGCTTTAGGACAAAGCATATGAGAGAGTGAGACGAGCTATCCTTGCATCCATGAAATATTGCACATTATGACAAGTTTTGCTTGCTACACAACTGAAAACATGCTAGATATAATACAGTTTTCGTTCGGAATTGTAGTATTATAAAGTACTATAAAGTTTTCTAACTGGCGAATGACATGATATAGCGCAGGGGTGCCCAAACTCGGTCCTGGAGGGCCAGTGTCCTGCAGATTTTAGCTTTAACTTGCCTCAACACACCTGCATGGATGTTTCTAGAAAGCTTAGTAAAAGCTTGATTGGGGTTGTAACTAAACTTTGCAAGACACCGGCCCTCCAGGACACAGTTTGGGCACCCCTGATTTAGTGGGATGTATACTGTCATCTTTACCGTTCATGATTTCAAGAGGTGTGGCTTTGGATGGCAGGGGAGGGAATGTGTTTTCAAAGCAATTATGTTAACGGTTAGCATTTTGGCAGATTGCCTACTGCACCTTTACCTGTAATGATTTTACACTAACAATACATTTTACTTTATTTAACAATTTCAGCTTGGTTGAGAATGAGTGTCTGTAAAAAAAAATTGCAACCCCAAACTTTTACAAGTAATGTTAATTAGTAACGACAATTATACACATTAATTATAAGTAAATCACGCAATCTAAATATAGAGCATCTTCTGCAAAACACAGTAACAATGTTATTCCGCAGTGACCATATAAAATAAAATAAAAAGTTCCAGAAAAATCCAGAAACCAATACAAAGAGACACATGAAAACACACACACACCTGCTCTGCCTCGGTAAGTTTGCTGTCCTTTTCATTTGCTTTCTTGTGGAGTTCCTCGAGGTTGCGCTTTAAAGCTTTGTTGTTTTCCATTTGTTCATTAAGGGCTTGATTTGCTTTCTCTTCCCTTTCTTCCAGACGTCTGATCTTCATCTGTAAGTCCCTGTTACGGTCAATTTCCCTCTGTAAATGTAATCGGACAGACACATACACGCACAAACACAGGTCAAATTAGATTTTTCACAGAAGAGACTCGCCAATCCAGCCTTAAATGCACCAAATCGCATCCTAATGGGTTTTTGTCTACAGTGCATTTTTACAACCTGCTTTTAGACTGCATTTTTCATATTGAAGGACATATAGAGACGCACTGATTGACCAGCCAGAAATAGAAACCAGCTCTTTTTGTTTCAAAACTAAAATTGGGTGGGAAAATATCTGAAAAAATCTCCATCTAAAGCTAGAGTTAATATCTATACTTGATTGTACTATACACAAGCTTCATTCAATATCAGCCTAAATCTACTTTTTTCTTCTTCTTTTTTTCTTTTTCTCTTTTTAATTGTAATTGTTCAAGGATCCCTGTTTGGGCTTCTACTAACTTTGCTTCATTGTCGTAGACCTCTTTCAGCACGATTTTAAATATCTCAATCTATCTTTTTATTGTTAATCTTTTAATTAATTATTTTGAGCTGGGTTAATATTACCCTTAACTTTCAATAGATGTATAGTTTATTGCTCTTTTTGGTGTAGAATTTTTTTTATATATATATATTATTTGTTTTAGTATATCTCTGTCATTTATTCTTTAGTTTATCATTCTTATTTTCACTTTCGTTGTTGATGTTTTTAGCATTATTATCATTTAAAAACCTGCTGTATTCCTGGATTCTGTTTATTACATGTATTTTTTATGCTCACTGCTATATGCTGATTGTCTAAGTCATTTTTGTGTGGTCACAATCTCAAAATAAAAGAATAAAAATTTGACTGTGCAGTGGCACAGAGTTAAACCTCTTTTTTTGACTTCACACAGAAACAGCAATGCGTATGTATGTAAAATCTTATATTGTTGTGATCACTGTCTTCTAGGCTAAAAGATGAAACCATTTTGAAAGATGTATAAAACACACAGTGACTGCTAGCCAGTTTTGAGGAAAACATGACACAGCGGGATTAGTTGTAACAGGGTGTTACAATTAAGCCACACACAGTTGGACACCAATTAAACTAACAAAATAATTTTTTGAATTTTGAGTGTAACGTTGAGAACTTTTTAAATAAAAATGTTTTTTAATAGAAAATATTGTTTTAATAGAAAAAAATATATTTTATTGCTAATAATGCAAATAAATGCATTGTATAATAATGGATAAATGGATAATAATGCAAATAGATTCAAATGTGTTTATCCAATAAACAAATAAATAAATAAACACGCTGTGCAATGTAGAATAAAAAAAGAAAATTACTGAGGAAATATAGCTACTATTTAAAGTGAACTGAATTTAAATTAATTGTGTGAAATCTGTCTTTATTAGCATGTGTTAGGTGGGGTAAATAGTAACATTTATACTCCTGGCACTTTTAGCACAGAAACCACAGGTTCGGCTATCATAATTCCAGTGCTCATTTGTAGGAGAGGCTTGTGTGTTGTTGGCAAAAAAAATGGTTTGTCTAACCCTATTTTATACAGTCATTGGTCTAACCCCATTACTTTGTTCATTATTTGACCAAAACCAAACAGTGTTACTTTGTGCCCCCCTCTCTCCTAGAACATGGAAGCAGCTTGTGGTGGAAAGCGCGAGTATGTCTGCGGTCTGGTGGTATTATAAAGTTGATGACAACAACATTGCCATTGCAAACTGTGAGATATGTAAACTTGGGATTGCCTGCCGAGTATTTTAAGCTGAGGTGCTCTTTGTTTTTATACTAGTTTTGTTTATATTTACTGTTGCACTAAAGTCCAAAAGTGAAGAATTTGTTATTTATTACTTGATTGTTCAAGTTACCTCATAGAAGCGCTCTGTTTGTTAAAAAAAAAATAAGGAACATCCTGGATCTGTTTCTTCACTTTTATTCTTTTTTAATGGGATTATAGAAGTATTGGATTGGTTTTCAGTAGATACTTAAAATCAAATGACTCTGCGGCACAAAAAAAAAAAACCTGATCGGGACATTCGTAATATATATATATATATATATATATATATATATATATATATATATATATATATATATATATATATATATATATATATATATATATAAATAAAAGCCCAAATCAATTACAAGAACTTACTTAGATTTTCTCTGTATAATGCATGTAAAATACCAGTGCAGATGCTATTTGCAGTACTAACCAAGGACACATCATTATTTCTGCTGTACAAACGCCACCTACAGGCAGAAAGGGAAATTGCATTTTTACCCAACGTGTTAGCTGTTTTTGTTTTTATATGACTTTTTATAGATAGATTTTAATTATAGCATAATTTCACAAAGCTAAAGACAGATCACTGTTTTTACTTTTACATTTTAAAATTATACAATCCAATTTAAATTCACAACCTTCCCAAGCTAATATATGTAGCATCTCTGTGTGAATCAGGTTTACAGTACAATGGTTGCATCTAATTTTAAATCAATGTAAAATAAATTAAAATTCTGCCTGTGATAAACACTTTGTTCATGTACTTATTTAAAATTTCTTGTTTCTAGCTTTAAATAAAAAACAAAAACAAAATTTGATATCAGAAGCAATCAATTTGCTAGTTTACAAAATGGCAACCTAAATAGGCCAATAAAAATGAAGAAAGCTTAAGAGAACAATAATATTACAAACAGTGTTAATTTCGTTGACGAAAGATTTCCGTCATAATTTGTGACGAACAAGTTTCTACTGACCAAAACTAAATAAAAACTAAGTGATGATGTTGACAACTAATAAAAATATACTGACATTTTTCGTTGACTAATAAAAATGACAAGAATGTGATTGATTGACTTTTTTTGGAAAATATCCTATTAGAATTAATCTCACTGTGTGATGCATGACGTGCGCACGCACACCCACTTAAAAAGTAACTGATCCACAGTATGCGCAGGATGCGATACGTTAAAATAAAAAATTAGCTAAATAATTGCACAACCCTGCATTTGTAGATGGCTACTGTTCTTACATGTGGATTGATTGCCAACACATAGTTTTACATATTACTTATGATATAAATAAACAATGCATATAAAATTTTTGGTCTTCAATGGAAAAGCTATATTCCATATTTTAATGAGATTGTTTTATTTAATTTTAAGTTAGAATATTTTGCATAAATAAATGTATACAATATTTTTATTAAGTTACATTAAATTAAACCAAACATATTTTAGTTAATTAAATCTAGAGTAGATCTAGTCGGCTAAAATCTTATAAAAAATTTAGTCGACTAAAACTAAAATAATTCAGAAGATTAAAATATAACTAAAACTAAAATTGAATTTTACTCAAAAGACTAAGACTAAAACTAAAACAAAAATTGCTGTCAAAATAAACAAAACCTAACAGGTCACTCAGATTATTCGGATCAAGTAAACTAGAAATTCCAAGAGTTCAGTCAAAGCAGGCTGAATCGCTTTCAGCTACTGCACCTAGCTTCCAGAAATGATCAGATGTGCTCCAACATTAGCTATATAAATAAACTTGCCCTGCATAATACAAAAACCTGCAACAGAACACACATGTGGTTCTCATCTATCAGTCACCTGTAAGTCTCTGGAGCTGCTGTGCGCCTCTTTCTCCAGCTCTATGCGGGCTCGTTTGTGACTGAGCTCCATCTGTTGTTTCTCTTGAGTGAGCTGAATCAGGCTGGTGTGGGAACGAACGCGCTCAGCAGCCTCCTCCAACTAACACATAAAAGCAAAATTCACCTGAGATCACGGAGAGATTTCCACGAAAGTAAGAACCAAGATGGTGAAAGGAGCCCAGGACTCACCTCCACTCTTTTAGTATAGAGTTTCTGAAGGTCACTTCTTCCATAGGCTGGCTCGGTTTCCAGCAAGGAACGTTCTGGGCATGATATTAAACTCTTGAAAGATTTTAGCGTTGAGAAGATTGTGGTATCATCCTCTATATCGTCCATACTGACAAAATCTCCTATTAAATTGAATATAAAGGCATACAAAGGCATTAATAAGCACCCTCAGTGATCTAAAGAAAATAGTAATCCAAACAAATATAAAACAACAACATTTTGGACCGTTTATATATTCTGTGGACCTTGCTATTATTAACATTTGTAAAGTTGATTATTTGAGATGTAGAATGAATTATAATTTTGACGCTTACACTAAACATGCTTTCTGTGTGCATTAAATCTCTTTTGCAAATATAACTTGATGCCAAAACTAAAGCATTAAGTTAAAACATTAAAACAGCACTTCTGGAAATGTATGATGAAGAACATATATTTATTTTTCACATAAGAACAGCATATAAGAGCATTATTACTTAATATCATATACAAATAATTTATATTATCACAGGGGACTGATGGCTTAGCCCTTTACCGCATGGTGTTGCCATATGGCTACATGATATTTATGTTCATTTCCCTGCCACTGTTTCTTTAAGACCAGAAGACCTTAGCTTGGCCAATGATGCTTTGGTTAAGTCACATGACATGCAGTGTTTTACTGTGGCGCGATTTCTGACTGACTGGCGTTTATTGTGAATAGCTGCTGAATGCAAATGTAAATGTCAATAAAAACTCATGTCAGATCCACAAAAAAATCTGAAACATCACCACCAGTAAGTTATGATGACATATTCACAACTCAAAAAAGCTATCAAATTAGTTTTTTGTAAATCGATCAAATGTATGCGTTGCCAAATGGTGTCCAACAGTGGAATGTGCAATATTGCAATGGGTTAGCTAGCTAGCAAGGTCAGCAGTGATCTTTTAAGCTGTAACAATAACAACATGAATGCTAGTAATATCATGTTGATTAGTCATATGGTAATGGAATTTGCATTATGGATAAAATCTAATTTTAATGGCAATACTTTTGATTAGATATAAATACTCTCTTCCTGCAGATGAAAGTGAGGATGAGATGGGTTTTAGTGACCATGAGAATGATGCAGACTGGACATTTGATAGAGACATTTCAGGTAAGTTAGCTCAGAGGCAGATAAGACAGGCGTAGTATAGTATACTATAGAGTATAATATATAAAAATTTGGTAACACTTTATTTTGATGGTCCATTTGAGTATTAGTAGACTGTCTGTTTAATATCTGTTGATATTGCTCCTTCAACAGACATTTAACTGACTATAAGAAACTTTGCAAGTACATGTCAACTTACACTAACCTCAACCTAACAGTCTACTTATAATCTAAAGAGAATTAGTTGTCATGTAGATGCAAAGTAACTTAAATTCAACAAACGGACCATAAAAATAAAGTGTGACCAAACATTGTTAGCTAGTAGCTACATTATTCTGTTGTATCTGGATATATTAGTCTTATTTATTTGTTATAATATTTACTGGAGAAAACATTTATATTGACTGTATGTTGTATACATGAAAATACAATATTATATTTGTTTTCAATAATATTCAGCAAACAAAAAATGGAAAAAAATGAAAGCTGTTGGAATGTCAGTTGCTGGAAAGTATGTATAAGGTGTTCTGTGTTAAAGCTTATAATTCTGCAACACCTATTAAATCATTTCAAACAACAAAATTATTAATTATAAGGAAAATTCTAAATTAGAAGTTTCTGTCTGTTTAATATCTGTTGATATTGCTCCTTCAACAGACATTTAACTGACTATAAGAAACTTTGCAAGTACATGTCAACTTACACTAACCTCAACCTAACAGTCTACTTATAATCTAAAGAGAATTAGTTGTCATGTAGATGCAAAGTAACTTAAATTCAACAAACGGACCATAAAAATAAAGTGTGACCAAACATTGTTAGCTAGTAGCTACATTATTCTGTTGTATCTGGATATATTAGTCTTATTTATTTGTTATAATATTTACTGGAGAAAACATTTATATTGACTGTATGTTGTATACATGAAAATACAATATTATATTTGTTTTCAATAATATTCAGCAAACAAAAAATGGAAAAAAATGAAAGCTGTTGGAATGTCAGTTGCTGGAAAGTATGTATAAGGTGTTCTGTGTTAAAGCTTATAATTCTGCAACACCTATTAAATCATTTCAAACAACAAAATTATTAATTATAAGGAAAATTCTAAATTAGAAGTTTCTAAGTTAGATCCACTGTTGGATGTTGTTGCCATATGGCAACATAACATAAAGTACCTAGTAAAATGTTTTACAGCACTTCAAGTTAAGCCATTCTAAGAAAAGAAAAACTGTCAACATTTTTATAGATTTATCAAAAAGCGTGCAGTAGAGGGTTTAAAGATGACACTTGCTCACTTGACACACTCTCACAATGACTGAAAGAGGCATTATTTTTCTAGACTAAATCCATTGAAAATACCATATTGCAGTACTTTGCTACATACACTAGTACGAAATGTCTAAGTTGCCAAATTAATATATTCTGACAATTAAACGACTCGAACATGATTCGAACATTCTTTAAAAAATACTATAGTACATTCAATTTCCTTTTGCACAAAACAAATACTATGCATACATTTCGTCAAACATAATTTCTTATTAGAAATATTAAATAATACCAAATTAAAACTTATTTAAAACACTTATTTACTAGTAAAACATGAAATAGATATTTTCTAACGCTAAAATAACGAACAGATCAGTGCGCTTAGTTAGCAAGCATTCGGCTAACTTTACCTTATAATTTTCTACACTAAACCGGTTTTACTCTCAGAATTACACATAGGACGAATGTAAACAATGTAACATGCTTGAATCCTTCCTAAGTAACAGATGATATTAAATCCCGTGCCTCACACTCACAATCGTGTCTCTCTTGTCGCTGAAGCCTCCAGTAGTTTGAACTTGCTGAAGTTCTGTGTTCGTTGGTTGAGAAGCCGCTGCTTCTCCTGTGTGGAAGAGAGCAGCGGGGGTTCACTCAACGACACAACAGCGCCATCTATGTGGATGGGCGGATTAGATTTCTTTACGCTAGATGGCAAGCCGAATTAGCCATGAATACTCGTCACAAATTGCATTTTTTTAAAAATTACATTTTAAGTTCAGTTCCTACTGTTAACAAAGACAGGTATCTAAATTAATTATTGCTACAATTTGAGAGTTCTCTTATGGGATAGATAACTCAAAATTGGGTTATTTACTTTACTAGTATGTGCAAGATACTTTTCCCCCAGTAGACAATTAAAGATTTTTAGCTGAATCTGAGATTCATATAGACCATTTTGAGGGATGCAAACAATAGCAATGGTCCTATTCTATTTCCTGTTTTACATTTTTAATTTCCATAGCTTCTGAGAATCCAAAAAGGTCCCCATATTGATGAATAATGTTATGATAGCTGTTATTATGTTAAGATATGATTGAATTGCCTCTTGTTATGGTTGTGAAATAGTTTGACAGCAAGCAGGAAGTGCTCATGGGCCACTGGCATCATCACATTGAAATGGTCTATAATGGCAGTCACTTGTTACCGTTATTCAGCATTGAAAGTAATATGGCCGTTCATGAACGAATTGTTCTTTTTAACCAGATCTTTTAAGTGAACCGGTCCAACCATGTCACCAAATTGAACTGAATTGTTTGAAATGGTTAGCGTCTCCAGTAAGCACTTAACAAATTACTTTTTTAACAAGCCTGATACCCCCTCTGACTCGTTATAAAACAATTTCCCGAGTTATTCAGTGATTAGAACACTACGCTGAGATTAGATTTGAGAACCAGTGAAATAATACTGCGCATGCGTGATTCAGCAGACAATGAACCAAACACAAAAAATACATGACAGCCTGCTGGGCCTGAACCAAACTTGGACAACAAAGTAAGTTAGACAACTAAGTAAGTGAAATGTAAGTTTATTTCAAATATAAAATCATAACGGAAGACGCAGTGGCGCAGTAGGTAGTGTTGTCGCCTCACAGCAAAAAGGTCGCTGGTTCGAGCCTCGGCTGGGTCAGTTGGCATTTCTGTGTGGAGTTTGCATGTTCTCCCTGTGTTCGCGTGGGTTTCCTCCGGGTGCTCCGGTTTCCCCCACAGTCCAAAGACATGCGGTACAGGTGAATTGGGTAAGCTAAATTGTCTGTAGTGTATGAGTGTGAATGAGTGTGTATGGATGTTTTCCAGAGATGGGTTGCAGCTGGAAGGGCATCTGCTGCGTAAAACATATGCTGGATAAGTTGGCGGTTCATTCTGCTGTGGCGACCCCGGATTTAGGGATTAAGCCGAAAAGAAAATGAATGAATGAAAATCGTAATGGAATTTTAATAGTAAGGGAATCATGCTTCATTTGGGTTGCAAAACTTGTTTTGATGTTTTGACTGACTGAAATTATAATTGCTGACAACAATTGTATCTGGATAGTATCTGCCTTTATGATGCAAGCTGAGATTGCATCGCTCAAAGATGCAATGTCAGACACAATGCACTCAATGGAGCTAGTGACATCACTGTGAGGGGTAGGGTTAGGGGTGGGTTTAGGTGAGCGCATTAAAAAGCATTGCATGCAGCTCAGATTGCACCTGCACCGAGTCTGCAGTTAGACCCCTCTCATACATTTTGATATGTTGCGTCCTAACATGGGAGGATTGTCATTGTGTCATCATCAATGATGTCATTACGCTGTATAGCGTATAGGCTGATTTATCCTTCTGCATCGACTCGAGTGATCGATGTGACCCATCGCACATGCCTTGTGCGTAGCCGTGCATTTATACTTCTGCATGCTGCTTGTGTTGCTCTACAATACACTTCCGAAGCGTCGAGTTTCTTCATGGGTGTTTTTAATACTGTAAAAGTAGCTAAACTCACTCATTCAGAGGTAGGAAATGGCGGACGTGCAACAACTTTAATCATAAGGGAAACACAAATAAAAGTTTCCATCTGGAGCTCTTCCATGGGATTCGACATTTATAAACACTCGCTTCAACGAGTTCGCTGCTCTCCTGCAACTTGTGGCTCCGCGCACACTCGTCACCGATACCAAGCCGACCAATCACAGAGCTTGCACTGTCGTCGCGATATAGTTACTTTTTTTGAGAGGTGCACGTCAACCACAGCGAGTTGTATGCAACTTATAGGGGTATATGCCTTAAATTAATCTGTGATTCATTTTTTTAAACCAGTTCATTAAATGAACCGTCCAAAAGATCCGATTCGCGGAAAAGATCCGAACTTCCCAGCACTGTTGAAAGCTAAGCTGGCTTGCCATATACAGCACTTACATAGAAATTTGAATTGGCCGCATTGTCATGCACTAAAATAACATCGTGGCCCATACCTAGGGGAAAAAAACAGGTTATTCGTCTTATTTATTAAGTTGCTCGTCTGCTGTCGGCAGATGTACACGTGGAGGTCGCTCACTCTGACGTACAGCTCAGGCGCTCCAATACACTTCCGACAACACGGAAGATGTGACGTTGCACTGCTGAATGAATGAACTGATTGCCACTGAGTCTTCATAAAACTTCATAAAGAGGAGATACTAAATCCTAAAGTTTGCAAATATCACAATGTCTGGTTCTACCGTGGATTCGACAACGCTGTGTCTGTTTGACGTGGACGGGACTTTAACAGCAGCTCGTCAAGTGAGTGATTTAATGCGGAAGGCATTAGCTAGCTCTGTTAACTTGTTAATCTCCTCATATCTCCTGAGATATGGCTATAAACGCTGATAATGATTGATTTACTATCGGTTATTTACGAACTGACAGCAACCTTTAAAAACGAAGTGTCGTAGAGTGACTGAAGTAACGTTAAATGAACGAAACGGAAAGATTATCTTTATTAACGTTAACGTTATCTGTGTATTAAAGTCAACAGAGGTAAAGTTGGTTTTATATTCGGATATTCAGACATTCTCCTTTGTAATAAAATTTCATAAAAGTATTCTTTGCAAATTCTAAATAGGGGAATCATATTAGCAGCCAATAATTATCAAAGTACAGCATTGTTTACAGTCAATTAGATAGTGTTAATGTTGTTTTGAGGTCATACTTGCATGCTAATTCTGACCAAATATTCAAAGTAACATGGTAAACAATATAGAGACTTCTAAATGAACGAATGTGCGAGTATAAAACTAACTTTTTCCTCTAAAGTCAGACGAACTTGGTTTTCAATACAGCTTTGTATTTTGTTTCGTGCAATAAAATGTGTTGTTTCAATTGTTTTTCTTCTGAGCAAAATAGATTATCGTGTTTACCTTTATTTAAGATACTGAATTATGAAATGTCAGTCAAAACACGAATCAGACAAAATTAAGTTTCACCTGTGTCAGCAATGTGATTTGAAAATATTGACTATTAAAATTTAGTATTTTCACTTATTCTTTTATATCTTTTAATAAGTACAGTTAGGAATAAGTATGTTGTTTCATTTTTGCATATGTGTTAGGCTTAATGATTATAGAAGATCCTTTCACTTCTATTTTGACCCTTATTCTCTGAAACATTACACACCTTATTTGCATTTAGTATGCTTTTTGTGGATATAAAAACACTTTTTTTTTTCAACGTAATTTGATGCGGACACCAAAACCGGATCCCTGATTTTTGACTCATAACCATCATGTGACTCTTTGTTGCAGTAATCAGATGGAAATCAGACTGTAAATGTATGTTTATAAAGTCAAATATGAATGTGTGTGAGTAGTTTTGTGGCTGTAAAACTATTTTATTATCTGATCTTCTTTCTTGGCACATGCTAAATGAGATACTACTGTTTATGGCTATTACAAATACCTCCTATTTTTAGCCTGCTTGTGGGGTGAAGATGTTATATATAAACAGAAGTTTAAAGATAGTCATGAAATGACCTTTTAAACATCGCCTGGCACTGTAAATAATGATTAAAAACTTTACTTTAAGTCATAGTTCTTAAACATGTATATTGGTATAAAAAAGATGATACGATTTTCATTCATTTTCCTTTGGCTTAGTCCCATTATTTATCTGGGGTCGCCACAGCGGAATGAACCACCAACTTATCCAGCATATGTTTTACACAGCGGATGCCATGATACAATTTTAATTTTGGAAAATAATCCAGGTCTAGAAATCAGACCTTATAAATTAAAAGTACCTCAATTTTTAGATTTTCTTTTTAGAAAGTGAATCAAACTAATAAATATATTTATTTATTTATGAATTTTTTCAAATGTAAAATACTTTTAAGCCTTCTTGAGGCACTCTTGGACATTAAAAAAAGAAGTCTGTAAGGTTGCAAGCATTTTAAAGTGATAATTATCTATTTCATAGTGAAAGAAGATAAGATGTCACACCTTTTACTCCAGTTTATATTAGATTAGATTCAACTTTCTTGTCATTAAACATTATACAAGGCAATGAAATGCAGTGTAGGTCTAACCAGGTGTCCATGAAATAGGTATACGTTAACTATTATCTATCTACTGTAACTATAGATATACATTATCTAACCATTATCTATTATTATTTAGAATCAGATATTTACAAATGGATACTGTACAGGTTGCTATTAATAATCAGGGATATGCAAATAGAGATGAACATAATATACAGGTTGTTATTAAACCACCAGATACATTCATTATTATTATTTAATTTCTTTATAGGTGCATACCTTCAATCGTTGCTCCAGAAAAACAGTTTTTAGGGCCTAGTAACAAATATTTGACTCTCTTTGAGATATTAAATGTTACAAATATATTCATATCCCTTACTGAAGATGTAGTGGTATTTTATAATTAATCACATAATGGAATGTAGTTAGTTACCCTGTGTGTGTTTTTGTCTTCAGAAAGCCACAGCGGACATGCATGAGTTTCTGTCTAAACTGAAACAGCGTGTGAAAGTTGGAGTGGTTGGAGGATCAGATCTGGACAAAATCAAAGAGCAGCTTGGAGATGATGGTGTGTATAATGAATACCAAATAACACAAACCACTCAGTGTATTTACAGTCTCTATGTTGATGTCTTTCCAGTGATTGACAGAGTGGATTACGTGTTTGCTGAGAACGGTTTGGTTGCGTACAGGTTTGGAGAGTTTCACTCTGTGCAGGTAATTGTAATTCCCTCTGTATTGTTTATTAAGTTCAACAACTGTTTCTCATACTGTCCTGCAAATGATGATTGATTTCAGAATATTCAGGCATACCTGGGAGAAGACATTTTACAGGAATTCATCAATTTCTGCCTCAATTACCTCTCAAAGATTAAACTGCCCAAAAAAAGGTAAGGTTGATGCGCACAGTTCTGCGTATTTTTATCGCAGCATATACATCACTATATACTCACCGGCTACTTCATTAGGTACACCTTACTAGTACTGGGTTTTCCTTTAGAACTGCCTCACGCAGTTGCTGCAAATTTGTCAGCTGCTCATGCATGATGCGAATCTTCCACCACATCTCAACGGTGCTCTATTAGATTGAGATCTGGTGACTGTGGAGGCCATTTAAGTGTAGTGAGCTTATTGTCATGTTCAAGAAACCAAATTCTGATCCTACCATCCAAAATTTCCAATCTTCTATTGTCCAATTTTGGTATGCCTGTGCGAATTGTAGCCTCAGTTTCCTGTTCTTAGCTGACAGGAGTGGCACCCGGTGTGGTCTTCTGCTGCCGTCTGCCTCAAGGTTGGACATGTTGTGCGTTCAGAGATGCTGTTCTGCATACCTCGGTTGTAATGAGTGGTTATTTGAGTTACTGTTGCCTTTCTATCAGCTGGAACCAGTCTGGCCATTCTCCTCTGACCTCTGACATCAACAAGGCATTTGCGCCCACAGAACTGCTGCTCACTGGATATTTTCTCTTTTTCAGACCATTCTCTGTAAACCCTAGAGATAATTGTGCATGAAAATCCCAGTATATCAGCAGTTTCTGAAATACTCAGACCAGCCCGTCTGGCACCAACAACCATGCCACGTTCAAAGTCACTTAAATCACCTTTCTTCCCCATTCTGATGCTCGGTGTAAACTGCAGCAGATCGTCGTGACCATGTCTACATGCCTAAATGCATTAAGTTGCTGCCATGTGATTGGCTGATTAGAAAATTGCGTTAACAAGCAGTTGGACAGGTGTACCTAATAAAGTGGCCGGTGAGTGTATTTGATAAGGTTGAGATAAACAACATACACAATTAATATTTTCTAAATAACTTAAGATTGCAGTCCAAAAATTTGCACCCCAAAATTAATGTGTTATGGAAAAATTAATGTAATAAACAGGATAAATTAAGAGAAACATAAAAAAAATACGACAATTTAATTACAAATTTTGTAGTTTGAATTTATTTTTTGTTGTTGCAATAACTCGTTTGAATCTAAATGTATTATCTTTCTGTTCCTAAAGATGCTTGGTGACAAAACTCTTGTTTTAATCCTAATAAAACAGTTTTGTCTAAATTGTGAGCTATAAAATTTTGGGCTATTTTAACTGAAAAATGTATAAAAATAATCATTTTCAAAAGGGGGTGTACGTATTTATGCTGAACACTGTATATTACTTTTATTCAACATATCAACATTACAATCAAAAATAAGTATGCAATTTTATTAAAATTAATATATATATATATATATTTAATAGTTTTAGGACAACATTGATGAAAGGTTTTGATCAAATTCTAAATATTATTTTGATAAGCTATTAATATATTATAATGAATTCATTTTTAATAAATAAATTAACCACAAAATTTATGGCATTATTACGTTTCAGAGGCACATTTATTGAATTTCGTAATGGAATGCTGAATGTCTCTCCAATCGGTCGAAGCTGCAGCCAACAAGAAAGAATCGAATTCTTTGAACTTGATAAGGTTGTTTGTTTTACACATTTATTAACACACGATGCCATTATCTTCTTAAAGGATGTCATTTAAAGTTTGATTCAATTAATGTTTTTATGCAGAAGGAGAAAATTAGAGAAACATTCGTCTCCGTTTTAAAAGAAGAGTTTGCTGGGAAGGGACTAGCTTTCTCCATTGGTAAGAAACAAGTGTTAATGAGTCTTTTTCAATTTTTAACTTTTTTAATCTACATGAAAAAACTAAAGCAGTGCTACTTTTTTCTTGAAATGATGCTTGTCTTTGACCCATGTATGGTTTTTTTTTCCCTGCAGGTGGACAGATCAGTTTTGATGTGTTTCCAGAAGGCTGGGATAAGCGCTACTGTTTGGGAATTGTGGAGAAAGACTCCTATCAGCACATCCATTTCTTTGGAGACAAAACAATGCCTGTGAGTCCAACATGCAATTTCGACTAATTGAGTAATCATGCACGTACCTCATATACACACTGCACTATACCAGACTTACCTAAAGTCAATATTTACATTTATTTTTTTAGCGCACATTGTTTTTCTTGAGGTAAACAATTTAATCCACTAAAACCTCTTTTTATTTTGGTAATGTTTAATCAAAATCAAATCATTTGTTTCCGTTCTAAAGTGACACTCCTCCTCTGACGACAAAGCTTGAGTGAAATATGTTTAGCCACGCCCCTCCAACCACTACTTTGCTGCGAAAGATGAGAGGAGGAGCATAAAATCCCACCCCTACTCAATATTCAGTTTCAGATATAAATACTTCATCATACTGAAGCTAAAATCTGGATCAACTTCTAGTTCACGCAGACTCTAAGCAGTTTTATCATGTTATTATTTTCCCAAACAGGGAGGAAATGACTACGAAATCTTTATAGACCCCAGAACAATCGGCCATGAGGTCAAATCTCCTGAAGACACACAGAGGATCTGCAAGGAGCTCTTTTTCAGCTGAGAAAACCCCCCGAACACAACCTCTGCTGTCTAGAATGAAGTATACAGAAGACTACAGTGTCTATGAATCGTGAAACTATGAACGAAAGTCTCACTATCGACTTTATTGTCTTTGTGTATGCACATGATTGTACCTCATGACAGGTGCTTATGATAAATCTGGATTAATGTGTACAGTATGCGTTCATTTTTATAGGTTACGTGATGCATTACGTACGGCTTTAAGGATCTTTGTTGGTGCTCGGGTCATTATGTCTGAACTCCTGTGCCTTAAATTACATCAGGGGAGATCTTATTTAGTTAAGGCCCTGTTTAAATTGATATTAAGATGCGCTTTGGTTTGTCATAAGTAGATGAGGAAGACATTCTCATTTATTCCTGGTGTTTTAATATTAATCTCTATTTTACAGGTTCCAAGTCTTTTATATTTTGATGTAATATTACGAAGTAAGCTTGTGCAATTGACACATCTGTGTTAGCATCGCAACTACGATTTCTGTTCTCACAACTGGTGTAAACATTGTGCTGTTTTGTACTTTTTTTTGTACATTTAAACCAATCATATCTGGCAACCATGCTTCAGCAACCCAACTGGTAACCAAAGTGAACACCTAATAAGTGTTTACACTACTAAATTAATCTAGTTTGAATTAATTTTTTTACATTTACACATGCATTTGTTATTGTCCACTTGTGTTAAATAATCTGGAGTAAAATAGCTGTAAATATAGCTAAAATAAGATGATTTTCTAAAAATGTACTTTTTTTTTTTTTTTTACATTTAAACTAATCATATCTGGCAACCTTGCTTCAGCAACACAACTGGTAAACAGTAGGTGCAAAGTGAAAACCTAAAAAGTGTTTACACTACTAAATGAATCCAGTCTGAATACATTTTTTTTACATTTACACCTCCATTTGGTATTGTCCACTTGTGTTCACATTGACAAAAATTAATTAGGTGTAAACAAGTCCTAAAATATGATGATTTTCTAAAAATTGTAAAAATGTTTTACATTTAAGCTAATCATATCTGGCAACCAGGCTTCAGCAACTCAACTGGTAAACAGTAGGTGCAAAGTGAAAACCTAATAAGTGTTTAAACTACTAAATTAATCCAGTTTGAATTCATTTTCTTTACATTTACACCTCCATTTGGTATTGTCCACTTGTGTTCACATTGACAAAAATGAATCTGGTGTAAAATAGGTGTAAACAAGACCTAAAATATGAGGATTTTCTAAAAATTGTAAAAATGTTTTACATTTAAGCTAATCATATCTGGCAACCTTGCTTCAGCAACTCAACTGGTAAACAGTAGGTGCAAAGTGAAAACCTAATAAGTGTTTACACTACTAAATTAATCCAGTTTGAATTCATTTTTTTTTTACATTTACACCTCCATTTAGTATTGCCCACTTGTGTTCAGATTGACACAAATTAATCTGAAGTAAAATAGGTGTAAACAAGACCTAAAATATGATGATTTAAAAAATAATAATTTTTGTATGAGGAGCAAATGTGATTGTGGGTTATACTAATTTTACAACTAAATCTAATGGTGAGGGTGTAATAATTCAGGTTTATTCCCAATAGAGGGAATAAAAGAACATCAGGTCAAAGGGCTTATATAGGATCAAAAGATCTATGCTACTGGGATTTATCCATTTTTGCTTTAATTAAACTGAATTAGTAGTTAAATTGATGGTTGATGGTGTAAACCTACCTGCTGAAGTGGAATAAGTGAATGCTAAAGCTCTATAAAGCTATATTCTGATTGGAATGATGCATTGTACTGTTGTAGTACATGATGCACATGTTTTAATGCATTTTAAAATTTGAAGAAAAGCTACTGAACATATTTGGAACGTTTTTGTTTTTTATTAACCAGACATTTGAAAAAAAGAACAATTCTCAATGTTTTTAATAACCTACTCACATGCATTCATTAGTTTAAAGAACAAAAGTATTTACTAAACAGTGTTTTTCAATAATATAACTAAATCCTCTGTAGAAAAAAAAGAGAAAGAATGTTTTGACTTTGGGGAATTGTGAGTATAAAAAGTGTTTAAATTGCTTCTTAAACCGTATTATTATATTAAATGACCACAAATGTCACTATTTTCCAAAAATATATTTCATGGTTTGTACAATATTACTGTTTAAAAGGTATGACTGTATTTTAGCTGGAAAAACACTTAAGCTTCTCATTTGACTTCATCTGTACAAGCACTTTTAACATCCATATCAAAGCTAAAAATATAATACAATATACATGAGAGTTCAAAAGTTTGGGATTTTTGTAAAGTATTTAAAAGAAGTATATTCTGCTTTTCAAGGCTGCATATATTTGATCCAAAACACAGTTAAAAATGTAAAAAAAAAAAAAGATTAATTATAAAAAGTTTTTAATAGGATGTAGTTTATTCCTGTGAGTCAAAACTGCATTTTTAGCATCATTGCTTCAATATCTCATGAGCCTTCAGAAATCATTCTAACATGCTGATTTGCCGTTCTACTATGATCAATTCTTATTAGTAATCATTAATATATTTTTTATTAATCAGTAATAATAATAATAATTCCTTTCATTTATATAGCGCTTTTCTGGACACTCAATGCGCATTACACATTGAGGGGAATCTCCTCATCCACCACCAGTGTGCAGCATCCACCTGGATGATGCGATGGCAGCCATATTGCGCCAGACCACACACCAGCTGACCTCTGTTTAATGTCTCATCTGAAAGACGCGCCCACTGAGTCCCCATCAATATACTGGGGTGTTAGGACCCACACAGACCACAGGTTGAGTGCCCCCTGCTGGTCTCACTAACACCACTTCCGGCAGAATTCATTCATTCATTAATTTTCTTTTCGGCTTATTAGTCCCTTTATTAATCTGGGGTCGCCACAGCAGAATGAACCGCCAACTTATCCAGCACATGTTTTACGCAGCGGATGCCCTTCCAGCTGCAACCAATCACTGGGAAACATCCATACACACTCACACACATACACTACTGTCAATATTTGCATACCCAATTCACCTGAATCACATGTCTTTGGGGAAACCCACCCAAAAACGGGGAGAACATGCAAACTCCACACAGAAATGCCAACTGACCCAGCCGAGGCTCGAATCAGCGACCTTCTTGCTGTGAGGCGAACGTGCTACCCACTACCCACCGAGCCGAATGATGAAGTCAGTTATGATATGGGGATGGTTAGAATGCCATGATGGAGAGAGGCCAGTGGGCAAAGTTAGCCAGGATGCCGGGGTTAAACCCCTACTCTTTTTCGAAGGACCTCCTGGGATTTTTAACAACCACAGAGAGTCAGGACCTCGGTTTATCATCTCATCCAAAAGACGATGCTCACTGAGCAGTATAGAGTCCCCTGCAATGTCTCACTAACGCCACTTCTGGCAGCAACCTAGCTTTCCCATGTGGTCTCCCATCCAGGTAATGACCCTGCTTCTCTTCAGTGGGTGACCATGTGAGTTGCAGAGAGCTAGCTGCCGGCTAATGTTGAAAACATTTTGTGTAAATGAACAAATGTAACTTTTTTCCAGCATTCTTTGGTGAAAAAAAGTTATAAATAATTCAAATAAATGTATTTGAAATTGTGAACGCTGATGTATTACAATTTCCACAAAAACAGGAAACAGCCCAACAGCTTTCATTACTGATAATGGCAATAATAATAATAATAATAATAATAATAATTGTTTCTTGAGCATCAAATCATAAATTACAAAAACAGGAAACAGCCCAATTAGGGGCGTAGCTGACATTTTGAAAGTGGGGGGGACAGCTGAATTAGATACAAAAGTTTACGTTCATATAATTATTAATCAACTGTTTCTAAATGGTCTGTCTCTAAAGCTGGATTTATACTTTTGCCTGGCGCCGCATCGCTCACCTCCGCTGACTACACGCGCACCTCGCTAAGGACAAGGCTTTTATACTTGCCGCAGTCGCCGTTGTGATATTCTTTAAAATGACTGGGGGCGGTCAAAAAAAAACTGACCGTAAAGTCAGACGAATAAACAGGGAAGTAGAAAGTTTCCGGAACTAGGTCATATCATTAATATCATTCAAGATTTTTTAACTAATTATTTTTATCAATTATTTTAATGATTATAAGCATTTTTATAACCATTCAAGATTTTTTTAATCAAACTTTGATGCATCACTTGCTTTTGTTGTATATCTCGGGACAGTTTTACCTATTAAAGTTTATTAAAATATTAATGAGGAGAACATGGGCTGCTCTACAAATATATTTTTTATTATGGCAAGAATAAAAGCAAAAAAAAAAAAAAAAAAGTACACTTACTAAAAAATACAGATGTTTTTTTAAATTTAGCCCGCTCCACAATTCACACATTTCTGTCTGGCTAGTTTCTGTCCTATACTAAAGCTAAAAAGGCAATAATAGTCCAACATTCCTGACCATTATCATCAGTAAAGCCTAGAAAAACAGGGCATCAGTATACTGAAAACCGATAGGTTCAAATATTCCTTTACAGTTATCAAATAATTTGTTCCTTAATTATAGTTTTGTAACTATTAAATTTTTTTAAACTTTAATATTTACATCAGTGTAAAATCTATGACTGGTGGAAAAACCTATTTCTGTAATTGTGTACCTGGGTCTCCACTTTTGCCATGGCCTCTTTTGGCTTTAACAAACTTACAGTGTATTCCTCAGGTTTTTCCAAACTTTTTAACAAAAACTTTCTTCCTTTCCCAGGGCTGTTGTAATTTCTAGCCAAGAATTATTGATCATCTGGTTATCTCTATGATCACAGATCATAAAGATGTCTGTATAGTCGTGCCTGTTTCAGACAAAATCTACTCAAAGAGATTTATATTCAACTCAAATCAAGCATGGCGCCACGCGCATGATTTTTTTGAGACTCGAGCTAACAGTTGCTCGAGTCTCAAAAAAAATCATGCGCTCCGCCGGCCGAAATCATGTCGCGCGCACCCAAAGTGAACCTCCGCAAACACAGTGATGACGGCACGTTCTCCGTGCGCATGCACTCAAGCAGACACATAGAGTATAAACCAGGCTTAAAAGTGAGGGGGACGTATCCCCCCGGTTTCTACGCCCCGGTGGCCAACAGCTTTCATTACTGATAATGGCAATAATAATATTTTTTTCTTGAGCATCAAATCTGCTCAAAAATACTGAAGACTTAAGCTGCAATGCTCAAAATTCAGCTTTAAACCATAGAAATAAATAACATTTAAACCTCCATTCTACAAGAAAACATTTATTTTAAATTGTAATAATATTTCACATTTTAAAAAGTATATTAAATCAAACAAATGCAGCCTTGAAAAGCAAATGATCCTTCTTTAAAAAAACAAAACAAACAATTGTACTTCCCTGCTTATAAAATAAACCAAACCAAACATGTGACAACAACATCATTTCAAACCTCATGAACAAAAGTCCAGCAGTCGGGATGTCCCGCTCAGCGTATGGGCCGGTAGGGGAAGGCGGGATGGAAGGCGTGTGGAGAGAGGGCCGGGTGTGTGGCGTGGGCAGTCAGCGGGCGGTGAGGGGCGAGAGCAGGGTGTGTGGGGTGGGCTGTCAGGACGGGGTGAGGGCTGTGAGGGGAAGACAGGGTGGATTGGTGTGGGCTGTGGGGGGACAGAGGAGACGGGCGACCCGGGTGGATGTGAGGGTACATGTTGGGCTGGAAGGGTGAGCTGTGAGGAGGAGGCTGAACCACTGGCCCGGACATTACAAGCTGTAAAAGACTGCAACACAAAAACACAGAGTTACTACACTGATGGGATGAGTTTGAGAAAGGTTGATAGAGATATACAGAGAGAAAGGTCGCTGGTGAAGTAGTATAAATATTGTACAAAATAAAAAATATTAATTATAAAATATAAATTACTGTTCTAATGTTTTGGAGTTTGTAGTTTAATACAGCAACAAAGCATTACTCTAATCTAAAGTGACAAAAGACGTATACTGTCACAATGTGAATTCAAATAAACTAAATAGCACAATTTTTGTAATAAATAAGCTACTTCAGTAAATTTTATTTTATTATTTATTCTTATTAATATTATATAAAAAATTTATGTTAAAGGTTAAATAATAATATAACTAATTACGATTATATTATTATTACATAAAATAGATAAACTACATAGGAAAAAATGGCTAATTTTAAAATACAAATAAATATTTAATTAGTGATATTTTACTTGTATTTATTGCATTATTACATTTTATTTAATAATTATAATATAAAATATTATTAATAATTAGTAAACAAAATATAATACAATAAATAAAATATAACTATTAGTATAATTATTAAATAAAATATATTATTATACTATATTTAATAATTAAATATAATATAAAATATATAATTATTATTAAATTCTTCAGCAGATATTTTCAACACATTTCTAACATATTAGTATTAATAACTCATTTCTAATCACTGATTTATTTTATCTTTGCCATGATGACAGTAAATAATATTTCACTAGATATTTTTCAAGACACTTCTATACAGCTTAAAGTGACATTTAAAGGCTTAACTAGGTTAATTAGGTTAACTAGGCAGGTTAGGGTACGTAGGCAAGTTATTGTATAATGATGGTTTGTTCTGTAGACTATTGAAAAAAATAGCTTAAAGGGGCTAATAATATTGTCCTTAAAATGCTTTTTAAAAAATTGAAAACTGCTTTTTCATCTAGCCGAAATGAAACAAATAAGACTTTCTCCAGAAGACAAAATATTATCAGACATACTGTGAAAATTTCCTTGTTCAAAGGGGGGCTAATAATTCTGACTTCAACTGTATATGTATACATATATATACATATACATATATACACACATACACATATATACACACACATATATATACATATTCTACATAATTATATATATATATATATATATATATATATATATATATATATATATATATATATATATACATACATACATACTAGGGGTGTAACGATACTCCAAACCGAACCGAAATATCGCGATACACCAACCACGATACGTATCGCGAAACTCTCGTGGCGGACCGCGATACTGTCACGCCCCCTGCTGCCCACTGTTAAGGTTGACGTCACTTGTCTCTAATTGAACCAAAACATCTTTATTTTATCACATTTGATTAAATTGTATTAGTAATGATGAGCTTTTGTTCTAAATATTATATTCTAATGTTTTAGAATTTAGAATAGTATTTTCCAAGTGCATGTCATGTCATGTGACTTGAGTGAGCGATCACACTCCATTACTACTGTATATGCAGGACGGCTGCTTCGCATATATTGAGATTGCAGATCCCCCAAATACATTTAAGTCTCCTGTTTGGGAACATTTTGGTTTTCCAGTGGAGTACAGGAATGGAATTTGTGTCGTAGACAAAGCGCACACTATCTGTCGTAACTAACTGTTTCACAAAACTTAATAAGGAATAACATTTAAAAAATGTGGTAAATTTCACAATGTGAGGGTGTACGCAAAAGACACTGACAACAGAACTGCCAACAAAAGGGATTTAACCCCTTACCTCGCTAGAAACTGATGAAAAGAAAAAAAGGTTTTCAGCGCCGTGCGCCTTATTTATTCTTCCCTATACTGAACTGTAGAATAAAATAAATACAAAGATGACGTTCACCTCTTACCTGATGTCTTTAACAATACATTTTCTACGTGTTTGCAAAATGGAGGTCGTAAGACATCTTCCCTATTCACCTTACTCCGAGAAAAGAGTGAACTTGAGGAGGTAAAGCTCAATATGACGGGAAAGAGCTGAACAAAAAAGCAACAAACAAATCAATCGAAATAAAAGTGAACAAAAATCACAAAATTTCTCAAAGTGGGCAAAACTAATGCAAAATAATTTTGCCCAAACGAAAGTTAAGCAAAAACAACGAAATTCATAATCATGTTAGCAAAATACACGAAAAACGAGATCAAAGGAAGATGCGATTTCCTCCGCTTTTCCTGACGTCATTTTTATATTCCCGCGCCACGTCGCCCAGTAATGATAGATCGGTCTCCTGACCAATCAGCTGTCGTGAAGGCGGATATACAGAAATGACAGGCATGGAGAGAGCGAGCGAGCGAGCGAGAGAGAGAGAGAGAGAGAGAGAGAATGAGAGAGAGAGAGAGAGAGAGAGAGAGAGAGGCAAAAATATACGGCTACAACCCTAACATTAGTTTCAGACAAAACTGCAATGTATTTTACTGGTGAATAGGTCATGTAAAAAACACTTTACAAGCACATATGTATATTATTTTTTCATTAATTTAAACGGAAACCTATCTAAATGATAACTAAAATGAGCATCACTTTGTCTGTGTCTGCACAGAAATCAAGCCCCTCACCTGAGAATGTGGACATTATGGTGTTTTTAAAGAAGAACTTAAAACTTAATTGAATATTCCAAATGTCCTTAGAGAGGACACGCCTGTTTATCTTTCACTATAGTCAACACTGCAGTTATTTATTTAATTTGAGTTTACTTTCTTAAGATGGCTGCACTAAAGAGAATTGTTTTTTCTGACTAGTCTATATTGGAGGTATTTATTTAATGTTTGTTGTTTACTCTGGTATCCTGACTGTACTAAAAATGTGATGGCAAAATTAATAAAGAAAAAGTTTAGTTGTTCTTGTTATTAAGTGAATCTATTCCTTAGCATTGCTGTTAAGATGACATCAACCCTAACCCCACAGCAAACAGAAACCGAACCGAAACCGAACCGAACCGTGGCTCCAAAACCGTGAACCGAACCGAACCGTGCCTTTGGTGTATCGTTACACCCCTAATACATACATACATACATACATACATACATACATATACACACACATATATAAATACACACTCATATAGAATAAAAGCAGGTTTTAATTTTTTTTTTAAATGATTAGCCCCTTTAAGCAAATTTTCCCCCGATAGTCTACAGAACAAACCATCACTACACAATAACTTGCCTAATTACCCTAACCTGCCTAGTTAACCTAAATAACCTAGTTAAGCCTTTTAAATGTCACTTTAAGCTGTATAGAAGTGTCTTGAAAAATATCTAGTCAAATATTATTTACTGTCATCATGGCAAGATAAAATCAGTTATTAGAGATGAGTTATTAAAACTATTATGTTTAGAAATGTGTTGAGAAAATCTTCTCTCCGTTAAACAGAAATTGGGGGAAAAAATAAACGGGGAGCTAATAATTCTGACTTCAACTGTTTGTATGTATTTATGTATATGTATGCATGTATGTGTATATATATATATATATATATATATATATATATATATATATATATATATATATATATATATATATATGTATATATATGTATATATATATATATATGTATATATATATATATGTATGTATATATATATATATATATATATATATATATATATATATATATATATATATATATATATATATATATATATATTTATATGTATATGTATATATATATATATATATATATATATATATAAATATTTTTTTATTCATATATACAGTATACTAAATATATATATATATATATATATATATATATATATATAGAGAGAGAGAGAGAGAGAGAGAGAGAGAGAGAGAGAGAGATAGATAGATAGATTTATATTTTTTTTGTCATATATATACTGTGCATCATAAATACATCAGATATTTCTAATGAGCTACATTTCTCTCTCTATTTCTTTTTTTAAACAAATAAATGAACAAATGACGAAATCTTTGCATCATAACTAATTTATACTAACACTTCATATATTTTATTTACACATATGTTAAAATGCACAAAACTTTCTCATTTATTTATTATTAAAACTTGCACAGGCTTATCGTTCCAGCAGGCATATGATTTCAATATTCAAATCATCAGTGACTTACTTGTTGTGAGGCAGTCTAGAGCACAAAGCCCGTAGATCCTCTGAGGAGTAAATGACATGACAGGAAGTGACATCACTGAAAGGCTGCTATTATCATATGAAACCTAAACGGGCAGTTATGAACTAAACGGTACCTCTGGCGAAGAGAAGGGCTCCGGTTGCCATGGCGACCTGAAGAGCCTGTGCCAGCCTGTCCAGAGCCAGCTGAATGTGACTGGCGTCGAGAAGCGGCGCGAGCTTCTCACACAGACGGCCGACCTCCTCGATCAGACCGGCTACAGACTCCACAGGAAGAACAGTCAGACAACAAAACCTATTCTTGTCTGTCAGGTGCACCTGCAGATGTTCAAAACACACACACACACACTCAAAAATACATCATACATTTCCTCATGTCCCATGTTGCTTTGCGTGAATTATTGGAGTAATGTCTGTTAAACTGTAAACAATCATTGAATATTAAGTAAACTTATTACACTTAAATGTCCTGTGAAGTGCTTTAGAATAATAATTATAGAAGAATAGAAAAGGAAAAGGGGATTGTCACAAGGAAGAGTGGTTTTATCTCACTAATACGACAAACAGTACAAAAGTAGCAAACACATTGCTTTAAACATTCATTAATCTGCATATACGGCATGCATAACCTTGGGCTCAGGAAGTTCTCAGAAGATAACTATCTTACATTATTATTTTTTCATGTGCTTTTTTTAAAGGTACATAAAGGTTATACAGTGGTTGATAATTAAAATTAATTAATTAACAATTAGTTCAATAAAAAAAAAACTAAGAAAAAAACACAGCAAGTTCTGAAAGAGCTTAAGCCTCAGTCAGGTGAGAAAACTTACCATAAAAGTAACCAAGCAAAGCAACTAGTCATTTTTTGGGGGGAGTAACTCAATATTGTAATTAGAGGTCGGCATAGATTATTTTTTTTAATCTAGATTAATCTCACTGTAATCTTGGAATTAATTTAGATTAATCTAGATTAAAATTGCTCATTTGAATTCTGCCGAAGGCATTCAGAATATGTGTGCTACCCAAATAATGACTAAAAGTAAGTCTTTGAGAACGGGTTTCTCAAGCCAGGTGGCGCATTAGACCAGGGGTTCATCTCCTGTTTCCAAAATCCATCACAAACTGCTTGAGAAACTGTTCTACTATAATAATTGGTGATGAAAATAAATTATGTTCAATAAGATGTAATGTGTTTACTAAATGTTTATTCAGTTAAACATGAATTTTGAACTGTAGGCCTACATAAGAGGTCGTGATGAACTGTTTACAGTCAGTAGCTTTGTGTCAATCAGTCCAAGCTCTATTTCTCCTTCCTCGATCTCTCGTCTGCAACTTGTTCAGAATGCAGCTGTGCGTCTTTTAACTGGCACATGCAAATACGAGCACATCACCCAGTTTTATCTTCTCTTCACTGGCTGCCCGTGCATTTCAAGATCCATTTTAAGTTACATTTGGTACCCTTTACCTCTCTGAGCTTCTTTGTCCTTACACACCTTCTCATTCGCTCAGGCCAGCCGACCAGCTCCTCCTGGGTGTGCCCAGGACAAGTCGAAAGCTCAGAGGGGATCGGGCTTTTGCTGTGGCTGCACCAAAATTGTGGAATGAGTTGCCGTTGTATATTAGACAAGCCTCTTGCATTACTATTTTTAAATCTCTTCTTAAAACCCACTTGTTAAATTTGGCTTTTAGCCCAGCGTGACATGTTGACATTTTATGTTTATTTATTTATTCTTAAAGAATTTGCTATGCTTTGTTATACGCTCTATTGTCAGCACTTTGGTCAACTGTGATGTTTTAAAGTGCTTTATAAATAAAATTGAATTGAATTCTTCCACCAGTCACTCAGGCAGACCAGCTTGTTCACATTTTCTGGTAACAAACTAGATCTCCTCTTCTGCACAATATGTCCTGCTAAAGAAAAAAGTCTCTCGCATGGGACAGTTGTGGCAGGAGTCCCCAAGTATTTACGGGCAATGTGGGTCATCAGAGTAAGTTCACTACTAGTAGTAAACAACTAGCAATCATTAAAAAGCAAACATAATGTGGTGGTAATTCGTGGTAATTAATAAGCTAAGTAACTAAACTAAATCATGTGATTTAAAATTACATAATGTATCCTACCTAAAGTGAAGGATTGAAGTTCCCAACTGGCTTTGATGAGGTGTACAGTAATGCAGAGGTAGTTATCATTGTTGACAGAAACCTTAGTTTTGTCAAGGTTTCCATTGGGAAGCTTCTTAAAATTTATTTTCCCGGAAGCAAACCCAGAGGCTTCCTAGCTGCATCCATGTTAGCGCGTCACGTTTGATGTGATAATTTCACAGTAGGAATACACACGGGTTCGAAGACTCGTTATCACCCCCTACAGTGCAATTCAGCCAAGTGTACATCCACGCTAAAATATCAAGGTGAAAGTCATCATAGCTTGCGTAGTATAGACCCAGCTCCCAACCCAACTTTGAGAATAGATTAACGGCGATATTTTTTTTTTTAAATCGCCCAATAAGAGTCTCGCGTCAACGCAGCACGTTAACGCCGATAACGGCCCACCACTAATTGTAAGGCATTACTTTCAAAAATAATTTACCCCAACACTGCTTAGGACAATACCGAAAAACTTTTTTGATCCACTTCAAATGTTGGCTACTGTATGCTAATCAAAAAACATGTATTATTTAGGCCCCAATTAATGGTGCTTGTTGAAGCAAAATACACCACCTGTAGCATGAGAAAGACTTGAAGAACACTCAGGTGTAGTTTGGAGTAAAGCTCTTCGTACGCCGTCCCCTTTTCACCTTCTCCATGGCCATTGGTCAAAGCTGACTTCCGGCCTCTGTGATGGGCTAACGGAGCTTTGACACACCAGCGCAGCAAACCCAGAAGAGGAGTGATCTCGAGACAGCCCAACGGCAGGCTGGAGTTGGGTGGTGTGTTGATGAAGGTGAGCAGAAGTAGTCTGGGATCCTCTGTGATCCAACCAACCAGCATCTCCAAGAGCATAGGGGGTGGAGTCAACTCATCTACAAGCCACAATATCACATATACAGGAAAAGGTCAAAATGATTAGACCAACTGTGAATTTCTTTTTCAAATATTTCCCAAATTATGTTTAACAGAGCAAGGAAATTTTCACAGTATTTGCGATAATATATTTTATTCTGAAGAAAGTCTTATTTGTTTTATTTCGACTAGAATAAAAGCAGTTTTTAATTTTTTAAAACCATTTTAAGGTCAATATTTTTAGCCCTCTTAAGCAATATTTTATTTATAAATGTATTAATAATTAATAATTTAATTTTTTAAATGTCACTTTAAGCTGAACACTAGTATCTTGAAAAATATCTAGTAAAATATTATGTACTGTCATCATGGCAAAGATATAATAAATCAGTTATTAGAAATGATTTATTAAAACTATTATGTTTAGAAATGTGTTGAAAAAATCTTCTTTCCGTTAAACAGAAATTGGGGGAAAAATATAGGGTGGCTAATAATTGTAAATGTAAATGATAATAATAAATACAAAAAATACAAAAAAAAAAAATACTTTACATTACCACTTTACAATAATCTTCCAATAGTCACTATTAGTTATGTATTAGCTAACATGAACAAATAATGAACAGCAAATGTATTACAGTATTTATTTGTCTTTGATAAAGTTAGTTCATGAGAATAAAAATAGGGAGTTCTTAATTATTTATATTAGCAAACATAACTTTGGATTTAATAAAGCCTTAGTAAAGGTTGAACTTTGATTTAATAAATGCTGTACAAGTATTGTTCATTATTATTTAACGTTAGTAAATATATTAAAGGTACATTATCATCAATTACTCCTACTAGTATTTCTGTCTAGTTAACCTAATTATTTATTTATTTATTTATCTATTATTTATTTATTGCCACATCAGCAACTTTTGGCTATTTCGTGGCAAAATGGATATCCATAAAATATTACATGATAAAAACAAATTTGTATTACAATAAAAAAGTTACTTAGATAAATATATAAAATATAAATAAATAAAATTCACACTAAAATATACTCAAAGTTAAATATGATTTTTTTTAGTTCAATTTTTGTTAAATATTTAAGATTTTTCCTGGTGGTACCTTTTTAAAAATGTCCATCAAAGTACTTTCCTTATAAAACTTTTGTCTAATGGAATTTAAACTTCCACATTCCAGCAAAATATGTTTAGTTAACCTATTTAACCTATTTAAGCCTTTAAATGTCACTTTAAGCTGTATAGAAGTGTCTTGAAAAATATCTAGTCAAATATTATTTACTGTCATCATGGCAAAGATAAAATGAATCAGTTATTAGAAATGAGTTATTAAAACTATTATGTTTAAAAAATGTGTTGAAAAAATCTTCTCTCCATTAAACAGAAACGGGGAAAACAATAAACGGGGCTAATAATTCAGAGGGTTTAATAATTCTGACTTCAACTGTATATTTACTCAGTTGTATTTTTTTTCTCTTGTCAATAGTTGCTTTTTTCCCAACATTGTTATGAAATATATAGGATATATTTATTTTTGGGTGAACTATCCATTTAACTATCATCAACTAATGTAACCTTATTGTAAACTGTGACCAATATGATAATTTTACTCCTTTTTATTTCTAAGGAAATAATAAAAAATATTATCATTTAAATTAGCAATGTGACAGGAGTAGAAGTGCTTAAAGCTTGATATTGTGTTCATACAACAGTTCAATGGCAATGTGTGTAAATAAAGAATAAAATCACCTACAGAGTGTCCTAAAAACCCATTTTTTTAGGAATTACTTAATTCTGCTACAGATCCATATTTCATGTTGATTGTTTAAACAGAAAACTTTAGTGCCACTTTAGAACTAGTAAAACAAAGAAAGGAGTCACTGTCGTCATTGCAATATATATAGTAAAGTCTTAATGATGACTAAACAAAAGATCTTACTCATAAATAATATAACGTTTATAACCTAGAGAATGGTTTTTCATAAATTGTGACAAAAAGGACACATGGTACCTGTGGAGAAGTCATAGAACGCCGTGACTGCAGTGATGAGCTGGCAGCAGAAGCGAGGGCTGGCTGAACAGATGTTTTGTAAGGTAGAGATGGCACAGGGCACCAGTGTGCAGTAATCCTCCATCAACACCTGTGCCAAACGCACACACCACGCAGAGTGTGTGCGCTACACAAAAAACACACATAGGAAAAGCATTAGAAATAGTTCAAGTGCTTTCATTGGATTTCATAAAAAGCAAGCACATTTTCCTCCAAAATTTCAATAACGTAACATAACAATCTACCATATAAATCTGCTAAACTATCAAGGGTGAATCTAACTTTTATTTTTTGAAACCTCCCCTGAGGAGCCATTCATACAGAACACATATTCGCATCTGCAAATGTCATAAGCATAATGTCATAAAGTCTCATCACACACCTGTAGCCAGATGGCTGCACACTCTAGTATAGGCACACGACACACAGCTATGGACATAGAAACCAGCTTCCCCAGCATGGCCATGCGGCTCTCATCAGCCTTGTTGCCTTGCAGACTGAAGAGCGCTGAGAAAATGACCTGTCGGATGGCGTCTTTGCTCTGCTCCTGGAAGTAACTGCACATGATCTCCAGCAGCTGCAGCTCTTGAACGCAGCTCATCCTCTGAGTCGAACACAACACACAGTTCACGTCAACCAATTTTCACTCATATGTGGCATATTACAATATTTAACACTGAATTTACATGGTAATACAACAAGATGACCAAGCTTTACAATATGTACTTGCACACTATTCTTTCAAATTACTAAGTGCAGACTTTCTCAAACAGAGGTTTGGTTTTAAAGATGTGTGTTTAAGATGTGTGTTAGAGCACTTCAGTCAGACCCAGATTACTATTTTGTTCTAGCTGGGAATGATTCGGATGCAGGTAACATCATATTCATTCTTTTAATCAGGAGCAATGACTATTTCTTTGCACACTTACCTTGATATGTTTGAGAAAATAAAAAATAAGCATGGTAAGTGTATTTTACGCGCACACACACTTTAATTAGCTGTTTTATACCATAGAACTCCATATAAAAGACAAGAACTTTTTTGCACAGGCTTTTTTTGCTACATTTATTTAGATACAGATTCATTAACAGTTCATGTTGGCAAAGTGTATTTACTGTGTTGCTTTCGCATATATAAAATGGCACTTCTTTAACTTGTGTTTTTGTTATTGTATATTTTAAATTAATTTTCATCTTTTACCAACTTAGTTTAAAACTGCCATTTAAAATCTTAACCTTATTCTATTTATTCATCAGTATTACTCATATACTATCAATTTGTGTGTAAAGTCTTTCAGTTTATCATGTTATTAACGTAGGACGGTGCTTCTGTGAGGTATTTTTGTTAAGAAAGCGTTCTTGTTTTTTAATATGCATTTCTTTTTTAGGAATTATGTTTATTTATTTATTTTTATAATTATATTAATTTTATAATTGACAGGACAGTAGAGAATAGACAGGAAAGCATGGGGAGCAGAGAGAGGGGAAGGATCGGCATAGGACCACGAGGCGGGTGTGTCGACGCACTAACCACTACACCACTGGCGTAATAACGATATAACAAATGTGGGTTCCATGACCAAACTTACTGAGAACCACTGATCTAGCATAGGAACTTGTTTTGTAATTTGTCATCAGTCTGATTAGCCATCAGCCTGAAAGCCTAAACACTTTGTTAAAAATAATTTTATCATTAACTGACTCTTCACTTGTTCCAAACCTGTTTAAGATTCTTTCTCCTGCTGAACTACAGAAGATATACAAAGAGTGCAGAATTATTAGGCAAATGAGTATTTATGCATGTCGTCTTACTCCAAGCTGTATAGGCTCGAAAGCCTACTACCAATTAAGCATATTAGGTGATGTGCATCTCTGTAATGAGAAGGGGTGTGGTCTAATGACATCAACACCCTATATCAGGTGTGCATAATTATTAGGCAACTTCCTTTCCTTTGGCAAAATGGGTCAAAAGAAGGACTTGACAGGCTCCGAAAAGTCAAAAATAGTGAGATATCTTGCAGAGGGATGCAGCACTCTTAAAATTGCCAAGCTTCTAAAGCGTGATCATCGAACAATCAAGCGTTTCATTCAAAATAGTCAACAGGGTCGCAAGAAGCGTCTGGAAAAACCAAGGTGCCAAATAAACTGCCCATGAACTGAGAAAAGTCAAGCGTGCAGCTGCCAAGATGCCACTTGCCACTAGTTTTGCCATATTTCAGAGCTGCAACAGCACTGGAGTGCCCAAAAGCACAAGGTGTGCATTACTCAGAGACATGGCCAAGGTAAGAAAGGCTGAAAACGACCACCACTGAAAAAGACACACAAGCTGAAATGTCAAGACTGGGCCAAGAAATATCTCAAGACTGATTTTTCTAAGGTTTTATGGACTTATGAAATGAGAGTGAGTCTTGATGGGCCCGTGGCTGGATCGGTAAAGGGCAGAGAGCTCCAGAGACGCCAGCAAGGTGGAGGTGGAGTACTGGTTGGGCTGGTATCATCAAAGATGAGCTTGTGGGACCTTTTCGGGTTGAGGATGGAGTCAAGCTCAACTCCCAGTCCTACTGCCAGTTTCTGGAACACACCTTTAAGCAGTGGTACAGGAAGAAGTCTGCATTCTTCAAGAAAAACATGATTTTCATGCAGGACAATGCTCAATCACACGCGTCCAGGTACTCCACAGCGTGGCTGGCAAGAAAGGGTCTAAAAGAAGAAAAACTAATGACATGGCTTCCTTGTTCACCTGATCTGAACCCCATAGAGAACCTGTGGTCCATCATCAAATGTGAGATTTACAAGGAGAGAAAACAGTACACCTCTCTGAACAGTGTCTGGGAGGCTGTGGTTGCTGCTGCACGCAATGTTGAACAGATCAAAACACTGACAGAATCCATGGATGGCAGGCTTTTGAGTGTCCTTGCAAAGAAAGGTGGCTATATTGGTCACTGATTTGTTTTTGTTTTGTTTTTGAATGTCAGAAATGTATATTTGTGAATGTTGAGATGTTATATTGGTTTCACTGGTGAAATAAATAATTGAAATGGGTATATATTTGTTTTTTTGTTAAGTTGCCTAATAATTATGCACAGTAATAGTCACCTGCACACACAGATATCCTCCTAAAATAGCTAAAACTAAAAACAAACTACAAACTACTTCCAAAAATATTCAGCTTTGATATTAATGAGTTTTTTGGGTTCATTGAGAACATGGTTGTTGTTCAATAATAAAATTAATCCTCAAAAATACAACTTGCCTAATAATTCTGCACTCCCTGTATGTTGTAAACTGGTAAGCACTGACTTCCATAGTATTTGTTTTTCCTACTATGGATGTCAATGTTTACCAGCTCCAACAATCTTCAGAATATATTTTTTGTGTTCAATAAAAGAAAGAAACTTATAGAGGTTTGGAACCACTTGAGGGTGAGATGTTTGGGAGGTGAAATATACCTTTAAAGCGCACCTTCCTTTTTAATATTTTAGCATGAATACACTTGCATTAATTAAACAGTGCTCAAGTACACACATTGGGATGCACCTTCTGCCCTCCTCACCTTGGGCTGAATGTTTCTGTCTTTAGGCACATGAAAGATGAACTCCTCCACCAGCTCCACTGTGCTCTTTTCTAGTCCAGGCAGGGGTCCAGCAGAGCTCTGCAGAGCACTGCCCAGCGAGATGTCCAGATGATACAAAACCTCTTTAGCAGCGCTCAGCGGATCGCGCCGCATCAATGCATGCCGAAAATCACTCATCTCTACTGTGGAGAAGGAACTACAGCATCAGCACATATACAAGCATCTGTAAAAATAAAAAAAACAAATGGTATGAGTTAGTTAGTAACAAATAAAAAAACCTAATTGTATTATGCAACTTATTTTTTGGACATGAAAAATAGTGATGAAATGATTTTTTGGACATGCATCACTGAGTCATGGTAATAGCATGTTTTTGGATATGCATTTATGGTAATACTATGTTATCTGAACATGCATCAAGCCAAACTGTGAAAATAAAACATATAAAACACAATCAATTAATGAAATATAAAAAGAGAAAAAATACTGTTCATCACTGCATTTGTATTTTTTAAATGTAAAATATTTTTGCTAATGCACCATGGTTCTCTATTTCCACCTGGGGATACTCATCCCGAGATGGAAACCCAGAGATTATGCAGCGCCACTAATGCGATCCAAGACCCGCAACAAGATGATCCCAAGGTTTCCATAATTCTATTTTCACTTTTTTTTTTATAAAAAAACAGTGACTGTTGGTTTTAGGCAATGTGTGTTTTCTGATGATCAATAAATAATCATAGATAGTAGATAGTGTGTGTTTCTTTCAATTATTTTAAAATCAAGTAATGCACTCTTCATTCAAAAATATCTCACTTGTAATACAGTTGAAAGCAGAAGTTTACATACACTCTAAAATAAGGAAAATAACCATTTTTTTTTTAATGTCTGATGGTAAATCATACTAAACGTTCACTATTTTAGGTCCGTTAGGATTACCTAAATGATTCACATTTGCTAAATGCCAAAATAATGAGAGAATTTTTTTAGAGAATTTTTTATTAACTTCTAGACAGTCAAAAGTTTACATAAATTTCCTTTGTATTTTTTTAGCTTTGCTGTTAAACTGTATAACTTTGGTTTAATGTTTTGGGTATCCTTCCACAAGCTTCTCACAATAGTTTGCAGGAATTTTGGCCCATTCCTCCTGACAGAATTGGTGTAACTGAGTCAGATTTGTAGACTGTCTTGCTCACACAAGCTTTTCAACTCTGCCCACAAATTTTCTATTTGATTGCAGTGTTTCCTCTAGGATTTTTTCCAGCTGTGGCGGCAGGCCTTTTGATCTACCAACTACCTTTGGCGTTATTTCAATGACAAATGTGACGCAGTACTACAAGTCGAGATCGGATTTGTGTAATACGAGCATGCAGATCTTTTTGCTTGCGCTAGGATTTCTTCTATTCGTGCACAAAGCTTCTTGCACGCCCTCAAATACACGCTGCTCAAGTGCAATTTAGCGCGATTGCGTAGTGAATTTGTCTCCAACCTTTATTAGATTTGCTAGGAATATTTATGAACGTCTCCAATAGACCTACAGAGCGGCATTAATGCATCCTGAGGTAAAGTGAAATGGCTATAAACTCCAGCAAGATAAAGTCTTTGTTTGTTGAATGCAGAGCCATAGACCTTTATCTATAAATAAAGTATACTGTAATTATGGAAACTGTTCATCCTAACAGAAAGCTATACGTCGTGTTTGCTGGCCTCATGCATCACGCACATGTCTGTCAATCAGTCAGTCAGTCAGTCAGTATGTCACCTTAAAGGGTTAAACAAATAACGCACAGCACAATACGGTTACAGAAAAGTTTGCGCTGTTATAATTCACTTACATTTTAATACGTTTCGGTGCGATTATAACATTCTATTTTTAAAAAATGACAATGTTTTGAATGAGAAGCTGTAATGTAGCCGTGGCGGGATGAATTTTGGCGTGGCACCCCGCTATGGTAGAATGAATGCAGCGGAAACCTTGGATTGAGCTCAGGGCTTTGTGATGGCCACTCCAAAACATTCACTCTGTTGTCCTTAAAGAACATTTTAACTAATTTGGAGCTATGCTTAAGGTCATGGTCCGTCTGGAAGACCCATTTGTGGCCAAGTTTTAATTTCCTGGCTGATGTCTTGAGATGTTGCTCCAGCATTTCAACATAATGTTCTTTCTTCATGATGTCATCTATGCTGTGAAGTGGACCAGTCCCTCCTGCAGCAAAACAGCCCCACAACATGATGCTGCCGCCCCCATACAGTACTTCACAGTTGGCATGGTGTTCCTAGGCTTGTAAGCTTTCCCCTTTGTCTTCCAAATGTAACACTGGTCATTATGGCCAAACAGTTCAATCTTAGTTCCATCAGACCACAGGACATGTCTCCAAAAATTTGTCTTTTCCCAGTTTAATTTAGCAAATTGTAATCTGGCTTTTTTTGTTGATTCTGGCTTGTTGATTTTCCCATGTTGTCACACAAGGAAGCAGTGTGTTTGAGGTTTCCTTAAATACTATTCTACAGTTGTGCCTCCAATCAACTCAAATGTTGTCAATTAGCCAATCAGAAACTTCAAAAACCTTGACACCATCATCTGAGCTTTTTCAGAGGCATAATAATCTTATTGTATGTAAACTTGACTTTCAAGAAAAGTTAAAACAATTTCTCAAAAAATATCTCACTCATTATTCTGCTGTTAAACATAACAGAAACAAATTTGATAATCCTAACTTACCTAAAAGAGAAAAAGTTTAGTCACATCAACATCTGACTTTTTTTTTTAATGTTTATGTGCCTTTTTATACAGTGTATGTAAACTTCTGGTTTTAACTGTATGTGAGCACATTTACTGTACAAAACTGGGGGAAATACAATTAAAAGAATCGTTCATTAACCGTAATTGAGGTAAAATGTTCAATTAATCGAGATTTGGATTTAGACCAAATCGCCCAGCCCTAACTAACATTAAACTGAATAATAATCATGTTTCTCATACGTTTAATCAGGACATATCCCAGTGTCATGATTTCGGACATTTATCTTTGAAATTCAAAACAAAAGCAGATGTACCACAGTGTCTAAAGCATCTGTAGAAAAACTTGCTAAATTGACTGTACTAAATTCACTCTTATTGAATCATACATAACATGGACAACAGATAAGCCACAATACACCTTGATCAAAAGCGATACTCTTTGCACAACGCCAGGACCTCAAATGTTTGCTTCGTTCACAGTACATGCATATTCGTAATTAGAACCCCCTTACCTGTGTTAATAACAAGAGTCGTTACATTAGTTTGCTTCAATCTGCAAAACCATATCGCTCATAACTGACAATGTGAAAGTTGTTCCTCGCAAAATAACTACGGAACCCCATAAAGGACATCTGTAAACTCGCTTGAGCGAAGAAAATAACGATTGATCAGCGCCTCTTGTGTTCTGGGGTTAGCATTACAACAACAAAAAAAACAAACAAAACTTCTGTCTGAAGCCACGATTTGCTTGAAAATCAACATCAACGTCAAATCTTGCTTGTGAAGAGCTCAAGTAAACAGAATTATGGGTCAAATGATGCACACACAGACAAACATTCAGATGTTTCTATGTGGAATGAACCACCAATTACAGCATAGGCTACTGCACTTACTAATTAGAAATGTATGTTAACTAGCAGGGGCATAGAGGACATTTGTGTGTGTGTGTGTGTGGTTGGGGGGGGGGGGGGGGGGTACACTCAGTTTATTTGAGTGTACCACATTTATGTTTATTCATTTTCTTTTCGGCTTAGTCCCTTTATTAATCTGGGGTCACCACAGCGGAATGAACCACCAACTTATCCAGCATATGTTTTACGCAGCGGATGCCAGCTGCAACCCATCACTGGGAAACATACATACATACTCATTCACACACATACACTACGGAATGTATAGGTGTTTCCCACTGATGGGTTGCAGCTGGAAGGGCATCCGCTGTGTAAAAACATGTGCTGGATAAGTTGGCAGTTCATTCCGCTGTGGTGACCCCAGATTAATAAAGGGACTAAGCCGAAAAGAAAATGAATGAATGAATTCACCTATACCACATGTGTGGGGGACACTGGAGCACCCAGAGAAAACCCACACGAACACAGGGAGAACATGCAAACTCCACACAGAAATGCCAACTGACCCAGCCGAGGCTCGAACCAGCGACCTTCTTACTGTGAGGCGATCGTGCTACTCACTGTGCCACATTTATGTATAATTTATTTGTTTCAATATACCGAGTTAAAAAATAAAAAGAGAAGCCGCTTAGATAAAATAGTTCATTTTATTTTATTTGTTTATTTTTGCTGTTGCTCTACAGTGTTTTATTTTTAATATTGTTAAGAATTTTTTAGGTCATTATAAATAACTGCATCCAGAGGTGGACAATCCTATTATCATTTTTTTTAAATAGCCTACTTAAGGAATATTTTATATACATATCATTTATAATCAGTTGATGTGAAATATGACATTTTCCCCGTATATATACGTTCATTTTATATATAAGCTTTTATTTTTAGATTTACAGTTGCTTTTAAATATTAGCTAAAGTTGTTTTGTATATTTGTTGTGCTGATTTATTTATTTATATGTACTTTTAACTTAAATGCATTTTCTCCTATTCGCCATATAATTCTAGTTTTTATTTATTTATTTGATGTTTCCCAGAGATGGGTTGCAGCTGGAAGGTCATCCGCTGTGCTGGATAAGTTGGCGGTTCATTCCGCTGTGGTGACCCCGGATTAATAAAGGGACTAAGCTGAAAAGAAAATGAATGAATGAATGATGAATTTAATTATTTGTTTGTTTGTGTGTTTATTTATTATCCCATTTTATTTATTATTCCATTATATTATTAATAATGATTAATTATTTTAACAAGTTTTTTAAAAAGTTTTGGTTTTAGTTTAGTAGCCAACAACCATATTCAGAAAACTACTTAATGACCATTTATTGAAAAATAAAGTACTTGTATTTTACTTATATATGCTTTTTCTTTCATACATTCACCATTTAAGCCAAATTAAATGTTGTATTTTTAGTTTTTATTTATTATTCCATTTTATTAATTATAAATGATTAATTATTTTTAAAAGTTTTAAAAAATTGTTTGGGTTTTTAGTTAAACTAGTTAAACTTAGATGTGCATTTCCCCTCAAATATTCTCCATATAAGCTTAATAAAAATATTTTAGTTTATTTATTTATTCTTTCATTCCATTGTATTTGTCATTCCATTTTATTTTACTTTATTCCAGATAACAAAAATTATTTAATGATTTTATTTAACCATAAAACCAAGGATAGATTTGATTTTTAGAAGTATCACTTCAAATCAAATCAGTCTCCACCAAGAGGCGCTGTTTTACACCTGGATCTGACTTCTCTGAATAATGTTATGGCGCCACCCCATCATCATCATCTCCTCAGCTTCACTTCTGACGGGACAGCAGACTCTGAGCAGCAGCACAAACAAACCCGTCCAGCTCTCTTCAACTTTACATCAGAAATCATGACCATCAACACACTCAGCCAGGATGGCGTGCAGAGACAGCAAATGCCCTGTTTAACCAAGGTAAACCCCATAAAATATGACTTATTTAACTATTCTACATCACATGTCTACTTTAGGACGGGTGTTTTTGCAAACTAGCTATATTTATCATTTTCTTGATGGTTGTAGTCAGTTAACTTTTACTAATGCAACTGAAAAAAAACACTAAAAACTAAGGTTTATTTACAAACAATGTTATGACGAATATATTTTTCTACAGCTGTCTGTATTGTATAATTCATTTTATAATAGAATTTCCATCAAATTAATTCATGATTGTGCTTTCAAGTGTTTTGAGCTTCAAATCACCCGAGTTATTTTATCAGCCAGACTGTGGAAATGAGAAAAATGATACATCAATTAGTCAGTATTAACAAAAAAGCATGAGCTGTTTTGATTGGAAACAGTAACACTGTGGTTCTTGAACATTCTTTATGGTAATACTGTGTTTTTGAACATGCATTATGGTGGTACCATGTTTTCAGTCATTGCTATTATTGTTCACATTTTATTTTAATTTAATTTCAAATCACATGATTATATTATCAGACAAACTGTGAAAATGAGAAATATGAAAGACATCACTATTCTTTGTACAGGCATTATGGCGATACCCTGGTTTTAGTCATTGCTATTATCTCAAATTTAATTTTTATTGCATACATACATACATATATATATATATTGAATATTTTATTGTCTGAACAGAATTTTTAAATATATATAAACAATTAAATAAAAATGTTTTATCACTTTATTCAATGTAAAAATAGCTTTAAAAAGGTAGCATGTAGTTAGTATTTAATTATTGTTATTTTTATTTAAAATACATATTTCTCATTTTCACAGTTTGGGAGAAAAAATAATCAGTTGATATAAAGCTCAAACACCTTAAAAGACAATTAATAAAATAAAATAAAATATAATAAAATAAAATAAAATAAAAAAAATAAGTAAAATGAAATAAATAAAAATAAATAAATAAATAAATAAATAAAATAGCACATTCGCCTCACAGCAAAAAGGTCACTGGTTCGAGTCCCGGCTGGGTCAGTTGCCATTTCTATGTGGAGTTTGCATGTTCTGCCCGTGTTCGTGTGGGTTTCCTCCGGGTGCTCTGGTTTCCCCCACAGTCCAAAGACATGTGGTATAGGTGAATTGGGTATGCTAAAATTGACCATAGTCTATGTGTGTGAGTGAGTGTGTATGGGTGTTTTTCCAGTGATGGGTTGCAGCTGGAAGGGCTTCCGCTGTGTAAAACATATGCTGGATAAGTTGGTGGTTCATTCCGCTGTGGCGACCCCAGATTAATAAAGGGACTAAGCCGAAAATAAAATAAAATAATGAATGAAAATAAAATAGCAATGACTACAACGCAGTATCACCATAATGCATTTATAAAAAACATAGTATTACAATGAAACATGCTCACAAACCAGCATTACTGTTTAAAAGACCTAGTGTATCTTTGTAAATACATTTTCTTTCTTTTTAGTTACAGTTTGAACCACATTTTACTGCATGAAATTCACTTTTTGCACTGAGATGAATGCAATTTTAATTGAACAATATTTAATTTATTCCTACAAACAGATGGAGCGCATGATCATTTCTATGCAGGACCCTGATATGGGCATCAAGCTGCGCAACCAGCGTCTGCTTATTACAGTCATCCCACATGCAATGACCGGTAAGGCTTTCCATCTCTCTCTCTCTCTCTTTCTCTCTCTCTCTCTCTCTCTCTCTCTCCATGACTGCATCAAACTTCACTCACTCTCGCTTGATAATCCCAAATGGATGAGAGTGCTCTGCTTATTTTCCAGCCCCGGACATGTTTTGGCACCATTAGATAGACAGCTGAGGCACTAACTACAATAGTTTCTCATCATTACTCTGAAAATACTACGCATTTAATATCAAAAACTATCCATGCACACTGTATCTGGGAAAGTCTGGAGTGCGCATGAGGACAGCAAATCAATAGTAGCTTGCGCAGTGAAATTAGACTCCTGTGTGCGATTTCGGTCTCGGTGCTCATTTTTCTTGTTATTAATTAGTCTAACAGTGCATGTTTTGCGCCTTGCACTGCTCTCTCAGAGGACACCGGCCTGTGTGTAAATAAACAAATCACTTTCTTTGGCCAATCAAAGAAATGTACATGGTCAAATGTGATGCTTAGGCCAATGTTCTGCCTGTTTATGTACTGTAGATGTTTTATATATAACAGCAGTTTATTGAGAAATGTATATCCTCTCCGAGCTTACTGCTGTCTCAATATGTATATTAAAGGGCTCCTGTTTTACCCCTTTTACAAGATGTAAGATTAGCCTTTGGTGTCTCCACAATGTGTCTGTAAAGTTTCAACTGAAAACACCCATCAGATAATTTATTATAGCCTCCAGAATATGCCCATTTTGGTGTCTCAGTACAGTGTTGCTGCTTTGTGTGGCCTGTGGCTTTAAATGCAAATGAGCTGCTTTTCCCCACCTACCGTTTCCATGCGTGTCTGCTTCTCATCATGTGTTACGTCAGATAAACAGCAGTCAGTGACAGAGACAGACTCAAATGAAGCTGAAATGCAGCTCATTATTCAAAAATACCAAGTAAGTTTATTTCATGAATTTGTGATGGAGTTTAATCAAGCCTTTCTGAAATGATGAGTCTCACATAAATGCCATTTACCATTACCGTTGGCAATGCCAACACATATGAATATTTACTGACACCATGTGGCCGTGGTGATTATAGCGGTTAAGAATTATATGGCGATTTTACTGTCTTCATTACAAACATGCTTTGTTTTAAAAACGTTTTAAACTTATAAAAATCACAGAGAGTTGTAACAAATATTTGAATCCCAGTTTATTTGCAAACAAATGTTCTGTGGACATGTGTATACATATTATTATAGAAACATGGCGCCTGTCAATCAATTCGGTCGGTGGGGAAAACCACACTCCTATTTCACATTGCGGTGGGCCTCAAAATCACTAGGATTTGGATCCTATTTTAACATCAGGAAATAAAAAAAAAAGAGACTTGTTGGGTTTATATCACTCCAGCATGACAGTGGAAACACTACAGACAGTTCTGTCCAAACAGCCTACAAAAGTTGATTTTCATCATAGATGCCCTTTAATATTATGGTCTGCTTTTTGCTTACTGGTCAGTTCTGCTGTTAGAAAGATGTTTTCTATGCATGTATTTATGTTGACAACAGTCTTCTGTCATTTTAGGTGCAGACATTGTTGAATGGCTCATTAAGAAGTTTACTATTTCTGATGAAGGTACAGTAAGACGTTAATATAACTTATTTTAACTATATTTTGCAGTTCTGTAATTCGTCATTTTAAGTTCATGTATTGCAGTTCTGAGAAAAAAGCTTTGTGAGATCATATTTCACACTTGTGAGATGATATCTTGCAATTTTGTTTTATTACGTAATTATTTTTTAGCACAGAACTGTGAATTTCTCAAAATGTACAAGATTGTGAAATATAAACTTTTAATTGCAAGTTTACTTATAGCAATTCTGAGAAAATTGATCATATAATGTATCATATCAAAGATATAACTACAATAAAAACTAAAATAAAATATAATTATATATGATATATAGTTATATATTGTTTTATTTTTTATTTTAGTTATATCTGTAATATTTCAGATTGCTATGTGTAAACTTGCAAATAAAGATTATATTTCACAATTCATTATACACACATACAATTATATATTGCTAAAATAAGTCACTTTTCTATATATTTTTCTAATATATTCACATATAAACTATATTATCTCACCCCAGAAATATGATTTTATATATATACAGTATATATATATATATATATATATATATATATATATATATATATATATATATATATATATATATATATATATATATATACATACAGTATTTATATATATATACAGTATTTATATATATATATATATATATATATATATATATATATATATATATATATATATATATATATATATATATATATATATATATATACAGTTGAAGTCAGAATTATTAGCCCCTTTTGAATTTTTTTCTTCTTTTTTAAATATTTCCCAAATGATGTTTAACAGAGCAAGGAAATATTCACAGTATGTCTGATAATATTTTTTCTACTGGAGAAGAGTCTTATTTGTTTTATTTCAGCTAGAATAAAAGCAGTTTTTAATTTTTTAAACACAATTTTAAGGTCAAAATTATTAGCCCCTTTAAGCTATATTTTTTTTCCGATAGTCTACAGAACAAAACATCATTATACAATAACTTGCCTAATTACCCTAACCTGCCTAGCTAACCTTATTAACCTATATATATATATATATATATATATATATATATATATATATATATATATATATATATATATATATATATATATATATATATATATATATATATAATCATATTTCTGGGGTGAGATAGTTCATAGGTGAAAATATGAAAAAACATTTTCCAAAGTGACTTTTTTTAGCAACAGCTTTAACGTCTATAGTGAAATGGGTGGAATGTTTCAGATTGTAGAGAGCATTTGATTGGACACAAGATTTTAAGTGCAGAATGATCTCATTAAAATTTTTAAACAATATTACTAGAAGTTAAAGACTAAAGGATTTAAATACTACATTTTCTAAATGCAAATGTTAAAACTAATTTGGAGCACACTCGCGTATACATACAGTAACCTTTAATAATAAAATTAAAATGAATTGGATAAAAGAAGTCATAATACTCACAGCAAGAAGGTCGCTGGTTGGCGTTTTTTGTGTGGAATTTGCATGTTCTCTCCGCGTTTGCGTGGGTTTCCTCCGGGTGCTCCGGTTTCCCCCACAGTCCAAAGACATGCGGTACAGGTGAATTGGGTAAGCTAAATTGTGCATAGTGTATGAATGTGAATGAGTGTGTATGGATGTTTTCCAGAGATGGGTTGCAGCTGGAAGGGCATCCGCTGCGTAAAACATGTGCTGGATAAGTTGGCGGTTCATTCCGCTGTGGCGACCCCGGATTAATAAAGGGACTAAGCCGAAAAGAAAATGAATGAATGAGAAGTCATAATAATCCTTACATTCCTACAAATATTTACAAAAGTAATACATTTAATATTAATTAAATACATATACATATATACAGTATATATACATAATATATATAAGTTTCCATGTTGCTCCTGCATCTTTGTAGATTTGCAGTATGTAAATCAGAGCCTGTGTGTGTGTAATAATTTCCATGCTATTTCTGCTGAGGTGATTTCCTTGAGTTTTCCAGTCACCGTTGTGTGGTTTACACAGTGTCCTTTGGGGACAACATTATTCTCTATGTGCCTGCCGAGGGACTACAAAACACATATACAACCCCCGGGGAGCCAAATAGCTTATTAAAGTGGCTTTGGCACATTAAAGTCAGATTTTATATAATGCGAGCAGAGCTATGTGCAAGATTTTTAATAATAAATGCAACAAACGTCACAGCGAGAACAGGCTGTGTGGTTCAGAAAGCCCTAATAAACAAGCTGTCCTGCACACAGCTGTGACTGGAATAAACAAGACTCCAGAGAGTTTGGAGGATCTGAGTGCCACAGTGAGGGAACACCTTGTGTAGGCAACGCTTAGACTGAAACGGAGGCATTTCTTTCAAATAGAACTACCACTGGTTTGGTTTATGTTCTCCCCTGGAAATGTTTGTTGGAGTGTCAGGAAAATAACTCTGCCATAGTTTTGTAGTGTTTGTTTAAGCTGTGTTCCTCTAGCTCAAACAATAGAGAATGGTGCTAGCACTGCTAGTGGATTTGTATTCCAGAGAATTCATTCATCCATTAATCTTCCTTTGGCTTAGTCTCTTATTTATCAGGGGTCACCACAGCAGAATGAACAGCCAACTATTTCAGCATATGTTTTACGCAGCAGATGCCCTTTCAGCTGCAACCCAGTACTGGGAAAAACCCAGACACTCTCACATTTACACACACACTAATAGTCTACGGTCAATTTAGCTTACCCAATTCAGCTATAGCGCATGTCTTTGGACTGTGGGGGAAACCGGAGCACCCGCATGAAACCCACGCGAATACGGGGAGAACATGCAAACTCCATACAGAAATGCCAACTTGTCCAGCCGGGACTCGAACCAGCGACCTTCTTGCTGTGAGTCGACAGTGCTAACCACTGAGCCAACGTGCTGCCATTCCAGAGAATAAATGAACAAAAAACAAATATATGTTAAATCAGTGTAAGATGTTCTTTAGTTGGTTGACCATCTTGAATCAACAACAAAATTAGGTAATCAAGTTGGGTTTTTGAATATGTTAGTTACTATAGATTGAAGTGGCTATTAGTATTTTGGAAATAGTATTTTGATGTTCTTCATGCAAATATTACACATAATTAAATGCGTTACTCTGAGTGCTCCGGTATCCCCCACAGTCCAAAGACATGCGATGTAAGTGAATTGGGTAAATAAAATTGGTAAAAGTAAATGAGTGTGTGCGTGTGTGTGTGTGTGTGTGTGTGTGTGAGAATGCGAGAGTGTATGGGTGTTTCCCAGTGCTGGGTTGCGGCTGGAAGGGCATCCGCTGCATTAAAACATATGCCTGAATAGTTGGCGGTTCATTCTACTATGGCGACACCTCACATATAAGGAACAAAGCCGAAGGAAAATGAATGAATGAATGAATGAATGCCTTACTTGCCATTTTTGATAATTTATTGTGAAATCTATTAGGAATTTCTAAGTTAAAATTAATGTAAATCAGGGTTAAATTAACAAATAATAAAGCCATTTTGCTGCATACGTTACTGAAATGAAATGTACTACAATATACTGTAGTTGAAGTCAGAATTATTAGCCCCCTTTTGAATTTTGTTTTCTTTTTGAAATATTTCCCAAATTATGTTTAACAGAGCAAGGGCATTTTCACAGTATGCCTGATAATGTTTTTTCTTCTGGAGAAAGTCTTATTTCTTTTATTTCGATTAGAATAAAAGCAGTTTTTAATTTTTTAAAAGACATTTTTAGGGACAAATTATTAGCCCCTTTAATCCAATTTTTTTTCTGATAGTCTACAGAACAAACCATCATTATACAATAACTTGCCTAATTACCCTAACCTGCCTAGTTCACCTAATTAACCTAGTTAAGCCTTTAAATGTCACTTTAAGCTGTATAGAAGTGTCTTGAAAAATATCTAGTAAAATATTATTTACTGTCATCATGACAAAGATAAAATAAATCATTAGAGATGAGTTATTAAAACTATTATGTTTTGAAATGTGCTGAGAAAAATCTTCTCTCTGATAAACAGAAATTGGGGAAAAAATTAACTAATAATTCAGGGGGGGCTAATAATTCTGACTTCATCTGTGTGTAAAAACATTATTTCTCATGTTTTAGTAAAACTATAATTTTCTATAAATAATATTAAAATAATTAAACACTATTATCTGTAAAAGGCTACTAAAATAGAGAGTGCCATCTAGTTTTTAAAATAAACTCCTATTAGTTTTTATAGAAATTAGAAAGATAAATAAGGTCTTTTTCTTATTTTTAAAAGGGAAAATTAAAAAATAAAACAATGACAGAGCGGTTGTGAGCCCTGAGGTTGTTAATAAATGCTTTTGTTGAACCAATTTGTTCTCATTAGCTTTAAAAAATTATGTGCAATTGCAGAATTTCTACAAAAAAAACCTACATTACCCATGATGGTGTACACAAAATTCAGACACCAATCAGAGAGTCACAGCAAGCAAAGAATGCCAAAATAGATCTTTAGCTCTGCCAATTCACATGAAGCAACATAGATTATGCAACTCTGCTCTCAAAATAATTGAACATCTGTACATTTTAGTTGAGAACCAACATTCATTCATTTTCCTTCAGCTAAGTCCCTTATTTATCAGGGGTCACCACAGCGGAATGAACCACCAACTATTCCAGCATATGCTTTATGCAGTGGATGCCCCTCCAGCCGCAACCCAGCACTGGGAAACATGCATACACTCTCACATTCTCACACACACTCATACACTATGGCCAGTTTAGTTCATCCAATTCACTTATTACGCGTATTTTGGGACTGTGGGGGAAACTGGAGCACCCGGAGGAAACCCACGCCAAAAGAACCTTTCTTTTAATCTTTACATGAACATATTTATATTTCTCCATAATTTTTATTTTCATGTGTCATTTTCCAATGCTTATAATATTATAGTTCTTTCTTACCCTGATTTAAGCTGTAAAGAATCACATCTTTGTCTTTTCATCCAAATTTTATTCTTTACTTCAAATCAAGGTTGTTGATTTGTTTCATGTCGTATAACTAGGCCCACATGGAATCTGCGCTCGCAGAATTCCGCAGATTTTCCACAGATTTACTCAGATTTTTAGCCCATCATTAACTCTGTTTATTTACTTGAGTAAATGTGTGTAAATCTATATTTATTCAGTATTTAAATTAATTACAATAATATTATTGACTAATATAAAAATGTTCATCTGATTTATGTACAATGCAGTTTGTACAGTAATAGTTTCTGTCTTTTAGTAGATATATTATATGAGAGACTGGCTTTGTTTTTGATTTGCATAGTAAACATTAAATAAAAGGTAAAAAGCTATTATTTTTATGTAATATATTTAGGTTTTAGTTATGAGACTCCCAAAATAATTCAGCATAAATCCGCAGATTTTTACCAAAATTCTCTGCAGAAATAGCAAAAGACGTCCGCAGATTCTGTCTGGCCCTGCTTATAACTAGGGCAAGACAGAATCTGCGGACATTTTTTGCCATTTCTGCTGAGAATTTTGTAAAAAATCTGCGGATTTATGCGGAATTACTGTACAAACTGCATTGTACATAAATCAGATGAACATTTTCATAATAGTCAATAATTATACTGAAATTAATTGAAAAACTGAAAGAATATAAATTTACACAAGTAAATAAACAGAATCAATGATGGGCTAAAAATCTGCTGAATTCTGCCTGCGCAGATTCTGTGTGGACCTATACTTAAAACTATTTTAAAACTGACGTAAATCATTCGTTGCATTTTTAGAATAATTTATAGGAAGAATACTTCCAGAATCTAATGAAGTCTTTAACTGATGTATTGTATTTTTAGAATATTTACTTGAATTACAATCTAATGACATACAGTACAGTTTTCTAACTTGTTTATGCATGATCATTTATTTGTTCTTATTTAGAGGCAGCGCACATTGGACAGTTTCTCGTGAAGTATGGCTACATTTACCCTTTAAAAGAACCCAGAAACCTTATTCTGAAAGCTGACGAATCAGCATATCGCTTTCAGGTCAATACACACAAATGTACACAGTAAAATCCTATGTTGTATCAGCATAAAATTTTATATTGAAAAAATCTACACCTTTTTAATCCTTTGCCTTTATCAGACACCGTATTACTGGATGTCGACACGCTGGCCTGCTTCAGAACTAGACTATGGTAAGTGAAATCACTTATTAACTCTTACGTTGCACCAAAAAGCATTTCTTTACATCAAGGAATACAAAATCTTGACATTTCAGAAGGTGTGTATTATTTATATATTTATCTCTATGTGTTTTAGCAATCTACCTGGCCAAAAAAAATATCAGAAAACAAGGAGAGTTAATCGAGTATGAAAAGGTATGTGGTTAAATGCAAAGCCACACCATTCGCTATGAAGACTGTACGATGTTAACACATTGTTTATGTCTCTGTCTTTGTAAGGAGTGCTATAATGCTTTACATAAACGTATCAACCACACCTGGGACTTCGTTGTGATGCAGGCAAGAGAGCAGCTCAGGTAACTCTCCTTTTCCATCACACAAACACAAACACACACACACACACACACACACACACACACAAAACACTTAGGGCCAGATTAACTAAACAGGGAAAATCCCACAGATGGGAGTGGAAATTTCTGCAAGTAATCCACTGACGCTGCATGAATTACAGAGCACAGATGCAGCCGCTCATTTTCATAATGTCTAACGCAGCACATGAACCTGCACAAATAAGGGGGGTAAACAAGCAGAGCTGATGGTAATAAATCGCATGTATGCTACTAACAACAGGGGCAGCACGGTGGCTCAGTGGTTAGCACTGTCACCTCACAGCAAGATGGTCGCTGGTTTGAGTCCCGGCTGGGCCAGTTGGCATTTCTGTGTGGAGTTTGCATGTTCTCTCCGTGTTCGCGTGGGTTTCCTCCAGGTGCTCCGGTTTCCCCCAAAGTCCAAAGACATGCGGTGTAGGTGAATTGAATCAACTAAATTGGCCGTAGTGTATGAGTGCATGTGTGAATGCAAGAGTTTATGGGTGTTTCCCAGTACTGAGTTGCAGCTAGAAGGGCATCTGCTGTGTAAAACATATGCTAGAATAGTTGGTGGTTCATTCCTATGTGGGGACCCCCGATGAATAAGGGACAAAGCCGAGGGAAAATGAAAGAATGACTACTAACAACATAAATGCCAAATGCCAGAATGGGCTTGCCTTCTTCTTTCAGTAGCACCACCCAGTGTTGTATTTGTACGATAATTTCGACCTCTGTACGATGTACGATCAATAATGAAAAAAATCCTATAATGTACGATAATTTCAGAATTTTATGGCATTTAAAATGAGTTTCATTGTAATCTTAGGGCTTCTATACTTATTGATAGCTGCATCTTGTGTCTGCTGTCTGTGAGAAGAAGGTGGAGTTAGACATGTTTTCTATCCAATGACTGTAGTTTCTATCTCATCTTACATTACATCTTCTCAGCCAATCAACGTGAAGAATGGCTCTCTCTCACGAGGTGATGTTTTATAAACGAATTTCGGGAGGAGCACGCGCAGATGTTTCAGCAATTCTTTACGTCATTGATAATCATTCTATTATCCAATCAGCATTAGACCAAACCCCTATAAATTCCAAAGTTGTCCTACCTGCATCATCTCACGACTTTAGCATCCCTCCACCACCCCAACACCGCACTTCCTAAACATTATCTACTCAGGGGGAGCGTTCTGAGGCCGGGCTAGACTCTTCGCTCGAACCCCAACTCCTCTCTGTTCCCCGATACGGGGAATAACGCGAGTTGGGGGGGGGGGGGGGGGGGGGGGGTCTTCCCCGAGCTCAGAGCCCTCTCCCTGGACAGCACGCCAAATAAAACTTCTGTAAGTGCGAACTCGTGAATTAACATTCCTGCTGCGCGCAGTCGTTTTCAGGTTGAGGTCGATCATTTAAGCCAGGGGTGTCCAAACTCGGTCCTGGAGGGCCAGTGTCCTGCAGATTTTAGCTCCAACTTGCCTCAACACAGCTGCAAGAATGTTTCTAGAAAGCCTAGTTAGAGCTTGATTAGCTAGTCCAGGTGTGTCTGATTGGGGTTGGAACTAAACTTTGCAGGACACTGGCCCTCCAGGACCGTGCACACCTCAGACTAGTGTGTTAAAAATTCGGGAGGGTGCACTGCTTTCAAGCCAACCAGCACTACTGTATGTTGCGCTCCATGTAAGCATCCAATTTGTACCGCAAAATTAATCCCTCAACATCTGACAACACACGCAGGTATTCAATGAGAGCGACTCGAAGGTGGAGTTTGAACCTTCCCACTAAGGTACGCCTAGTTTTTTTATGTATTGTGGTAATTTGCACGTTGTGTCAAAACGCTATTTGTCTAGATAATATCTGTATACTCTCCGTTTTACTCATGTACGATAATTTTCTTCCAAATACGATAATTTTGAGGTTTTGGTACGATACTTTCACATTTCCAATCTGGCAACACTGGCACCACCCTTTAAAAGAGCCCCTATTATGGGTTTTTAAAAATGAGCTTCCATGCAGTGTGTAACGCAGCTCTAAGTGAATGAAAACATCCAGCTGAGGTTTAAATCTAAAAGCGCACCTTGTTAAAAACTATTGATTCTTTAGCGAAATATTTGACTCAGTGTCGAATAAATGATTCAAGTTGGGTTCGGATCTTTTGTTTGATTGCATCGACGTTGATACGGTACATCACCAAATATGGAGTTCCAGTTCTGGTGTAAAATGTGAATGCGCTTTCACTTCAGACACTAGCGGAGGTGCGGGGGATCACAGGAATGATCATGACTCGAAGATGACGATCACTGACAGATGGAGACTCGGCTGCGGGGAATAAAGGGTTAAAGTTCATTTTCACAACAACACCACAGTATCGCCAACCTAATGCTGTGTTTGTACCGGTCAATTTTCTGATTTTTGATCCAATAACCTACGCTGCAGCGCGGGATTCGCCGTCTGTTTGCTATTGAAGGAGCAGCAGAGACTATTATGTATGTGACTTTAACAAGGACTTTGTCAGTAACTATTACAGTTCATATGGACTAGTTTCTTCTTCCTCTGGATCATAACATGTAAGTGTCATTTAAATTGTTGCCACGTTTTGTGTAGTTTGCAAAATATGTGTTTAATTGTTTGTTATAAGTTGTAATCACCCCGCGTGGCTTGTAATCACTTATCAATTATAGATAGTGCTTGTACTGTATCTCTCAGGTTAAATCTGTATAGGGCTGTTCACATATCGCGTCCAAAACCACATTGAAAACGTGACGCGTGCTTCTTCCTTTACCGATTTTAAATGCGTTTCTGAACTGGCGATCCTCTGCTGTTTGCCTTTGCTATGGCCACTATCAGCTGTCCCTCACACGCGGTCAATTTTCTAAATAGTTCAGCTTTTACCAGTGTGTGGATTAATACTGAATGTGTGTTGTTGTTATTACTTGGAGTTAAGAGTAGAGTAATATGCTGGTGTTTAACTGCATTGCTTTATTGCATTCCTGCATTGGGCTCACATATTTTCTGCTACTTCATACTGTAGCCATGGTGGGCATTTCTTTCTGTCACGCGCTGAACGCAGTCGACCAATCACAACAGACTGGGTCATCGGTCAAATCAGCGCAGATTAGCTTTGCGCTAAGGAGGGGTTTGGGAACAAATAAATTGCTGAACAAATCATATGGGAGTCGTTGGGATAATTATTTAAAAATAAATGCATATTATAAGACAATAAAAGTGTTTTTTGACCTTGCATGCATATCAGCATGTTGTTGGAGACCCCTAAAACAGAAATATGATCTTTTTAAATGCAAAATAGGGACTCTTTAAACGTATGTGCCATCAGATCCACCAATCACTTTGAATTCACACATCATTCAAATGATTTCTGAAGGCCTGTGTGACACAGATGACTGCAGTGTTGATGCTGAAAATTCATCTCACAGGAGTCAATTAAATTGTAATATATATTAAAATATAAAAGAGCTATTTTAATAGTCATAGTATTTCAGAATGTTAATGCACTTTTTATTTGATGAATGTTGTCTTGATGAACATCAAAAGCATTTTTCTAAAAGTCTTACTCAGCTTGAGGTACTTTTGAGTGGTAGAGTAGTAAATACTAAATTGTAAGCTGCTTAAATAATTTAGAATAGGAAGCATAACATGGTAAGGGCAGTGTTCTCAGCAGGGGCTGCATCTAAATACTGTGTCACCATGCTGCTTTGCAGTTTAAGCAATTCCTCATAACAACCAATAATTTATAAAAATCAGCATGATTCAAATTCAAGTTTTATGTTAAAAGAAATATAAATCATATACTCTGATGGTTGTAAAATCATTAATTCATTCTCTTTTCGGCTTAGTCCCTTTATTAATCTGCGGTCGCCACAGCGGAATGGACCGCCAAATTATCCAGCATATGTTTTACACAGCGAATGCCCTTCCAGCTGCAACCCATCACTGGGAAACATCCATACACACTCATTCACACACATACACTACGGACAATTTAGCCTACCCAATTCACCTGTACCGCATGTCTTTGGACTTGTGGGGAAAACCGGAGCACTCAGAGGAAACCCACGCCAACACGGGGAGAACATGCAAACTCCACACAGAAATGCCAACTGACCCAGCCAAGGCTTGAACCAGCAACCTTCTTGCTGTGAGGCGAATGTGCTACCCACTGCACCACTGTACAGCCCGGTTGTAAAATCAATACAAGCTATTCTAAAGGTTGTTGTCCTGGAATTTTTTATTATTATTTCATGTTTAGTGTAAAATGGCATTGTTATGTTTTATTTCTTGTGTTAAGGGCATCAAAACAGCGCCGGAAGGCAGATCGTATAGTGCTGGAGTGTCAGGAACAAGCTTTCTGGCTAGTGAACAGACCTCCTGTAAGTACTGAACTCAAAAAAAGAATAATAATAACACTTGCAGAACCATATTATTTTGAACTACATTACTGTATCATCTAAGACGACACGGCATGTTCTCAGAACTTCTGGCCAATGTTCAATGTTTTTAAAGGGGTGGTCCACTGTGATATCATATTTGAAACTTTAGTTGATGTGTGATGTAGCTGTGTGAACATAAACAACATCTCTGAATGTAATACACTCAAAGTTCAATGCAAAGGGAGACATTTGCTGCGTCCCAATCCACATACTTATACTACACCCTAAAAGTATGTACTTTTTTTGTGAAGGAAAAATGTATACTTTTGAGTGTGTAACAGAAGGGTATGCAAGCATTGGGACATACTACTTCCTCGTTAACAGATCGTTGTGTTGCTTAATTATGAGCCCTGTCAATCATCCACACATCATCCACATTTCGGTCATATTTAATTTCCTACCTTATTGGAAAAGCAGCAGCAGGTTAATCTGCTATTCACGAATCTTTCATGCGGAGAAATCTCCTCAGGTGTTTGGATAATTATGCATTTAGACGTTAATGTCCAAACACATCTTTATACAAGTTCAGTATTGTTGTTGCAGATGAAATATAACACAGATAACGCGGATTTAAATATTTTCCAGTGGGTTAGATATTAATTAACAGTCATACAAACAACTTTACCGAAGCCTCTCTAACGTACTTGATGATTGGTCTCCTGCATCCATCATTGTAGTTAGTTTACACCTTTCACCTGCGTTTGTAGTTTGACGGTTTTACACTTAACATTTTGATTGGAAATAGTAAACCATCCAGGAAACTTTGGCATACACCTTTCAACATACTATGATTTAGGACATACTAATGCTATTTTCAAATACTATTTAGGACAGGTAGTATGCGAATTGGGACTCAGCAATTGGCTTTTACAAAGTTAGCTTAGCAAAGCCTACAGCGAACGAAATTTGGGGACTACAAAAAAAATACATCCAGGTTAGTGAGATCACAAATGCTTCAGGTTAGGCACATTCACCACGCGCATACACCCTGCGCAGTGAAGGGGCGTGGCCAGAGGCGCTGTAATGTTTTAGCAAAGAAAGCTAAAATGGCGTCCAAACGCTGCTATTTCCAGAGAGCTTCTTCTGTTTCTGTATTTGGGCTTCCAAATGACACGACACAGAGAGAGAAGTGCTTACAGTTTAATTTTAATTATGTTCTAGAGAATTATAAAAAAAAGATATAGCTCTAACATTTGACAAAGGAGAACTTCCAGAAAATCTTCCAGTTCAGTACTAGATTCGGCTAAAAACTCCTCAAAGAAGGAGCAGTTCAACCAAAATAGCAGAAGGTGTGGATTGTGAGCCACAACCTGCAAGTTGCAACATGCATAGTGACTACGTTTACATGGACACCAATAATTCGATTTTAATGCGAATAAGACAACACTCTGATTAAGAGTCGACCATGTAAACAGCAATTTTTGATTAATTTAATCAGATTAAGGTCATAATCGAACTAAAGAGAAATCGAATTAAGACATGTGGAGTATGCCGATTTTAGTCGCATTATTGAAGTACAGTACAGACATGTAAACACCTTAATCGAACTATTACTGTCATGTAGGACGCTTTTGCGACAGTGTAGTCCACACACACACACACACACACACACACACACACACACACACACACACACACAAGCACGGCTGTTTGACACTCTCTGTACCTACCGAGTCAGTGCAGCCCACAGTATACCTGCATCGTGAAATGCGGAGGTGTTTTTTCTTCCATTCAGCATGCAGTATGAACTTCCATTAAAACAACACTTCCAGCAGTTTATAGTTGCATCCAATATCTCGTTTGTCACGGAGGACGTACATAAAAAGTCCCTGAATGAAAGTGAAAGTGGCAAACTGCAGTTAAAGTCGACAAATTAAAAATGAAACCCTCGAAATTACATTAAACTCCGAAGGAAATGTGCTTAGCGCGGTGACGCAATGGCGGTAATCGAATAACATGTAAAACGCGATCATGAAAGGAACATTCAAAAAGCGACTCATGTAAACACCTTAGTCTTATTATTCTCTTAATTAGATTAAAGCAAATAATTCGATTACTGATGTCCATGTAAACGTAGTCAGTGTCTAGCGTTAACGGTATGTTGTAGCAAGGATGTAAACAAGGATGTAAACAACGGGAAATGCTGTTTGGCATTGCTAACAATTTAGCTACAAATTCATATTTATCAGTCAAACCGCTGTAAACTGCCACAGTCTTCAGCAGCGCTGCAGTGTCTCTCTATGCGGCTGCTTTCCGTGCGTTCTACATCTCAAATAACAAACTTGAAAAAGACATGTGAACGTTTCATTTTACTTACACATGCTTATTCCGAATATATGTGAGACATGTAACAAATTGCTTTACATAAAAATACAAGAACACATAAAAATACAGGACAGTTTACCTAACTCTTGTTGCAGCAGAAAAATCAACCAAAGCATTCTTCTGTCAACAGCGTCACTGTATATTACAGAAAAATAACTTAATTCGAGCATCAGAGAAAAAGAAAAATAAACATCGGTCCCGCACACATGCACTTCTCGTGTTACATGTCTACAGACTGTTCACACACACACACATAAAATGGCGATTCTCTCTTAAAGGAGCCACACCCTATTTTCACTCGTTAGACACTTGTCAGATTTTATTTTAGAGAGCAGGCATGAGGTTCATCCTTTTCATTTTCTGTCTGATTAAGTCTCAGACTGATACTGCTAACAGCTACTCTGACTGACACTATTTACACAGAAAAGGCAAGGCGCGTGCTTGTGGAGCCGATCTGCGAATCACAGCACATCATGTTAGCTGACCAATCAGAGCCTCTTGAGGGTGGGCTTTCGGATGAACTAGGAAATATGACAGTTGTTTTTATGTTAGCTGAGTAGCTGTATATAATCAAAGTAAGATATATAAAAAAATAAAAATATTTTCTACAAATGAAGCATGAGCACACATTGCTTTGCATCTTATAAACTCAACCAAGCCTTAAAAATACACTCTGGACTACCCCTTTTATCATTTTTTAATTGTTACTTCTTATTTCAGAGATTTAATACGATCCTTAATAAGTAGTTCGGTTTCATCCAAACCTTTCAGAATTGTAAAAAACACAATGTCAAAAGCATGCGCCGGCATCTGCACCCGTCTGCCACATGCCCTCATATCTGTATCCTGCTTCTGCTTATGAAATATTCAGCCAGTGAGTTAAAAGCATCGCAAAGCAGAGGAGGGGAAAAAGGGGGGAAGGGGACGAAAGGAGAAAAGAACGAGAGATGGGAGCGCAGACACCAGCGGAAGAAAAGAGAAAATAGACTGGAAGTCATTGGTGCCTCATACATGAGTGCCAAATATCCGTGCACTGCTTAACATGAGCTTAAGAGTAGTGTATGAACAACAGTGTGGAGAGTGATGTGGAAACACTGTATGCGTGTGTGTGTGTGTGTGTGTGTGTGTGTGTGTGTGGTGTGTGTGTGTGTGTGTGTGGGGGTATTTCTGTAATGGTTCCATCTTTTGGCTGAGCGCTTAAGAGGATATTCCGTTACAAAGTGACTATGAGTGTTTGTGTTTGTGTGTGTGTGTGTGTGTTACTCTTACAGTCCTGCGCAAAGGCATTTTAACGAGGAATCCTGATGATGATTTAATCTGGGATGGACTTAGAGGCCATTTCATTCCTATATTGTCACTGTGTGTGTGTGTGTGTGTGTGTGTGTGTGTGTGTGTGTGTGTGTGTGTGTGTGTGTGTGTGTGTGTGTGTGTATTTGTGAAATCTTGTAAATCCACCTGCCATGCAGAATTTACTGGGATTTGGTTTAGTTTAAAAGCCTGGAATAAACAAGGTTTACAGTACATTTTTTTATTCAAATATATACTCACCGGCCACTTTATTAGGTACACCTTACTTAGTACCGAGTTGGACCCCTTTTGCCTTCAGAACTGCTTTAATCCTTCATGGCATAGATTCAACAAGGTACTGGAAATATTCCTCAGAGATTTTGGTCCATATTGACATGATAGCATCACACAGTTGCTGCAGATTTGTCGGCTGCACATCCAAGATGCAAATTTCCTGTTCCACCACATCCCAAAGATGCTGTATTGGATTGAGATATGGTGACGGTGGAGGCCATTTGAGGACAGTGAACTCATTGTCATGTTCAAGAAACCAGTCTGAGATGATTTATGCTTTATGACATGGAGTGTTATCCTGCTGGAAGTAGCCATCAGAAGATGAGTACACTGTGGTCATAAGAGATGGACATGGTCAGCAACAATACTCAGGTAGGCTGTGGGGTTGACACGATGCTCAATTGGTACTAATGGGCCCAAAGTGTGCCAAGAAAATATCCCCCACACCATTACACCACCAGCCTGAACCGTTGATACACAGCAGGGTGGGTCCATGCTTTCATGTTGTTGATGCCAAATTCTGACCCTACCATCCGAATGTCGCAGCAGAAATCGAGACTCATCAGACAAGGCAACGTTTTTCTAATCTTCTGTTGTCCAGTTTTGGTGATGCTCAGTTCAGCTGCCATGTGATTGGCTGATAACGAGCAGTTGGACAGGTGTACCTAATAAAGTGGCCGGTAAGTGTAGGTGATTTGTCTACTAAAGGAAATAAAATAAGTTTTTAAATTATATATATATTTTTTTTTAATGCAGGATGAAATCACCATGATAAAGGAAGTAATTTATTGTCAAGTGGCAGCACAGCAATGAAACAAAAAAAATTATTAACTACAATTTTTATGAGTTGGCAGAATTAGTTAAAGAATTAGTTCACCCAAAAATGAAAATGTATTCACTGTTTACTCACCCTCAAGTTGTTTCAATCCTTTATGAGTTTCTGTCTTCTGTTGAACACAAAGGAAGATTTTAAAGAAAGCTGAAAACCTGTAACTATTGACTTCCATACTATTTGGGAGTAAATGATGATAGAATATTCATATTTGGGTGAACTATCCCTTTAAGATTTGCATGAAATTATAACCTCAGAACGCTAGCATGTATTCCAGGTCCAAAAAAAATACTTGACTGTTTTATTTTTTATTTGTTAATACAACATTTGTAAATGGAATAAAACATTTCAATTGGTTGCAACATGAGTGAAGATATACAAATAAACAAGGATTTTGTCATTTTTTTAGCCGGGGACACTGGATATTATAAATTTTGGGCCAGAGAGAAGAACCATGAACACACGCGTGCAGCTGGTCAGTGAACTCAGTAAAAACACATCCACAACAACACATACAAATATACAGTATGAGCAAACATTCACAGCAGAGTCTCCCATGCATCATCTACAGCTGGTGTTTCTCTTTATTTCTGTTTTTACCATGCATCCTTAATCGAGTAAGTAATCTCCAATACACTGCCTCATTTCCTGCTGACATTTCATTTCATTGCAAGATCGTAAAGTTTAGAGACAGACGTGTTTAATAGCAGCTTTTGAGGAATCCTGAGAGGTGTTTTGTGATTGTGCATTTCAGAAAAGAATGCAGAATTCTACAAAAAAGAGGTGAGTGTTTGTTTTATTAATAGCAAGTGTTGGATTCAGTAATACATATACTGTATCTAACTATTTTTTACTAATAACACATATATTTAGCATACATATATTTATATCCATATAAGATTTACATATAAAGATGTAAAGGATGTTTTCAACATTAATGATAATAAAAAAAGTTTTTTTGAGCCACAATTAAGCATATTAAATTATTTCTGAATGTGAAACTGAAGACTAATGGTTTTGTAAAAAAAAAAAAAAAAATTAAAAGGGGGGGCCAATAATTCTGACTTTAACTGTATATATATATATATATATATATATATATATATATATATATATATATATATGAGCAATATCACACAAATAGCATTGCGATGTGGCTGTATATCGGCACTGGTGGGACGCTAAGGCACTCGGCCTGCTACGAGTGTGATATTGCGGTTATACAACAGTTCGACAGCATAATCGTGTGTATAAAAAAGAAAATCAAACACGGAGAGTCTAAAAACCCTTTTGTATTAGGAACTACTTTCTTCCGCCATTCATTTTCATCTGCAGCTTACGTCAGAACAGCAGAAGCCGTTACTAATTCACCAACGTCACTTTAGAGCAAGTATTTGAATGATTCTCTAGCGTAATGTCTAAAGTGATGACAAAACACATGATTTTGCTGACATTTTATCATTATAAAGCTAAGCGTGACATGAAATGCCATGCATCTACAGATATATCTCCCTAATGTATTACAGTCTATAGTATTTCTCTGTTGCAATCGGGATATCACAATAATTAACCATGAAAAAAGCAACACAAACACTACCAGATTGCTGTTGTTTGCAATAAGGAAAAACGCTAAAAGAAAAGCCGCCATTTCTTCTTTCTTTCTGCCAACACAGGACACATACCTGATATGCGAGTCCCATCTCACACTCAATACACAACAATTATATGGTATAAATACAGCACTACAACATGCAGAGAGAGATCGACTTAGAATATCACTTACCTGTTTAATAACGATTTGATCAACTGTAGTTAGAAATCGTTTTAGCTTCTAATCTAGGGGCTAATTATGCGGTCTCTGTCGCCATCTTGTGGATGGACAACGTCTTTAGTCTGCTCAAAGACAGGCTAATGGCCGCCGACGCGCTGTCTCTCAGAAATTATAAATATTTTAAAATAGGCACTATCCTTATAAATAAACTGCATAGTTACAATCTAACAACTACATTCTCACCTTAAAAAGCCTCAAAAGTACATTATGTTGCCCAACAGCAGCAATTTTTGTCAAACTGTGGAGTGTCCTCTGTATGTTGCTGTGAATGGGCGGAGTAATACACAAGGGTGAAGGGTTAAGAGGCTGGACGAATGCTGTTACTGGCAGAATATTGGACAGCTATCAACCAATCAGATTCAAGAACCAGACAGAACTGTTGTATAAATATATAGAATTGTTTTTTATTTGTTATATATATATATATATTTTTTTTTTTATATATGTACTACAGTTAAAAGTCTGTAAAATATATATATTAATCATTATATTTTTTTTTTAAAGAACCCTTTAAAAACAGTGATTAAAACAATGATCATGGTTTTCACAAAGATGTAAAAGATGTTTTCTATATTAATGATAATCAAAAAAATAGTTTTTTGAGCAGCAGTTAAGCATATTAAATGATTTCTGAATGATCGTGTGACAATTAAGACTCGACTAATGATTCTGTAAAAAAATTATAAATGAATAAATATATTACAATAATATTTAGTATAATATTTATTATTACAATAATATGTGCTATTTTCTTTATAACATTTACTATTTAATATTTATTGCTGTTTTACCTACCCCACACTTTTGAACGGTAGTGCACATATAAAATATATATATATATCATATAATATAATTTTTCCCAGTGATGTGTTGCAGCTGGAAGGTCATCCGCTGCGTAAAACATTTGCTGGATAAGTTGGCGGTTCATTCCGCTGTGGCGACCCCAGATTAATAAAGGAACTAAGCCGAAAAGAAAATGAATGAATAAATATAATATAATTGTAAATGTAAAAAATATTATTTAAATACCATCATGGGCCTTTGACTACTGCAAAATTGACTTCTATCATGCTTATTTTTCTTTAGATTGAACATAACAGGATGAGCCTGGCGAGGAATCGTGTCAAGTCCTCAATCTGCCTTGAGAGGTACTGGATGTGTGTGCGTGTATTAGTGTGTGTGTTTTAGTGTGTCTACTCTGCTATAGATTCAGTCTCCAGGCTAGAACTAATGGACTCTCCATTTAAAAAGCAAGAACTCTTATTATAATCCTTATGCGTGCGTGTACATGTGCGTATGTGCGTGTGTGTGTGTGTGTGTGTGTGTGTGTGTGCAGCTATGTGAAATACTGTGAGCAGTACCAGCCTCATGACCCCATAATGCAAGGGTGTCTTCCCAGCAATCCCTGGATCACAGATGATGTGCTGTTTTGGAACATGAACTCTGAAGCGTGAGTCACATCCACACACACAAATAATAATCTTAATTAAACAGTCAGTTATGACAGATAATTATCATTATATTCACAAATGCCTCAGACTGACGAACATGTTGTTATACACTATATTGTAATAATGACATGCATGGTGTTGTTATTGTTGTCACTTCAACATACAGAGAATATTTATTTATGATTAAACAATTTTCTGTTTATTTTAAGAATGTTTTGATTATTGTTTTTTGCCGTGGTGTTCATCACTTAATAGGCTATTTAATATATCATATTTCATATATACAGTATAGTAGGTTCACATATTAATCTGGTGTAAAACATTCCTGAGATTCATTCATTTTCTTTTCGGCTTAGTCCCTTTATTAATCCGGGGTCGCCACAGCGGAATGAACTGCCAACTTATCCAGCACGTTTTTATGCAGCGATTGCCCTTCCAGCCGCAATATAGCCCACTCACACACTACGGACAATTTTAGCCTACCCAATTCATCTGTACTGCATGTCGGACTGTGGGGAAAACCAGAGCACCCGGAGGAAACCCACGCGAAAACGGGGAGAACTTGCAAACTCCACACAGAAGTCCCAACTGACCCTGCCGAGGATCGAACCAGTGACCTTCTTGCTGTGAGGTGACAGCACTACCTACTGCGCCACTGCGTCGCCCCACATTCCTGAGATATTGATTGAAAATATTCCAGTTACTTCCGGGTGCTCTGGTTTCCCCCACAGTCCAACATGCCCTATAGGTGAATTGGATAAACAAAATTGGCCGTAGTCTATGAGTATGTGTGTGAATGCGAGAGTGTATAAGTGTTTCCCATTAATGGGTTGTGGCTGGAAGGGCATCCACTTTGTAAAAAATATGCCAAAATAGTTGGTGGTTCATTCCACCGTGGTAACCCCAGATAAATAAGGGACTAAGCTGAAGGTAAATGAATGAATAAATGTAAAAAGCTTCAGCAATTATTATAGTAACAAAAAAATTTGATGCCTAGTAACAAACATTTTAGATTTTTTTTGGACGGGACATCATGGATGAATTATAACAGTATATTAAACATTAATGTGTATAACATTCTATAATTTTTTACTGAACTCCTGCAGTATAATGATGTTCAGTCTGCAGATCAGTTTTTTTTTTATTGGGAGAATATGTACAATTACAGAATATTTGCAAATATATAAAGATCCTCCACATTTTACTTACACAGCAAAATCATCTGAGCAATATTGACTCAGTTTAGATAGTATTTGGTCCCTCTCTAAATTGAGTTAAAGTTACTCAGGTTAACGAGACAATGAACGGATAAACTAGGTGATGACTGAGCAATGATAATTAACACTTGCTGTTAACAAACAGAAACACAGAAGAGAAACACAAAACTACAACTGACTTCAGTCACAGCCTTAGATGAAATCAGCTGAAATATAATACATTGAATCTCTCAAAATCTCAGCAAAGGATCACTAAGCAACTCCACAGACAGCTTTACTTATTACCAGGGCCAGACGGAATCTGCGGGCGTTTTTTGCTATTTCTGCGGAGAACTTTGGTAAAAATCTGCGGATTTCTGCGGAATTATTTTTGGAGTCTCATAACTAAAACCTTAATATGTTAAATAAAAAAGAATATGTTTTTAACTTGTATTTAATGTTTAAAATGCAAATCCAATTAGATTAACTATAAATAGTTAACTTTAAGTAAACAAACAGAATTACTGATGGGCTAAAAATCTGCGGAAAATCTGCAGAAAATCTGCGGAATTCTGCGCGCGCAGATTCCGTGTGGGCCTATATTACCAACCTGTTTGCCCAATATTTAAAAAGGGAACAAATACTCTCTGATCTGAGTATATTTTACTCTGAGGATTTTGCAGTGTATGCAAATAAAACTAAAACTAAATATTTTCTTCTATAATTATCGAATATAAGTGATTATATTACAAATACATGTATAAATATTTTTGCTTGGTCAACTTACACAATACACGGTTTATAATTAACGGTTAAATATGTAAACCATTATCTGAGCTGACAGAAAAATCCTTAGTTTAGAGTTACAGAAGGAAAAGAAAGAGAACAATATATATATATATAAACTCAAATAAAATAGATCACAGTATATAAACAAAAATAATACCCCATGCCAACATACCTGTTCCATCTCTCCCTTCCAAGTACCTTATGAGTGGTTCCCATATTTTAAAAAATGGAAGCTTCTTATTCTGTAAATGGTATCGTATTCTTTCTAAATGGAGTGTATTTGTGAGTTCACTGAGCCATAACTTGAAAGAGGAACGAAGTTTTTGCTCTGTTTAACTGTGTTTTGCTGACTCAGGGTTGCTGTTCCCACTAAACTGCGTGTGGAGCGCTGGAGCTTCAGCTTTACAGAGCTGCTGGACGACCCGATGGGCAGAAAAGAGTTCCTCATTTATCTGGAGAAAGAGTTCAGCGGTAACTCACTCTATTATGAAAAATTCTAATGCTTATCGATACTTTTCAAGACAACCTTCAGTAAATGTGCTGGTGCCATGTTATAGTTTTTTATTTGTGGTAATACAATATATATATACTGTATATATATATATATATATATATATATATATATATATATATATATATATATATATATATATATATATATATATATATATATATATATATTGTTTGTTTATTTTTGAAATATTTCCCAAATGATGTTTAACAGATCAAGGAATTTTTTACAGTAATTCATATAATATTTTTTTTTCTGGAGAAAGTCTTATTTGTTTTATTTCGGCTAGAATAAAAGCAGTTTTAAATTTTTGAAAGAACATTTTAAGGTCAATATTATTAGCCCTATTTTTTTCGATTGACTACAGAACAAAGCACTGTTACAATGACCTGCCTAATTTCCCTGACTTGCCTAATTAACCTAGTAAAGCCTTTAAATGTCACTTTAAGCTGTATAGAAGTGTCTTGAAAAATATCTAGTCAAATATTATTTACTGTCATCATGGCAAAGAGAAAATAAATCAGTTATTAGAAATGAGTTATTAAAACTATAATTTTTAGAAATGTGTTGAAAAATCTTATTATCGTTAAAATTGGAGGAAAATATATTCACGGGGGCTTATAATTCTGACTTCAACTGTATGTATAGGAACTATACTCTCATTCCGGCATAAAAATAAAAGAACTTTACTGCTAATAATGGCTGCAGCATAGGTAACTAGGTAACATAACGTAATATCATTGCACATAATTTCATGTTACAACACAAAAAAAGTTCCTTTGTTTATTTTGCCCACGTTGGACAAGAAAATGACAACTTTACATTTTCCCTTGGTCTAATTACATGATTTAACTAATGAAGAGTCAAGCTTCAAAATTAAATTTTTTTGAGAGATGCTAATGGTCTAATCGGATTCAATGATTTATGCTAAGCTAAGCTAAATGTGCTCCTGCCAGACCCCAAGATTGGCTGAATGGATTTAAAAAATGGTAAAACTCAACTATTTAAATAGGGGAAACTATTTAAAGTGAGCCTATTTGCAAAAACAATTGTTTCTTTAAGCAATTTAGTATTTGGTTTGGGGGTGGCATGGTGGCTCAGTGGTTAGCACTGTTGCCTCACAACAAGAAGATCGCTGGTTCGAGTCCCGGTTGGACTAGTTGGCATATCTGTGTTGAGTTTGCATGTTCTCCCCGTGTTGGCGTTGGTTTCCTACGGGGCTTTCCCCACAGTCCAAAGACATACGGTACAGGTGAAATGAATAAACTAAATTGGCTGTAGTGTATGAGTGTGAATGGGTGTTTTCCAGTACTGGGTTGCAGCTGGAAAGGCATCCGCTGCGTAAAATATGTGCTGGAATAGTTGGTGGTTCATTCCGCAGTGGCAACCTCTGAAATAGAGACTAAGCCAAAGTAAAATGAATGAATAAATGAATATTTGGTTTGCTGACAATTGGCGCCATCTGGTGGGTATAACAGCCAACAACGCTATAAAACAGCGTGTTGCTTGAAAATTTTTTTTTTTTTTGTGTGTAGTAACAAGTCATAAAGGCACTAAATGTATATAATTTGTATTTATTTATAGCTTTATGTATTTTATAGTTCTAATTCCAAAATAAAGAATGAACAGTAACACACACTAAAAAAAAATGTTTCTTAATTTATGCTTGTAATCTAAAAAAAAAAAAAAAAAAAAAAAAAAATCATCCCATGGTACATTAAAAAATATTTATTATCACTTTTGATCAATTTACAGCAAATTTTCTGACCGGAAAATGATTTGGTATTGATATTCAGTCATACTAAAACAATAAAACTGAATGATAAGCTACATTTACATATTAATTGACCTCAAATAATATTTCTGATGTTTAAACGAAGTCTCTTGTTATATAAAACTGTTTCTTTCACTTCAACCCAGTTCTCTATGGCGTCCCAAAACTGTCGTTCCCTTCTGCACTTTTGGAGCTTTAATAGATTCCATTTTTATCCTGCTGCGCTCTCTCTGTGTATGAATAATGTAACGACTTTTCATGTTTCTGTCTCCCCTGTTCCCCTTCTCATTCCTCCCCTCTCATCATCTTCTTTTGTCCCCTTTCTTTGCTGTTTGTTTGGCTTTTCCCTCATTATCAGCGGAGAACTTGTGCTTCTGGCAGGCCTGTGAGGACGTTCGTCATGGAGAGAGCTCCAAAATTCCTGAGAAAGTGGACGAGGTTTACAAGTATGACCTTAATTACTATTTATCTCTGTTACTTGTGGATTTAAAGTTGTTTTTAGGGGCTTGGATGACCAAATCGGGTCGCAAAGGGTTCTAAATATCCTATATTCACAGTTTCTTGCTAAATATTTTAATATAGTCACATAAAGATACAGCTATTTCCATAAATATTTAAAAAAACATCGACACAATTTTAACAGATTTGGCTCTATACACCAACACAATGGATTTGAAATGAAACGAACAAGATGTGCTTTAACTGCAGACTTTAATTTGAGGGTATTTACATCCAAATTAAGTGAACGCTGTAGGAACTACAACAGTTTGCATATGTTCCTCCCACTTGTTAAGGGTCCAAAAGTAATTGGACAATTGGCTTCTAAGCTGTTCCATGGCCAGGTGTGTGTTATTCCCTCATTTTCCTAATTACAATGAGCAGATAAAAGGTACAGAGTTCTTTTAAAGTGTGCTATTTGCATTTGGAATGAATCTTCTTGATAACGAATCTTTAGCCGTTTCGGCGTGACGTCGATACGAAACTTAAGCTCCGCCCAATTGACAAAATTGAAACCTGCAGCCCTGCCCACAAACACTGTAGCAGATCCTGGTTGAATTATTGGTTATTGGATCTGTGAGGGGAAAGTTAGTGTTATTTTCTCTACCCAAAGATGAGGCTGTGAAGAGTCAGTAGTTGAGTTTTATTTTTGCAAAAATACCTCAGCATTATAGCCCAGCCTTGTGCTGTGTTCCCATCATTTTTCTGACGAGTGCTTCTGGAATCTGCATGCTTACAAGGGGGATTCGTCGGCCGTTTGTTAAGAAAAGGATCAGAAAAGACTATTGCTAGACCTTGACAGGAACTTTATCAGTACACAGTTCATGGATCAGTTTCTTCCTCCATTTCACAAGTGTAAGTAACTTAAATGCGATTAAAATGGTGCCTCCTTGTTTTCTCTAGCTTGCAAATTATGTATTTAATTGGGTTTTGTTACTTGTAACCGCTTGTACTGTATCTGGTTAACTCTATATTCTCAAATCGTGTCTAATGCCACGTTGAAAACGCGTTGCGTGCTGCTTTGTTTACGGATTTAAATGCGTTTGTGAGCTCGCGATCCACTGCCGTTTGTCGTTGCTTGAAATTACGGGAGTTTTCCGGGATAAATAACAAAACGGGAGGGTGGCGGTGGATGGGTCTGAAATACGGGAGACTCTTGGGAAAAACACGAGTGTTGGCAGGTATGCTCACACATACACTCTGCACTTCAATATTGTAGATAAGCCGCGCTGGGCATTTCACTCTGTCTTGCACTAAACGCTGTCGACCAATCACAACAGGCTGTCATTGGTCCAATCAGCGCAGATTAGCTTAGCGCTAAGGAGGGGTTTGGGAACAAATGAATCGCTGAATGAATCATAAGGGAGTCGTTGGGGTAATTAGCTAAAAATAATTGAATATTATAAGACAATGAAAGTGTTTTTTGACATGCATGCATATCAGCCTGTTGTTGGAGACCCCCAAAACCAAAATATGACATTTTTTAATGCATAATAGGGGCTCTTTAATGATGCTGTTAAAAATGATTTGAGTGATGACACATTTAATGATACATTTAATTACAAATAGTTTGTTCTACTGAAAAAGTTATATTCATGACACAATTACAGTATAATGGCTTCATGAGAATCATGTTTATGACAGATTTATGACAAGTTGTCAAGTTGTCATGACAAAAATAAAGACCAGTTGTGATGTATTTGCTTAAGTCAAGTTGTCATAACAAACAATATCATCTTAGCATTTAAAATGTCATACCTGAACTAATGACACTTAGTAACAGTTGTCATAGAATGCATAAATCTTTTACATTCATTACATGTCATAATCATAAAGGTTTAATGACTTATGAACACTCATTCAAGTGTTACTGATATGGATAAAAGGTTAATTTTTAAAGGCTTAAAAAAGCATTCTGAAATGTGATCTACAATTGAAGTCAGAATTATTAGCCCCACTGTTTATTTTTTCCCCCAATTTCTGTTTAACGGAGAGCAGATTTTTTTCAACACATTTCTAAACATAATAGTTTTAATAACTCATTTCTAATAACTGATTTATTTTATCTTTGCCATGATGACAGTACATAATATTTTACTAGATATTTTTCAAGACACTTCTATACAGCTTAAAGTGACATTTAAAGGCTTAACTAGGTTAATTAGGTTTACTAGGCAGGTTAGGGTAATTAGGCAAGTTATTGTATAATGATGGTTTGTTCTGTAGATTTTTGAAAAAATATATAGCTTAAAGGGGCTAATCATATTAACCTTAAAATGATCTTTAAAAAATTTAAAACTGCTTTTATTTTAGCCGAAATAAAACAAATAAGACTTTCTCCAGAAGAAGAAATATTATCAGACATACTGTGAAAATTTCCTTGCTCTGTTAAACATTATTTGGGAAATATTTAAAAAAAAATAAAAAATTTAAACAAAAATCAAAAGGGGGGCTAATAATTCTGACTTCAACTGTATGTTAAATATAATTTGCCATTCTCCTTGACATATTCAATAATGTCTTTCAGTGCCTCTGTTTTGTCTTTTAATGATGCGTTTTTCTTTTGTTTGTGATCTTTCAGGCAGTTTCTGGCTCCTGGTGCAAGTCGCTGGGTGAATATTGACAGCAAGACCATGGAAAAAACATTGGAAGGGCTCAAGCGTCCTCATCGTTTCGTCTTGGATGATGCTCAAATGCATATTTACTTCCTCATGAAAAAGGTAGAGCGTTCAATTGTTTGCTCAAAATCAAAAGATTTATGCATTTATTACATAAAAAAAACAGTATTACTATTAATAAAATGTTAAATAAATCCCTGAGATAAAATGGATGTTAAAAGTGTAAACAAGGCCTTTATTATTTGAATATTCATACCTGTGTTCAACAGACATGACTTGTGTTTTTTGTAGGATTCGTTCCCTCGTTATTTGAAATCTGAACTCTACAAGAACTTATTGGCCAGAGCCATTGTGCCACAGGAGACCAAGAAAAGGTAAAACCACAAACACACACAACAATATTTCAGTTTTACAGAGCAAGTATCCACAGCTGTATCCCATCTGGACTTTACCGATAGCATCTTGAGCTAAAGCACAAAATAGTGCAGGTCAACTCTGTTGTCAACTCTGGATCATCAAGGACCACAGTTTTGACAAAAGTGTGTGTGTGTGTGTGTGTGTGTGTGTGTGTGTGTGTGTGTGTGTGTGTGTGTGTGTGTGTTCAGTGTGTTCCCGTTCATGCGTCGGCAGCGTCACTCCAGCCCCTCGCCTGCTCTCGTCACCCAGACCGCAGAGGATGATGGGAAGGCAAAGAACTCAAACTCTGTCAAAAGCAATTCTGGAACCGCGTCCAGGCTGTAAACGTGCACACAAAACATTTATTGCTGCGTAAAACACTTGAATTTATTTTCTGCTGTATGTTATTACCTAACACACTTGAGAAAGGCAACTACATCGTTTCCTTTTGTGCTCCACAAAGCAGATATTTTAGCCTCTAGGTTATTGCTTAAAAATAATTCTCATCATATCAGGCTCACATTTCAAAGATATAGCAATAATGCCATCCAACATAATCACAATCTCATAAACGTTCAGCTCTTTTATGAATGTGTATCTCAAATCTTTCGCACATTGGTCATGTTTTTAACGTGTTTATTTGATATTAAATGTCCTTTGTGTTATACATTCACTGTTGTCTCCGTTTACAGAAATCAACATGATGTCTTTTGAAATGAATGTGTACATTTGGAAGTAGATTTTTTTTGCCTCTTTTTACAAGACGTAAAATAAGTCTCTGATGTCCCTAGAGTGTGTATGTGAAGTTTAAGCACAAAATACCACACAGATAATGTTTTATAACTCTCTGAAATGGCTTCTTTTAGGCTTTCAGGGTTTCTTCAGATATCACAATGTCAAATTTAAGACTTTTTAAAACCATTAAGTATTAAATTTAAGACCTATATCACAATATCAAAAACACGCGAGAGAAAATTTAAATAAAAAATAATAAATAATAATAACTACAAAAATGGCTGATTTATACTTTTGCTGGCGGCTCATCGTTAACACATCACGAAACGGACTAAGCTTTTATACTTGATGCGTTCGCCGTTGTGATATTCTTTAAAACGACACGGGCCGGTCAAAAGAAACCCACCGTAAAGTCAGACGGATAAACAGAGATGTAGTACGTTTCCGGAACTACGTCATATCGTTAATTTCATTCAAGATTTTGAAACTAATTATTTTTAATTATTTTTATAATTTATTATAATGATTATAAAGATTTTTATAACCATTCAAGATTTTATAAATCAAACTTTGATGCATCACTTGCTTTTGTTCAAATCTCAGACAGTTCTACCTATTTAAGTTAAATGTCAATGACAAGAGAAAATGGGTTGCTCTACAATTATATTTTTTATTATGGTAAGAATAAAAGCAAAACTTACTAAAAATACTGACGTTTTTTATTTATTTTGCCCACTCAACAATTCACACATTATTGTCTGGTTGTTTCTGTCCTATAAAGACTAAAAAGGCAATAATGGTCCAACATTCCTGACCATTATTACCAATAAAGCTCAGAATTTGGGCATCAGTATATTGTAAACTGATAGGTTCATATATTCTTTTCCAGTTATCGAAGACATAATTTGTCACATAATTTTAGTTTGTAGCTATTAACCACACGGGTCTCCACTTTTGCCATGGCATCTTTTTTTTTTTGTTTTAACAAACTTATCCCTCAGGTTTTTCCAAACTTTTACAAAAACTTTCCTCCTTTTCCACGGCTGTTGCAATTTCTAGCCAAGAATTATTGGTCATCTGGTTGTCTCTATGATGATCATGTATGGACGGATCATAAAGATGTCTGTACAGTCATACCTGTTTCAGACAAAATCTATTCAAAGTGTTTCATATTCAACTCAAATCAAACGCGGCGCCGCGTGAACTGTCTACCCAAAATCTGTTCACGCTGCCAGCCGAAATCATGATGCGCGCACCGAAAGTGAACCTCCGCAAACACAGCGATGACGTCACATTCGTCGCGTACACTGGGCCCAATAACAGAAAGCTGATTGACTATTGCATGCTGGTCTCATTTGTAAATTACATTAGGACTAGTGAAGTAAAGGACTACAACACCACGAAAACCAAGCAACAACTACAAAAATAATTTAAATGAGCATTAGAGGTAGTGTTACATGGACATCGGAAAAATAAGACCTGCAAAAATATTTAAGACCTACAACAGTGAATTTAAAACTTTTTAAGGCCTTAAATTTCGATTTTACATTTTAGACTTTTTAAGACCCCGCGGAAACCCTGGGCTTTGATCCAAATTGTGGCATTTTGGTGACTGTCACTTTAAATTCAAATGAAATTGTGCTATTTTTAAAAGAGGGCGGAGCTACAAATGCCTGTGTGTCAGCATAGTGGAAGATTCAAAAACAAGACTTGTGTTGCATCCCAATTCACATACTTATACTACGACCTAAAAGTATGTACGGTTTTTGTAAAGGAAAAGTATATACTTTTGAGTGTGTAACCGAAGAGCATGCAAGCTTTGGGACATACTACTTCCTCGTTAACAGATTGCTATGTTGCTTAGTTATGTCTCCTGTCAATCATCTCGACATATCATCCAGATTTCTTTTATATTTAACTACCTACCTTATTGGAGAAGCAGCAGCAGCAGGTTAATCTGCCATTCGCAAGCCTTTCATGCAGTCAAATCTCCTCAGCTCTTTGGGTAATTCTGCAATTAGAAGTTAATGTCCAAACATATCATGATTTAAGTTCACATTAATGTTGCAGATGAAATATAACACGGAAAACATGATTTAAATATGTTCCAGTGGGCTAGATATTAATCAACAGTCATTCAAACAACTTTACCGAAGCCTCTCTATTTGATGGCTGGTCTCGCGCGTACATCATGTTTGTAGTTTGTTTACACTTTTTACCCGAGTTTGTAGTTCTAATCAAATTCACGTCCAACGTGTAATGTATTGTGGGCAATGTTAGCTGTTAGAGTATGGACACTTCTACACTTTGAATTTTTACCGGAAATAGTAGAGCATCCGGGAACATTTGGCATACTCATTTCAACATACTATGGTTTGGGACATACTCGTTTTATTTTTGAATACTATTTAAGATGGATAGTGTGCGAACTGGGACACAGCATAACTTTCTATACTAATGAGAGAGAAAGATCGTCACTAGTGGGCGGGGCTTTCCCCCTCTGATGACACGTACAACAGGAGAATGTCAATCAAAGTGTTTCTGCAGACTGTTTATATCAAGTGTGATTATAAAAAATGTAATTAATAAATTTGTACCATTAGAAGCTGATTATATTCACAGACTGTTGCTACACAACTGTGATTAAACCCCTTATAAAAGTGATTTTTGCATTGTAGGACCCCTTTAAATAATAAATAATCACTGAATTATGTTTCCATTTATTGGCATATAGATTATAGAACATTTTAAGTCAAAAAAAAAAAAAGAGGAAAAAAATCAAGAGCACAAATAAAAATGACTAACAACAACATTAGCATACCTTACATATTCTCCGATTGCACTGCCTCATTTTTAAACACAAGTGCATATGTGCAATTTACAAGGCCTTCCTTTGGGAAAACAAGAACAAGGATTGTCATAATAACCAATACTACTCTACCTGACAAAAGCCATCGAGAGCAACAAATAATAACTTGACTTCTAGTTGATCATTTGGAAAAGTGGCAGAAGGTAGATTTTTCTGATGAATCATCTGCTGAACTGCATCCAAATCATCACAAATACTACAGAAAACCTGTTGGTACCTGCATGGACCCAAGATTCTCACAGAATCAGTCAAGTTTGGTGAAGGAAAAATCATGGTTTGGGGTTACATTTAGTAAGGGGGCATGCGAGAGATCTGCAGAGTGGATGGCAACATTAATCAAGACATTTGTGCTGCCAGTTACATTACAAACCACAGGAGAGGGCAGATCCTTCAGCAGGATAGCGCTCCTGCTCATACTTCAGCCTCCACATCAAAGTTCCTGAAAGCAAAGAAGGTCAAGGTGCTACAGGATTGGCCAGCCCAGTCACCATACATGAACATTAATGAGTATGTCTGGGGTAAGATGAAGGAGGAGGCATTGAAGATGAATCCAAAGATTCTTGATGAACTCTGAGTCCTGCAACAATGCTTTCTTTGCCATTCCAGGTGACTTTATTAATAAGATATTTGAGTCATTGCAGAGATGTATGGATGCAGTCCTCCAAGCTCATGGGAGTCATACACAATATTAATTCTTTTTCCGCTGCACCATGACTTTATATTCTATACTGGACATTATTTCTGTTAAGTGACAAAACTTTTGTCTAAGCAAAGACCTTACTGTCCTAATTAAATCATTAAAAATCAAGGCATGATCATATTTTATTTTGCTAAAATAAGCATAATCTAGAGGCCTTTGCCTTTCATATAAGCCACTTCTGATACCAAATGATCAACTAGAAGTCAAGTTATTATGTGTTGTTCCTAAAACTTGGATAGGCGACAAGACGTTTGTCAGGTAGTGTACATTCAAACTAAATCACATATGAAAAGACTTTTCGTGTATACGTGTGTGTGTGTGATTCACAGATTATAACAAACAAAACCAACACAAACCTTGATTTAGCTCACACTTACTTGTGATTTGTCATTCCAATATAAAAAAATCAATATAAAACCGTGTAAAACACACTTGTGTCACATTTCGACCCCAATTTAACACCTTAAAAATCTGATTAAATAACAGTTCAATTATGTTTTTTACTGTTTTACATACATATGAGCAATAACTGACATCGCAGTATAAATGTCAACCCCAAAAAAGTAAGTCTACAGATGTCTCTTCAAGTTTCAACTGGCCTGAGGGTCAGAAGTACAGTATTATGCATAAAGCCTTGACCAATACATATGGTCATCTTCAATACATCAGATTCCCATTACAAACACACACACACACACACACATCATTAGCCAAGTGTTTCTCTACCACATTCCTGGGGGAGCACCAGCACTGCATGTTTTGGATGTCTCCTTTGTCTGTCACACCCATTTCAGGTTTTCAGTCTCTGCTAACGATGATTGGAATCAGACCCGGAAAATGTGCAGAGCAGATGGTCCTCCAGAAATGTGGTTGAGAAACACTGCGTTAGCCTATTAACGCAGCCATTCAAATTGGCAAACAGAAGCACAATTTTACGTTCGCAAGCGCAGTTTTAATCAAGTGTAAAACATCCTGCCTCTTGAAAAAGCAACAGCACGTCTTAGGATAATTTAAAATAAAATAAAAGGCTTTTCAGGAAGGAAGAAGGGAGGTATTTTCTTGTACATTCCTGACAGTGGTATAATAAAACGGTGTATTAAATTAGGAACTATTTTACAAGTTCTCCAGTGTGTGTGTGAGCAAAACACAAGCTCAGAGATACAGACAACAGTGGTAACAAAAATGCCCACATTTTTTTTTAAATACCTAATAACATCTATATATGCAGTTGAAGTCAGAATTATTAGCCCCCCTTTGATTTTATTTTTTTTTTTAAATATTGCACTAATGATGATTAACAGAGCAAGGAAATTTTCACAGTATGTCTGATAATGTTTTTTCTTCTGGAGAAAGTCTTATTTGTTGTATTTTGCCTAGAATAAAAGCAGTTTTAAATTTTTTAAACACCATTTTAGGGTCAAAATTATTAGCCCCTTTAAGCTTTTTTCCAATAGTCTACAGAACAAACCATCGTTATACAATAACTTGCCTAATTACCCTAACCTGCCTAGATAATCTAATTGACCTAGTTAAGCCTTTAAATTCACTTTAAGCTGTATAGAAGTGTCTTGAAAAATATCTAGTAAAATTTTATTTACTGTCATCAGGGCAAAGACAAAAAAAATCAGTTATTAGAGATGAGTTATTAAAACTATTATGTTTAGAAATGTGTCGAAAAAAAATCTTCTCTCTGTTAAACAGAAATTGGGGGAAAAAATAAACAGGAGGGCTAATAATTCTGACTTCAACTGTATATGTGTGTGAGTTTTGTTGACTGTAGGAGAAATCAGTCTCAAACACGGACCTATAAAGTGTGTGACATTTATAAATATAACAAACTAATACACTAGTGTTAAATAAAAAAACATTTCACCTCAAAATTGACAAAAATCTGTTTTTCTAGACAGAAAACTATCCCGTTTTGGGCTTCAAATGATTCCCAATGCTGAATAAACTAGTAAATCTGTAGTGTTTTTTTTCTCTGAAGAAGATAACATGACTTTTTTCTTCTTAAAAAATTCTAGTGTAATTTCCATAATCAGTTTGACTAATTATAAACTAAACATCAGCTAAAGTGCTTAATGGAGTAAAGACATTCATTGAGTTTCTCTTTGATTATCATTAATTTACTCACTGTCAGTGCTCTCTGTGAATTTGCTTATTTAAACACTAGTTATAAAGTGTAAAAGAATCGTGTTTATTGCAATATTTCACTCGGACATGACGATTTTGGCATTCAAACCTGTACACAGTAAGGGTGTGTGACATTTATCCCAAGAATTTTGTGGGATTTATGTCTGTGATATAATGTTTTTAAGTGCGTTTATATGCGATGATATTTTTTTGGGTTTTAGGTCTTACATGGATACATGAAACAAATAAGTGACTAAAATCAGCAAGATTCATCAAGTCGCTGTCATTATGAATTATTCATTGAATCATTAATTCAAAACAGCTGCTTCATTTAGAAACAAAGCACGAGACTGTCTATGATCGAATAATTGAATTGCTGATTCAAGTGATTCGTTCAAAGACACAGATTCATTCAGAAATGAAACATAAAACGTTGCTCAAAAAATGTACAAATGTTCTGCTCATAAATTATTGTTAATATTGTGTATACATTGTAACTCCCTCAAAATGAACCTCTAGTTTGTTAAATTGTTTATTTAAATGAAAGGGATAGTTCACATTAAAAAAATGATAATTCTGTCGTCATTTACTCTCCTTTTACATGTTTCAGATCTTTACGAATATGTTGAACGCTAAAGAAGATGTTTTGAAGAATGCTAAAAACCTGTAATTAACAACTTCCATGGTATTTGTTTTTCCTACTATGGGAATTCATGGTTACAGGTTTTTAACATTGTTAATTTTTACATAGCCACAGCCATATCACCCTGCAGCCCAGGACTGGTTACTCACTGAAGCTAAGCAGGGCTGAGCCTGATCAGTACCTGGATGGGTACCTGGATGGGAGACCACATCGGAAAACTAGGTTGCTTTTGGAAGTGGTGTTAGTGAAACCAGCAGGGGGCGCTCAACCTGTGGTCTCTGTGAGACCTGATGCCCCAGTAAAAGCGAAGGAGACACAATATACTGTCAGTGAGCGCCATCTTTCAGATGAGACGTTAAACCGAGGTCCTGACTATCTGTGGTCATTAAAAATCCAGTGGCACTTCTCGTAAAAAAGTAGGGGTGTATCCCCGGTGTCCTGGCCAAATTCCCTCGATTGGCCCTTACTTATCATGACCTCCCAATCATCCACCGAAATGGCTCTTTCACTGTCTCTCCACTCCACCTATAGCCGTTGTGTGCTGAGCTCACTGGCGCCGTTGTGCTGTGGCTGCCATCGCATCATCCAAGTGGATGCTACACACTGCTGGTTGCGTGGAGAAACATGATTGTGAAGCACTTTGGGTGTATTGGGTGTATGGCCAAACACATATATAAATACACATTACATTACACATTCTTCAAAATATCTTCTTTTGTGTTCAACAGACGAAGAGTCTTATAAGGGTATGGAACCACTTGAGGGAGAGTAAACAGTGAGTCAGTTTTCATTTCTGGGTGAACTGTCCCTTTAATATCATATTGTGAGCACTCTCAAGCACTAAAAATAAAAGTCACTCTTGTGTTTTGTGATATAACTCAACTAGTGTAAGTTCGCACATCCTTAATCTACATTTACTTTTGTAGACAATAAATATCACACACCTCTAGCATGCAGTTATTTTTCTCCCTGAAACACAAATGGAGAAGTGTTCATTCATCAAAAAAGCACCATCAAAGTGGCCTAAATGATTTATAAATGGTCACTATGACCTTGTGAGAATCTCCTGTTTTAGTTTATGGGTTTGAATAGACCAAAAAATAAGTTCTGCATAATTCCTTAAAGTATTTGTGAACTTAAATGTAAATCATACTGGTCAATGTAAAGCTCGATCGTGATACTTAAAGCTAGTTGCTTGGTTTTGTAAAACGGTAAAAATTGCACATGAATCTCCACATCATTATCAATAGCAGTGTGTTTAGGTGACAGTGTAAAGCTCCACTTTCCCATTTTTGCACCTGCTGTAGCTGCAGATTTTGTTGGTCCAGCCCCAAGGGGGGATGTGCTTCTCTCGTGGCGGCAGGAGGAAGACTACGCTTGTGGCCACCATGACATGCCATATGGAGTGTGTGTAGTAGTAGTTGCTGTCGGTCTGAGCGAAGACATACACACACACTCCAATCAGAGCCGATACGATGCCTGGCAGCAGGAACAAAGCCCAGCGGCGCCATAATGGAGGGTAACATTGATGGCGTTTCACACCTCGATAAACCTGTCGGACAACAATTAAAGAGGATGAGAAATATTTCAAAACAATGACAAGTGAACTGAGGATTTTAGTGAAACAAATTAATTAAGATGTATTGTCAATATTATTTTTAATTTGAGTGTCTAAAAGCAAAAAAGAATTACTTAAAATGCATTGGGATTAGATGAGTTAAATATTAGTCAATTACAATTTTATTAAGTCTCTAATGTAAAACTAAATGTATTTAAACACAAATACACAGTAGTAATATTATTACACATTTAAACAACCTTTTTATATATTTAAATTTTTTATTTAATACAGTTTAATAAAAATGTTGTGCTTATTATTTATGTGGAAACTAGGAAGCATGATCTTAAAATCTTAAAATGCAATAACATACTTGAGTTAACAATAGTAAACAAACAGACAAAGAAAAAACGAAAAAACTCACCCAAGAAGTGACCATAATGACCAGAGCAAACAGGACGGGACCCAGAAGGTTCCACAGACCCCTGCGGTCCAACTGCATCGCCATGGAAATGAGCAGAGTGCCCATCATAAACAACAGCTGGAATACAAGAATACAAGCTCTTAAAACTGACATGCATCTCATTTCTTAGGTTCTGGTAAGTAAATAATTAGGCCTAAATATTGTGCATAGTCATGTTTAAGTAATCAAACCCCTTTTTAAAAGGGTTCTATTATGTCTTTTTCACAAGATGTAAGCCTCAATTGTCCTTAAAATGCATTTGTGAGGTTTCCATAAAAATAAAAAAAGCAAGGATCATTTACTAAATCATGTACTAAAAGTAGGGCTGGGCGATTAATAAAGTAATCGAATTGATCTTATTTATCCAGGTCATTTTTTTCGATTACTTTCCTTATCGCGTGTGGAGTCACGTGAACCCACTCTGTTACCTTGCACTACATTTATGATGATTGTAAGTTGCGCCAGAGATGCCTTGAGACAGCATATTTTCCATTGCATTAAAATAGTTATTTACATTAAACTATTTGTTTGCAGAAGATAAACTGTTTAAAATATTATGTACAGGATATGCAAGTTATAGTTAGAGTTGTATTTAGAAAAGATACTGCTTATTTTCTACTTTTAATATGAAAAACATTGAAAATAATTAATTTTGTTTCCAAAAGTGCAAGTTATTTATTTTGGTAAACTATTAACTGTTCATTTTAGGCTATGTGTGTTTTAATTTCAGTTATTCAACGTTGTTTTTCAATAAATAATCATAGATAGTAGATAGTGTGTGTTTCCTTCAGATATTTTACAATCAAATAATGCACCCTTCATTCAGAAATTAACCCTGAATTAAATTATGAAATAAAAATAAAAAAAATTAATTAAATAAATAAAATAATTGTTCATTAATCATAATAGAGTTCAAATGTTCAATTAATTGAGATTTTGATTTTAGGCCAAATTGCCCAGCCTTAACTAAAAGTGTCTTTTGCAGTTGTTTTTAGTCCAAATATCTAAAAATTCTTAAATCAAGAAACATTTTATAGACAAGCAAAAAATATTGTCTTGTTTTCAGAAATAATAAGTCAAAATGAAGTGAATTTTTACTTAAAATAAGTCAAATAATCTGCCCATGGGGTCAGCAAAATAATCTTTTTTTTCTATGAAATATAATTATTTTGCTTACCCCATTGGCAGACTATTTGACTTGTTTTAAAGAAAAACTACAATCAACTTTTGCTATTTTAAGGACGGAAAAATATGTTTTGCGGTGCGGTGCATGGTCTAACAGGGTTGTGCTTATTCTCTTAATCAGTTATGGGTGTTTTGAATATAACGTGCATTAAACCAATAAGAGTCACATCTCACATTCCCTTTAAGAGTCAGTTGCGTCACGCCAAGGTGCATTTGCTATTTACATGGAGACTTTGTAAGCGGAAAATGGACGCTTCACTAGCGAGAAAACAGTTAAACAGACCATCTGCAGCGCAATGATAAAGAACAAGCCTCTTCCATTCAGCCTCTTTACTTTCTCTCTACTTTAATTTCCAGCAAAGGAATAAATAGAGTTATATCCAAACACACGTCCTATTCTTATGCACCAAATGGTGATGCATACGTCTTTTAGAAATGCAAAGTCACATAACTAACACACTCTGCGCTGGACTTTATAGCAGCTTTTAGTTGGTCATTGGCACAGTCTATTTCAGTTGCTCAAAATAGCAATGTGCCATCAATGCGCCTTAACACACCTCCTTTATAGACCGGCACACTTATAAGTCCACAAAGTGGCGCAAATGGATTTGCTATTTAAACAACGTGGTGCAAAATGTGAAAATTAGGGTTGCGCTGGCCTAAATATAGCAACAAATCACGGCAAACATGTCTTGCGCCTTATTGCGCCGGGTGTATAAGAGAGCCCTTTTTTGCTTGTCTAGAAAATGCTGCTTGATTAAATTATTTTTAGATAGTTGGATCAGAAACAACACAAACTTTAAGTTAGAAAAGCATTTTGTGCAGTGTGGGTGACAGCAAAAAAAAAACATTTATTCAAATAAACGGCATTACATCTCGTGCCTCAGTTACTCCTGCAACAACAAACAAAACATTTGCGTGCATTTTAAAGCCATGTCAGTTTAAACTCTGTTAAATGCACACAATTTGATGTCAAAACTGCACATAATGTTTGTTGTTTGCAGTTGTCTCTTTGACATGAAGACAACATACTACTAATGCAACTCAACCAGGCCTTTTCCCCTTTGGGTGGAATTATCTAAATTTAGGACACTGCGACAACAAAAGAAAATACCAAGGTATTTGAGGCAGAAACAGTGCTTACTGGCCCAAAAAGATAATCTACTCAAACAAAATTGCAGAAACTTAAGAACAGAAAGAGAAACCTGAGAGCAGTAATAATGGATGACCTACATTTTTTCACTAAAAGAATTCCTTTTGTTTTCTCAAAGTATTCGTTAACGCAGCATTTCTTCTAAAGAACAGGTAGGTCCAGTTAAACATGTTGTGCTATTTAAAGCCATCTCAATTGTTCCATCATATTTTAAAGGGCAAGTCGGGTTGTACTTGTCTCATTTCAACTAGTCTAGCATTGTTATAATAGGCTATATATCTGTGGTTCTGATTATTATTTATAAGACATTTACACATAAATAGATAAATAAATAGATAGGTAAATAAAACTGGTCATAAAACAATCAATGTCTACTTGTCTATAAATGACAAGATTGCAACACATTTATGTCTTCAACCATGAGTTAAATTCATAAGTGTTGCCATGGTGTCAATTATGGATTATTAGCATGTTTATTCCTGATAATTTGTGTACTGTTATGCAACATTAACGTTAGAATATAGCACATTTAAACAAAAATGATGACCATGATCAGTTAAAGGGGAACTATTATTCAAAAATATATATTTTTAACGTTACGTGAAGTCCGCAGTGTGTTTAAAAATGCTAAATGTTATTTAATCAAGAGCGAGTCTCTGATTTTCTGTTTTTATTTTCATATTACAAAGTATATACAGGAATCAGAGAGTGAAATTCAATACCTTTTAAGACCTTTTGTAAAACTCTTTCCATACATTTTAAGACCTTTTAACCACTTTTCAACTGGAAACACTGGCGAGATATTATTTTACAGTATATTTACTAAATATTAATGTAAGAAACTAATCCAAAACTAAAACATTATTTATATACTGAATAAAAATCTATTAGATCAAGCTAATTCAGCAGGTTGGCGCCTATAGAACTGCAGAAATAATGGTGTTGCCTTGGTTACTGCAGTAAACAAAGCAGTATCATGTCAAATCTAGTAGGATTTCTTTGATTTCATAAACTACACAGCATCCTGATATTTGCAGATTTAATTCAGGCAAACTTTAGCATACAACCATACATTGCATAATCAAAAATGATATACAATTTAATACCTTGCAAAACAGCATTTAAGACTTTTAAGGTCCTTAAATTTCTCTACATTGATTTATCAACTTTTAATACTTTAAGACCTCGCGGACACCCTGTAAAAACATAAACAACATAGGGTACTGTATATTAGGGCTGCACGATATATCGTTTGAGCATCGATATCGCAATGTATGTATCTGCATTAAGTACATCGCAGGATTAGATTTATTAAATTGATAAAGATATTATTAAATATTATTATTTTCAAATAAGGGCAACCCAGTGGCGCAGTGGGTAGTGCTGTTGCCTCACAGCAAGAACGTCGCTGGGTCGCAGGTTCGAACCTCGGCTGGGCTGGGTCAGTTGGCGTTTCTGTGTGGAGTTTGCATGTTCTCCCTGGGTTCGCGTGGGTTTCCTCCGGGTGCTCCGGTTTCCCCCACAGTCCAAAGACATGCAGTACAGGTGAATTGGGTAAGCTAAATTGTCCATAGTGTATGAGTGTGAATGTGTGTGTGGAAGTTCCCAGAGATGGGTTGCGGCTGGAAGGGCATCCGCTGCGTAAAATCGTGCTGGATAAGTTGGCGGTTCATTCCGCTGTGGCGACCCCGCAAGGGACAAAGCCGACAAGAAAATGAATGAATGAATTTTCAAATAATTTATACAATGATGACAATTTTATTATATGTTTGATTGTTCAATTTCTGTACCGGATTACTGTTAGACTCTTCAGAAAACCGCAAAGCGCTGTTTATTTATATATGTATTTATATATGCTTGTCATTTATTATAGTTTATGCAATCGCACAGCATAGAAAAAGACTTCATCATCCTGATCTAGCTATAGGAAATCTTTTTAAAAAAGGAGGTATTCAATTCATCTGGTGAAATAAAATTCATATCGCAATATATATTGCAGAAAAAGTAAATATCGCAATGTCAGTATATCGTGCACCCCTACTGTATATTACACTGCTGTCATTTTAATACACTTATCTAATAAAAACACGCAATTTCTTTTCTAGCTGTTCACATTCTTACACTTAATCGACTGCGTACTTTATGTATGTTTTGCTTTAACCGTTTGTGTATTTGACAGTTTATGTGCAGTGAGAAGATTAAAAATACATTTAATCTAATCCCCACAGGATGTTCTCCATCTGACAGCTCTACATCAGGAGTTTAAACTAACAAGACTTTACAAGGAATGCAGATAATAATCCTTCAAAATGATGAATTGAAATGTCACTTAAATGCAGCAGACATGATAAAAGTATCCAGAGAGTATCTAGAACTCAGGCTGAATAGGCTCCGCCTTCCTGAAAGGGGGACGAGAACAACAGCTGATTTGCATTAAAGGAGACACACACACACAAAAATTGTGTTTTTCCCTCTACTCAAAACTGGGCATTAAGAGGTATAATAAATAGATATTTTGAGCTGAAACTTCACTGGCACATTGTATCAATAAAACAGGCATAATAGTTTAGATTTAAAACTGACAACACATACTATTAGGGCTGAACTTATCGTTTGAGCATCCATATCGCAATGTATCCGCAATAGTCACATCCCAGGATTAGACTATTTATTAAAAGATTAAAAGATAAATATATTATTAAATACTATTGTATAAAATTATTTGTATAATGATGACCATGTTATTTTATGTTTGATTGTTCAATTTTTGTATTTGAATACTGTTAGACTCCCCAGAAAACCATAAAGCACGGTTTATTTCACTTTTATTTTTACTCTGTCGTATTTATACATGCTTGTAATGTTTTACATTTTATGCAAATGCACTGCAGAGAAAAAGACTTGATCACCCCAGTCAATCTAAATTTGTGAAATCTTTCTGAATAGAGCTATTTAAATCTTCTGGTGGAATTATGTCCATATCGCAATATATATTGCAGCAGAACAAAATATTACAATGTCAGATTTTTCCAATAGCGTGCAGCCCTACATACTATAGTACTTACGTATTTTATTGGCTCCTGCAGCCGTGCCATGCACACAATGGTCACCCACACGGACACAACAGAACCCAAGAAATCACAGAACTGGAGAGTGTCGTAGTCCATGATACACATCACAGTAACACCAGGCTGATCACACGCATGGTAAAACTGCAAAACACACAATCATTATGAGTACAAAATGAGTGTATTATTGATCACACAGACAGGCAGATAGAGTTGATAGTAAAATTATTCCCTCCTGTGAAATTTTTATGCTCTTTCAAATATTTCCCAAATTATATTTAAAGGAACAAAAACATTTTCACAGTATTTCCTATGACATGTTTCTTCTGGAGAAAGTCTTATTTCTTAGATCTGCTGGAATAAAAGCATTTTAAAATTTTTTGGAATCATTTTTGAGGTCAATACTATTAGAAATGGACGTCACGGTGGCGCAGTGGCTACCACGATCGCCTCACAGCAAGGTCGCTGGTTCGAGCCCCAGCTGGGTCAGTTGGCAATTCTGTGTGGGGTTTGCATGTTTGTGAGTTTCCTTCGGATGCTCCGGTTTCCCCTACAGTTCTATAGGTGAATTGAATAAGCTAAATTGGCCATGTGAAAGAGCGTGTATGGGTGGTAACGTAAAAAATATGCTGGATAAGTTGGTGGTTCATTCTGCCGTGGTGAGCCCAGATTAACAAAAGGACTAAGCCGTAAAGAACATGAATGAATGAATTATTAGACATGCATTTTTATTTAAGCATTTATTGTTCTCCACTGTCAACAGAACAAACCACTGTTGTCCAATGACTTGCCTAATTAGCCTAACTTGCCTAGTTAACCTAATTAAACTAGTTAAGCCTTTAAAAGCCATTTTAGGCTGAATACTAGTATCTTGCAAACTAACTAGTAAAATATTAAATCCTGTCATAATTTCAAAGTAAAATACTTATTATTAGGCCCACATTAGTAGGCAATCTGTGTGCGCAGAAATCCAGATTTCCACAGATTTTTAGCCCACTGAGTCTGTTTATGTACTTGTGTAAATGTGTGTACATTTATATTTATTCAGTTTTTAAATTAATTTCAATAATATTATTGACTTATATGAAAATGTTTATAATATTTATTTACAATATAGTCTTTAACTAGATAGATTTAGTAGCTATATTATATTAGAGACTTGCTTTGTTTACCAAATAAGTGGATCTGATTGGATTTGCATTGTTAACATTAAATAAAAGTTAAAAATGTGTTGTTATTTTTTTATTACATATATTAGGTTTTTAATTATGATGCTCCCAAATCATTCCGCATAAATCCGCAAACATTTTACAAAATTCTCAGCAGAAATAGCAAAATAAGTACGCAGATTCTGTCTGGCCCTAATTATTAGTTATTAGAATTATTATGGTAATTATTATAAAATTTTATAAAAAATGGAAGCTTGAGAGAATAAAAATAAATTACAATTTCACAGGAGGTGACGTGATGGCGAAGTGGGTAGCACATTCGCCTCACAGCAAGAAGGTCGCTGGTTCGAGCCTCGGCTGGGTCAGTTGGCATTTCTGTGTGGAGTTTGCATGTTCTCCCCGTGTTCGCGGGTGCTCCGGTTTCCCCCTCAAGTCCAAAGACATGCGGTACAGGTGAATTGGGTATGCTAAATATTGACCGTAGTGTATGAGTGTGTGTGTGTGAATGAGTTTCCCAGAGATGGATTGCAGCTGGAAGGACATCCGCTGCATAAAAAAATCTATGCTGTATAAGTTGGCGGTTCATTCCGCTGTGGCGACCCCAGATTAACAAAGGCACTAAGCCGAGAAAAAAAATGAATTTCACAGGATGGCTAATACAGTGGTTCGCAAAATGGGGGTCGCAGGACAATGACGGTGATTTCCAAAAATCATTTAATCAATTAGAATGACTATATTTTATCCATTACCCACAGAAGATAAAAATAGTGGTTAATAGTTACATAAAAAAGCAACAACATACAAATTAAAAGCCATTAGTCTTTTAAATTTTTTTCATAGGATTGGGTGTTTATATTAGATTAACAACACAGCAATAGCGTCAGCTGCAACAGATTGATTTTATAGCACCAGGTTAAACTTTTTGACACCTTTATGGCAATCGAATACATTGAAAATTAATACAGACCACAACTGAATATTGAGGATGATCTCTAAGTGGCGTTCTCCAAAATTAAACCAAGAATAGACTTGTGCTGAAAACACCACCAGTCGCATTATGTGAGGTTAATATTAAATTAAACAAACTAATAAATGACTAAATAAATTAAGCCTGAGGTTGTTAGACTGTTAGACTTTTTTAGTGTCGTCAATATGCTCGTGTTTATATAGGCCTATTGTATGTTTAGAACCACCTCCGAGGAATGTGGGTGTCGCGTGTCACTGGCATTGTTATTTTGGGGGTCGCAGGCTGAAAAGTTTGGGAACCCCTGCCTTCAACAGTAGATAAACAGAAAGATAAACAGAAAGCTGTAAAGTAAAAACACACCGTGGAGAAAAACATGGTAAAAAAGTAGATGGCGGCCTCGATGAGGTATCCTCTGTAAAGTGCTACGATGATAGGTGGGATGAAGAAAAAGTTACTGAGGGTGAGAAGCAGAGCTGCAGTCATCTGTCGAGTGTACGAGAGCGCAGACACTCCATCCGTACATCCCCATCCCTGCCATCCTGCCAATGATTAAAAGCACACACAAACAACCAATTTCACATCTCAGCATCAATTATGTTTATGCCCATTGGTTGGTGTGTTTATGTATACGTTTACCTGCTTTGCACACACATGCACCGTAAAGGTAGTTGAATGTGCGCAGAAGTCTGCACTCTCCATACGGTCCGCACTCATCAATGCAGGCACTAACACTCACAGATGCACTCACTGTAGCAGATGCATTCCTGCAGTCAACACTGGAAAGACAATACAAGTGTAAGTGATGCTCAGAAGCAGCTTTAATGCAGACCAGGGTTCTTACACCTTTTCCAAAGTCAAACTTAAGCACGTTTCAAGCACTTCTAGGTGCATTTTCAAACTTGTTAAACACTTTGAAACTTATATTTTCTAACATCTGGTTCTAACAGATTGGAAGCAGTGACTGCAGACTGAATGGTTACCCTATATA